>CM061229.1:80968287-81001440 GCA_030844895.1 Ambrosia x helenae | reverse complement strand
TTTTGGGTAGGGGGTTAGGTTTTTTGGTGGGGATTAGGTTTTTGGTTATGGCGGGAGGGGCTTAGGTTTTTGGTAGGTGGTAGGTGGGGTGGGTTTAGGTTTTTGGGTGAGGGGTGGATGGGTGGTTTAGGTTTTTGGGTAAGCGATTTAGGTTTTTTGGTGAGGGTGGAGGTGGGTGGAGTGGAATTAGGTTTTTGGGTGGGGGTAAGTTGGGGATGAGGGGTTTAGGCTTTTGGGTTATACTACACATGTGCAGTAGCGTTTTTTAGGTGTGTTTTTTTATTTATTTTTATTTATTTTATTTTTTTTTTTCTGAACGGGTATGACGTGGGAAAGAGAATCTTCGAACTAGTTTTCTATTTTTTTTACTTAAATTTTGAGTTATGATTTTTTTATTATTATTTTTTTTTAGTTAGGAGTTCTCGAGTACTCTCCCTAAAATGAGTTCTCTATTGAACCATCCCATATATATATATATATTATATATATATATATATATATATTATATTATATATATATATATATATATATATATATATATATATATGAAATGGATAAAAAGGAAACCATATCTTCATGAAAAACCTTGGAAACTCTATTGTGACCATTGATCAAGTTTGATCAATGGTCCAAAATTAATTTCTATATAATATTCAAAAGCAAGTGGGTCACTTGCTTAAAAACGTAGATTAAGGGCATTAAGGTAATTTTAAATGAATTTTTTAATTTTAATTTTCTGAATCCTAGGTTTAAAAAGGTTGAATTGACACTTGTCAAGTCACATTTCTCCTACTTTATGGCACTTTCTCCAGCACGAAAAATTAACATACATTAGTGTTGTGATGCAAACTTCTGACCTCGTGTGAGACATTGCTAACATGTGTTACCAGGCATATACTAAAAGAACAAAATAAAAGAACACATAAAATGTGTATTTATTTAATAAATGATAAAAACGATCATTACAATCAATACTAAAAATGTATCAAAAAAGTTTTCATACATACATAATTATTTGTGAATGATAAAAAACTATCATAACAACATAAAAAAGATCTAGCTATGCTTCGTTCTTGATACCCATCTTCATCTTTAACATAAACACATCTATTCACCTACAAAAAAAAATAACACGTGTTAGTTGGGCTCCCCGAAACATATAATGAGACATCCCTAACATGTGTAGTGTATTCTAAAACATATGTTTTACTGAAATAACGTATGTCATATGAACCCTAACACACGTTAGTTAGGCATATACTACGTATGTCATATGAACCCTGACACCTGTTAGTTAGGTATATACTAGCATGTGTTAGTATCACTAACATGTGTATAAACAACACCAAATTGCAGTGCCAAGTATATCGTACTCAATTTTACAACTATGTTAATACAACTACTCAAATACGATTAAATAGGGTTTGAAATCCAACAATAATAAATTTAAAAAATCAAATCAGAACCCTAGCACCTGTTAGTTGGGCATATACTAGCATGTGTTAGCATATTCTAAAATCAAAACCCTAGCAAACGAAATATATAATATAATAAAAGACATCAGTAGCATGTGTTAGCATATTCTAAAATACATGTTTTTCTAATAATAACGTATGTCATATGGGTCCTAGCACCTGTTAGTTGGACATATACTAGCATGTGTTAGCATCACTAACGTGTGTGAGCATACAAACTCGTATCGCAAAAAATATACATGCACCCTAAACGAGTTCATAAACACTTTCACTTGCCAAAAAAATATTAAATAGAATAAAAAAATTTTATTAAAATAGAATACAACTTTGGTGTGCTGCTACTCGTAAACAAAAATTATTAAAATAAAATACAACTTTGGTGTACTCCATATCTAGCCTAAACGCAGCCAAACACCCCCAGTTCTGTGCTAAAACCCGTAACCAAACAACCTTTGGTGTGCTGCTACTCGTTACCAAACACCACCCTATCTTCCCTCCATATAAAAACCCCTTCTTCTCCCTTGTTAGCTATTATCATGCACAAACAAACACACACTTGTGTGTGAATTTGACGAGAGCATCCGACCAGTAACACTCACCGGCGCCGCCACCTCCCTCCTCTGCGGTAACTATAACCCTTCTCCCCATGTTCGATAATAACCCCGATAACCCCTCATCACCATCACCGATTGTCTTAATCTCCATCATCGAACCCATCTTTACCTGACCCGATAATAACATCACCATAACCTTTCCTCCTGCTCCTGTTAATGAAGGTCGGGACACACCGGTTATGGTGACCATTCACCATCTATGACCACTCCATCACCACCTTCCTCCTTTATAACCAAACTCAGATCAAACATATATTGTTGTGTCTCATCACAAACCCATAGAAGTAATAATAATAAATATTAAGAATCTACAGATCTACTCTGTAGATTCAAAGAAAAATAAAACTTGAATGTTAAAAATAAAAATAACAACAACACAACTTGAATGTTTAAAGATTCAAAGAAAAATAAAACTCACCAGCAGGAATGGAGGCCCAATGAGATGACGGTTGTGCTCTGTTTTGGATCTGCTCAACACCGTCGATTTTTTTATCTGTTCTATATTGGATTTGCTCTGTTTTGGATCTGCTATGTTTTCTTGAACAGGATGGAAGGTGGATCCAGGTCATTGTCTTTGAATGGTTGGAGGAGACGCAGGTGGTGGCTGAGTGTGATATTAGGTGGTGGTTCTAGAGAGAGACAGAGAAGGGGGAGGGTAGAGAGAGAGGGGCAGAGAAAGATTTGCAAATTGAATTTGAAAAAAATGAAGAAAGAGGGGGGGGGGGAATAGTTTATATAGGGAGAGAGAGAAGAGGGTAATGAAAATGTCCAAATTACCCTTCCTATATAATATTATAAAATGTTGGTTTGGTTGATGTGGATGAATATGGACCAAGCATTGGGTTTGTTGTAGTTTTTCATCTAAAGATGGTTTCTTCCATATACTTCCCCTATATATATTATATATATATATATATATATATATATATATATATATATATATATATATAATATAGGGGAAAGTTAATTTGAGAACACATATATTTCGTGTGAACCGCGAGAACACTATCTAAAACCATTCAAATTTAAAGTTTCTTGTTACACTTATTTTTATTATTGAAATACAATCTCAAAAACACAATTTTTGTGTAAAAATTTAAATGTATATGAAAATAATTTTTTTTACACATGTGTAAAAAGTTAATTTTAGAGTGTTTTTTCAAGAAAAAATAAATTATTTAGAAAGAAAATTCATTTTTTAATGTTGTATTTTAATTATGATGAGGTTAGTATTGAAAAAAATTGATTTTGATTGGTTTCTAATTTGTTCTCACGGTTTTGGCGATATTTAGCGTTCTCAAAATAATTAAATGCAAAAAAAATGAGAGAACTCGAGAACTCCTAATTAAATGCAAAAAAATAATGAAAAAGTCATAACTCAAAATTTAAGTAAAAAAATAGAAAATTAGTGAGGAGCTTTTATTTCCCATATCATCTTCGTTTAGAAAAAAATTAAAAAGCAAAATCCTAAAAACACTACTGTATGTGTGTAGTATAACCCAAAAATCTAAACCCCCCCACCCCCAACTTACCCCACCCAAAAACCTAATTCCACCCCACTCTCACCCAAAAACTCAAATCGCTTACCCAAAAACCTAAACCACTCATCCACCCCACTTACCGCCTACCAAAAAAACCTAACCCCCATTCACTACAACAAAATACCTTTTTTTTTTTAAGATGACTTTCTTTTAACCGGAAGTTGTCATACCCTCTTAGGCAGGCCCTGACCCTCCACTCCCCTAGTCTATGTTGTCTGAACCGGGTCCACGCTGGTGGGTAGTGTGGGCTATTACCGGCTTCCGCCCGGAAACCATACCGCCTCCACACGAGTTTAGTTTTACTGTCACCAGCTGGAGTAACGGCCGGATGAAAACCGGGTCAGCTCAGGTTCAAGCCCCCTCCACCGGGAAAGGTCAAGCTCTCACCATCATTGCCATATATCAACCAAAGTGATCGATATGGATGGGGATCGAACCCTGGGTCACTTAAAGTGAACCAAGGCCCTCTTGCCACTCCACCACTTGTGGCTACCTAACCTCCCAACGAAAAACCTAAACCCATTCTACCCACCCCCACCTCCACCCCATCCTCAAAACCTAAACCTTACAAGCTAAACTTAAAAAAACTAATCCTAAAACTAAACTAAACCCTAAGGCATAACCGGACATTTACTGTGCATTAGAATTCACATTTTTTTTATTTTTATATTTTTTTCTAAACGGGGATGACGTGGGAAAGAGAAGCTCTGAACCAATTCTTTAGTTTTTTACTTAAATTTTGAGTTAAGTTTTTTTTTTTAAATTTAATTAGGAGTTATTGAGTTCTCTCACTAACTACGAGTTTTCTATTGAATCTTTCCATATATTATACATACATACATACATACATACATACATACATAAATTTTATAAAAATATATTATGCCCCAATAAAAATGAGTCCAAGCAGCATGAACTTCCCGGCTTGACCCATAGACAGCCCCAATAAAAATAAGTCCAAGCTGCATGAACATTCCGGCTTGACCCATAGACAGCCCAGCTTCCATCCCAATAAGGTTTTGTGCATCCAATTAAGCAAAATAGATTTAACCCAAACCAATTAGCTAATACAAATCAATAACCAAAAATTTTGATATGGGCCGGGTTAAAACTGAACCAAACTGTCCTGTACACCTTTATTATTATCGTAAGTGCTTCTAAAATAATATCATAAGAGCTTCTAAAATGTTATATTTAATAGCTTAATTAAAAATGATACGTGATTGTAATTATTTTAATCTTGCTATTATATTGTCAACGTTAATAATATTATAGTTTTTTACTTTGTAACTTCATTAGACTTTCGTAGGGTTTTAAATCTCAAATTCTACAATCGACATAAATATTAAAACACCAACTGTACGCCTATGGATAAAGTTCAACGCCGTCTTTCACTGACCACCGACCACACCAAGACTTCATGAAATAGTCAACCATCTTCCCTCTTCTATACATACACAACCCTACCTCCATTTTCCTCTTCAACCCCTCTCTCTCCTCTTTCTCTCTCTAAAACACATACAATTTAACACCATGGGTAATGCAATGGCTACATGTTGTCTACCAAGTGAAGGTTCATCTATAAAAGTAATCTACTTTGATGGTAACATAAGAACACTAACAGGTAAAAAGTGGATAGCCGGTGAGATCATGATTGAAAACCCTGATAGCATGGTTTGTGATGCAGATTGCTTCTTCATCGGCCACCAGATCCCGGCTTTAATGATCGACGATCAGCTAAAGCCGGGAAAGACCTACTTTGTCCTCCCACTAGACATCTTTTCATCAAAAACCCTCTCAGCTTCTTCAATATCAGCTTTGGTCAGTCAAACCCCTACTAGAACCGGTCCTGTTAACTTCAAAGAGTGTCCTTTCGAGTACTTAAAGGGATCGAATGGACGTGTTTTGATCAAGGTTTCATCTGAGTTTATGGAAAGACTTCTTACTAGAAGTGGTGGTTGTCAAGATGATCAACGAAATGATGGTTCGAGTGGTGATGCAACTAAAGGGTTCTTGTGTAGTACACCAGAATTGAAGAAAGTGTATGAACAATTGGTTGGGTCCAGGGATCAAACATGGTCACCTAAGCTTGAGACCATATTCAGAACATAACAAGACTAGGTATTCTCCTTATAGATTGATAGGGTTAGAATGGAAAGATAAAGAGGGCGGTGCTTAGTAATTGTGAATAACAAATGTTTATTAATTTTTTAGTTTAATTTATATGTTTTTTAAATGATTGTAGGTAAAGGCATTAGAAATTTTGTTAGAATTAGGTATATATTATTTATATAACAATTAATTAAGTAAAACAAACAAGAAATTTTGTTTGTTAGTTGAAAACAATTATGAATAGAGGTCGTGTTCGTTCAAATATGTTTGTAAACGTTTGGTAATGTTTTCATTTATGTTTGATAGTTCATTAAATTTTAAATTTTATTTTTATTTTTAATTTAAGTACTTCAAATTTCAAATTAATAGATTACTTAATAAAAATTAGAGTAGTTAATATTAGTATTACTAATGTGGAGTTCATGTTTAATATGTGTGTGTGTGTTTTTTTTTTTTTTTTTTTTTTTGACATTAGGTAATTATGTGATCAAAATTGTGTCAAGTACGTTTTGATAAAAGTGGGTTAGTAAATTTTTGACAGATCTATGTAATGTTTGTGATAAAAGATGTCAATTGAATTTGAAAATTTAATATATGTTTAATCGTGTTCAATTCCGTTCATGAACCCTTGTTTGTAATCGTTTGTGTTCATGTCGTCTCTTTGTGTTCGTTTGTGTTCATGATCATTCATTGGTGTTTATTTGTGTTCGACTTTGTCTAGTACCTATAAATTAACAAACAATCACAAACGAACATGAATACGTTTATTTTCCTTAACGAACGAACAAAAAAAAAACGTGTTCCATAAGTGTTCATGAACAGTTTTAAACACATTATTGCCTTAACAAACAAACACGAAGAAAGTCTTATTGGTGTTTGTTCAGTTCATTGAAGCCTTACTTTAAACATTTTCCTATATGATAGATTTACACTAAGAAAATAATATATATATATTTATATATATATATTTAATTTAGCAAATGTATAATATATAGTTCATTTTTATAGATGTTTCAACGTTTCATAACGTTGTTTTTAAACACATTTTTTAAACCATTCGGTTTTTTAAACTACCCGACATTAATTTCTAAATACACCATTGCAACGTGTATTTTTTATTTAGTCTTAAAATGACCTGATGTACTGTGCGGCGATGTGTTTATCTTTATATACATTTTAGTATAAAATTTGTTTGAATAGTTTCGCTTTCATATACATAGATGTAACTTTTCCATGACTTTCAGATATGTCGTCGCAACATATGTAGTTTTTTTATTAGGTGTTTGAAATTTGCTTAATGGTAGCGCGACGGTTACGACTAGTTTGTTTAATAAAGTATATCAAATTGCAAGTTTTTAATGTCTTATGCGTGTTTTTATGTTTAATATATATTCTAAATTCAAAATCAATATATTTTGTAGATTCAAACGATATGATTGCATACGCTTGCTATGTATTTAAAACCTCATTTCGATACTAAATTTTTCCAAGTGCAAGAACAAATGCTAGATTTATATAATAAAATCAAATGTTTAAATTTTATCAAGGCACGCACTAGTACCAGCAAGCGCACAAACATAGCATAGCAAACACCGATAAAAAAAAAAAAAAAAAACACCGTCTACCTATAAACAGAGAAATATAACCAATATCAATAGTACAATACCATTAACCCAAGTATGAGACGAAAAAGACAATCTATGCTTCACCCAAAGTAAACCATCATTAATTTCATGCATATTTGCAACACAACTCTTGAATCTTTAAACACCTTCTCATTTTGGTTTTACAAAATTGACCCACACCCAATCTCTTTGTGGCGAAGTGGCACTCTTCTTACTTTTCCTTATGTGAGGTGGGGAGTTCGAGTCATACCGACACCAAATGCTGCTGGTGGGTCGGGTTTTACCGCAGTGGGCCTTCGTGCGGCGGGTTTTCCCTGGGAACTGGTGTGAAATTATTGGTGGACCTGGGTTACTCTCGAAGTACTCCTTTATTTAGTGGGTACTTCGTGAGTGATCGAGATTGATTTGTTTAGGGTTTCCGTTAAAAAAAAATTCACCTAGAAGTGACAATAATAATCACTTGAACTGTTTTAATTATATTTAATTAACCTTACTAGCATTAAAGTGCTTAGGAATCAGCACCAAGTCCTTTAGCGAAAAGTCATAAATTGGAGGGATACGACACCATCAGCTAACACGTACACGTACCCATCCAAACATGGTTAGCAATGGAACACGAGATGAGAAGATCTTCTGCAGCTTCGTCCACCAACACACACAAAAATATATGTTTAATACATCAGTTAGACAAATTAATATTATTATTACTATTATTACATTTATAAAAGGAATACGAAGGCTAATCATGTTAAAAAAAAATTATTTGTGATCATACAGTGTCATTTAATAGTAATATAAGCAATTACTGGAAGATATATGATAGGTAAACGGGTAACAAGTTGCGTCGTTAACGTCCCCTTTTGAATCACAAAACTTATCCTGCTAAACACAAACATTGATTCCTCGGGGTTGATGAATTGCTTTGAACGACTTTTTTGCACCAATCCAGGAACCTGATAGCCTTGAAAGCGAGAGATCCAAACGTATCGAAGGCCAATGAAACGAAGACATGTTGTTTCTCGGTACAGGCTTGTTCATGCTTGGCAACCTTCTTTGACTCCGCCTTCAAAATTGCTTACCTCGGCATTAAATTAACCCGCTTCCCCGGAGGCCAACAAAGGACACACTCCGGTGAGGTCCACACAAGCATGTTTTGTGTCTGTACAGTCAAACACAAGAGCATTCGCTGGGTGGAGAGTGAACCTCCCTACAAACGTGTCCGTCAGGAAATTCACGTCCCATAATTCATCTCTGGCATAATTAAATGATAAAAACATATATTTAGCTTTAAATAAGTATACCAACGTAGCAAATTGCAGTAATGTTGATTTTGAGAATTTAAATTCAGCATATGAGAATAAACAAAAAAATGATTGCATGGTTACGGGCATAGTCTTTGTCAAACACTAAAGTATGGTTGAATAGTCATGTCTCTTTTTTCTTAATGCCCAATCAACCCCAAGTTGTCAAACACGAATTTTTGAAGAAAACCCGATAACTCAGCCGTCCGTAGGCACAACGTTAAAATTACTGATAAAACTCGTCTGGCTCAAAAATCAAACTCGTGATCTCTCAGATCTTTTGTTATTACCTAGCAATGCTTCTACCACTTGATTTCGATAGTATTGGTTGAATAGTCGTATCATAAGGACGGAAGCCAAGTCTACAATATAATAATTAATAAGTGTGTGTTGCCAATGTTGTTGGAGAAGTTGATATCCATAAATGTGTTCACACTTCACATGTCCATATTGTTGTTTGCTTGTAATCCATTCATATATATTAAAGTCAAATTAGTATATACGATTTAGTCATGATACATGGTCCATGCCAATAAAACGTACTTAAAAGTATATTAAATTTACAATTTGTATTGTAATTATTAAGCTTGTAATATTAAATCCTAAATTATTATGGATTTTTAACAACCAAACACAACATTCATAATTAATCACCCAAAAGAATCCAAGACACCACATAGCAAGGTGCTAAGCCATGCCCAAGACAAAAACATACAATCACATTACTTTACCTCATACACCCTCCTATTAAAAATTCATGCCTCCCATGTACAAGCTATCTACCACCATATGTAACCAAATTCCATTACACTAATAGACGTTCAATTAGATTCAATAACGCCCGTGTTCTTCAATCATATAAGCATCTACGTAAAGTAGTCTCCTTAACGTCTTGAATCATCTTTGTTTGTGACATATTGCACCCTTTGAGAAAACACTATCAAAAGACACACGTACCATAAAGTAGTATCCTTAAAGTTCAATTAGGATCACTAAGCCACAAGCTCCAAACACTAAAGAAAAACACCACATAAATTACATTTTTCTTCCTCGTAAGCATGTCCAAATCATTACAGAAGTTCAAAACTAATCAAGTGAGTCAAAACGTACGGAAGAGAATGGCAGCTTGAGCCAAACACATACTTGCCGAGAGCTCATATTTTGTGAAAAGTGTGAGAAGGATTAAGAATTGATATGTAGGCAATATTTTTTTCACTTAGTAATTAGGGGTGCAAACGAGCCGAGAGCTCGGCTCAAGAAAAGCACGAAACTAGACAAGACTAACCGAGATCGAGCTCGAGCCAGAGACTAACCGAGCTCCAGCAGGGTCACGAGCCATAACAAACCTACCATATATATATATATATAGGGTGGGGTTCCTGTACAAAGTGCATTTTTCGTACAAAGTGTGAGAAGTCTATATAGGCATTGTGTTTTAAATTTTAGGCATGATGTTTTATGTTCCTTTGGCATAGTATTATATAGAAAAACATAAAAATTAACAATTTAAAACACTAATTAATGTATTCTCAACATGCAATCTAAAACACCCTACGAAGAAAGTAATTAGTGAGTTTTAAATTTAATGTCTAAAATACATTTGATTGTGTTTTAAATTGTAACGTTTGGTGCTTTTCTATATAAATCAATGCAAAAGGAATCAAAAACATTATAGCCAAACTTTAAAACACATTGACTATATAGACTTCTCACACTTTGTACGAAAAATGTACTTTGTACAGGAACCTATACCTATATATATATATATATATATATATATATATATATATGGTAGGGTTCAAATAGGAACGATACCTTAAGTAGGAACTATAGGAACCAATCTTAGCCATTGATCTCTAATGGCATGATTGTAAATAAGTAACACATTAATTAAATCTTTAATTAAATCAAGGAGTATTAGTGACTTTTGGTATATGATTATTAATAGGAAGTTAATTAATTAATTAATTAGATTATGATCTTAATTTCATTAATTATATATATATATATATATATATTTAGTTTTTAAATTTTTTATAGACGTTTTTTTTTTATTGTGTTTTTAATTAAATTCTTTTATACACACATGACTATAATTTGGACACACATATACATTGGTGTATATCTTTGTAGAAATGTAAGTTAAATACTTCAGTGTACACCATAATATATGTTAAGGTTTCTTCCTTTTTGTATATGAACGAAATATACATTGGTGTATATCTGGCTGGAACCTATATGAAACTGAATACACCTATATCTTAGTCGAAATGTAAGTTAAATTCATCAGTGTACACTATAATAGACGTTGATGTTTCTTCCTTTTTGTATATGAACGAAATATACATTGATGTATATCTGAGCTGAAACCTATATGAACTGAATACACTTGTGTATACGATCAAACAAACCCTTTGCCCGTTGACACGAATGTTTAATCAGTCAATAAAAACATAATATAACAAATTACTAAGATGAAATAAGATGTCAAAACGTTGATAAACATAAGATGTCGCAACAACAAATTAAATATACTATCCATAATTCATAGCAAAGGCTTACTCTTAGGGAAAATATGCAAAATTCAATAATTCCAAAGGATTCGAAAGACAATCTGACTTTCTGTGCTCATTTGTGCGGTTGTGCCTTTGTTGGCTGTATCTTGATTTTTTTAATAAATAATTAGATTAGATATGCTAAATTGGAATACACAATAAACAATTAAACATGTCACATGAATTCCTTCAGATAAATTATTTTTTATATACTCAAATTAAATTCATACTCGTAGCATGTTGCCATGCTATATTACAACAATTCAGAACTGTACCTCTGCTTCGATCTCTCTTTCTCTCTCTCTTTAGCTTTCTCTCGTCTCAGACTTGTATCTCTCTCTTCGGTACTTGGAGGATTGTTCGGAAGTGAAGAACACAAGAATAAAAAGGTGTGGGATTTCTTAAATGGTATGAATTGCATTAGAGATAATGGATGAGAAATTTAAGGAAATCAAATCTCATTTCAAATAAAATGGCATGATAATATGTAACTGCCATAATACATTCATAATTAAAAAAATAAAAGATAATTAATTAGATGTCTAATTACACTTATACCCTTTAGATTAAAATCAAGGATGGATGGCTAGGATTGGTTCCTAAGGTTCCTAACTATGGTGGTGGTTTCTAATTGATCTCAATTATATATATATACATATATATATATATATATATATATATATATATATATAGGGTTAGGATACTTTGAAAACTCTTATAAGTTGTGAGAACCATAAGAACTCTTGTGGACCATTGATCTTCTCAATCCAATGGTTGAGATTAAATCTTGGAGTGTTTTGTCATCACATGGTAATTAATTTGTATTATGAATATTTTATTTCAATAAAGTACATTAAAGGGTGTTTTGGTAAAAATACCATGGAAAGAGAAATAATTAATATAATATTATACTAATTTTTTATTTAATTATTCAAAATATCAAAAAAAATTTACTATTTATTATTTTTTTAAATCCTTTAATTTTTTATAACAAATAATCAGATAAAATATATGAGGATGATTTACAAGGGTGTAATTACTTTACACCAGTGTAAAAACCAACAAAAAAAATCTACCAACAAAAACATCTATACATTCGAATTAGAGTGTAAATCTACCATGATTTACAAGGGTGTAATTATTTTACACCAGTGTAAAAAACCAACAAAAAAACATCTACCAACAAAAACATCTATACATTCGAATTACACCACTGAAAATGTCCCACAACATCAACAAAAACACCTATACATTCAAATTACACCACTGTAAAAACTACCAAAACATCTATAAATTCATGCTACACACCCATACTACCTTATAAAAAAAAAAAGAAGAAAACCCATCATCTTCAACATCATCTTCTTCTTTCATTCATCATCTTTCACACAAAAAAAAACCACCAAAAAAATTAACATACACTATGACAATCATTCTTGTAATGTGACAATCATTAAAAATAATAATAATAATAATAATGAAAAAAAATACCTGGACCACCGTCATCAGCCGGACCACCATCATCATCTCTATCATTGGACCACCCATCAACCACCCATTCGAGCCAACCCCAAACAAAACCATCATCGAACCACCTAGAAAAACATTGTCCACCGTCCCACCACGTCCTCCGCCCCCTGTTTCAGCTCTGCTTCACCTCCAAATACACCCCATGTTTCAGATCTGGCCAAATCTAGCCTCGAATCTCCACCACCACACGAAAACCCCCATTAGAAACCCACCAACGAAACCCCCATCACCTCCATGAACCACCACCATCGAAAACCCCCATTAGAAACCCACCATCGAAACCCCCATTAGAACCCCACCCGGTTTCCTGTTCGTCTGGTAGAGAGAGAAAGAGAAAGAGATATATATATATATATGTGGAGGATATGGAGGTAGGTGTATGTGAGAGTGAGGGAGAGTAAGTGATGGATGGTGAATTATGATTTTTTTTAAAAAATCAGTAACATTAAAAGGGTGTGGGTAGCCGTGGGTGTGGGTTGGGGTGGGGTGGGGGATGTGATAAAATGACTTTGTTGCCCTTTATTATTAAAATGAAAGTATGCATATGTGTCATTTTATTATTGGTTTACATGAGTTCTTGAGTTCTCACAACTCAGAGGAGTTTCAAAATATCCGGATCCTATATAGGGTTATATATATATATATATTAACTATATATGTAAAAAATAATGACTATTATTTATAAAATTATGAAAAATAGCAAAATAATAGTTATAATTCATATTAATTAATAAATAAATCATAAACGAGTCAAGTCTGAGTCGCTCGAGCTTTAGAAACATGTGTTTTAAATTATTGTGTTTTAGCTATGTGTTTTAAATTCAATGGTTATAATACATCACATTGTGTTTTAAATTGTCGTGTTTAATGTTTTTCTAGCAAAAACAACTTAAAACATCATGCCTAAATTCAAAATATGATGTTTACATGTCAATTTTTAATCCTTCTCACACTGCTTACAAAATACGCCCTTTGTACCCGGACCTTTACAAATTCTAGATATACTCGCATAGTGGTCGGTAACCACCAACCATCTCCGACCAGCCAAAATGAACCGTAAGCATCGCCGACCACCCTCTTTTCTTCTACAACAGTTCACCCCACCCCAAACGATTCTGGCGTGTTCAAGTGAGTTAAGATCTGTTCTCCCTCTCTCTCTCTCTCTCTCTCTCACTATCTCTCTCTCTCTCTCACTCTCTCTCTTCGTAAATTCAGGTGGCTAGGGATGGATTCACAGTTACGACTGGGAGAGGGAAAATGATGAAAATATTAGACCAACACCTCACTGCTGAATTTCTTGTGTAGAGAATATCGACGATGATGAATTTGGTATTGTCAGATTTTAGCCGACGTTGTGGAGAAATAGCAATGAAAGACAGTAGAAAGATATAGAGACTAAAAAAACTACCTTTCTTTATATATCATAGTATCTATTAATTATAGGAGACTTCTACAGTGTCCTATTACTAACATACATTGCCACCTACTAATTACTGTTATGCCCTCCTCTAAATAGACAAACTACTTAATTGCAAGAGAACGACACCTCTTTTAATATATATATATAAACTTGCATTGCACTTTGGCCAAACTTTTAGCTTTTAGGATTTTGAACTTTGACCACCAAACTTTTAGCTTTTAGCCGCGAGTATTTTCTTGAAGCCCACGCAAGAATAACAGTCATTTAATATTATCTTTTATGTCCACGAAACCCTCCACGCAACAGAAGCTCCCAGAGTGACGTGCGATCTTTAACATCCACCAAATCCTCAACGTAACAGGAGCTCCCGCCGCGAAGCGCGGGGTAATAGAATCCTAGTTTACTATTAAAGTTATAGGAAAATAAAGGTAAAATGGTAATTGAATGAATTGTTTTAATTAGTTGCTTATATATGTTTGATATTTTAATTATTTTGTAATTACGTATATGATATTATGAACTTTGTACGGGTATACATGATATTTTAAAAGTTTGTAGGGATGTATATGAAATTGTCTAAAATTTATTAACATTTAAAAAAATTGAGTGAAATAAATTACTATATATATTAATTATCAGTCGATAATTAATATTCACATTTGGCCACACCACTAGTTTTAAAAAAACGTCAACAATTGCATTTAATTCTTTAGAATGATTAGCTAGTCAGAGTAGATACAAATCTATAATTTAATTATGGCGGATTGTAGAATCAGAATTAGGCTGTAAACGAACCGAACTTTCAGCGAACAGTTCATGAACCGTTCGGCGGGAAGTCCGTTTGTGTTCGTTCGTTTAACAAACGAACGAACACGAACAAGAAATTTCGTTCGTTAATTTAAACGAACGAACATGAACATAGGTCGCGTTTGTTTGTTTATGTTCGTGAACGTTCGGTAACGTGTTCGTTTGTGTTCGTTTATGTCCGTTTATACTTGTTCGTTTGTGTTCATTTGGTTTTTAAATTTTATATTTAAAATTTTAATATTATATATATATATATATATATATATAAAGAAACTTACAATAACAATGTTTTAAATTTTATATTCGTTCGTCCGTTTGTGTTCGTTTGTGTCCGTTTGTGTCCGTTAGTGTTCGTTTGTGTTCGCAGACAATGTTCACGAACAGTTCGTGAACAACCAAATTACAAACGAACACGAACACGGACAAAATTTTATGTTCGAAAATTGTCCACGAACAGTTCATGAACAGATTTAAAGCTTAACAAACGAACACGGACAAGCTCCGTCCGTGTCCGTCCGGTTCGTTTACAGCCCTAATCAGAATTGTTATTCAACAATATTTTCATAGCATAAATGCAAACATTACATTAAAATAGCGGACAGACAGGCAACAAGCTGTATCGTCATCCATTTCTGTATGGCAAACTTAAAGTTAGAGATTAAAATCACGAGTTCAGTCACAAACTAATGTTCAAAGATATCGGCAATATTTCTACAAGTGCATCTTCCAAACAAAGAATGCCTTTTTGGTCAATGAAAGTTTATTGACGAGACAAGGACATCTATCAATATCACGAGAAATAAATTATTTTTCTTATGCAAAATTATTAATTTTCTTTTAGAAGACATAGGTCGACCCATAAACCCTTTGGATATACAACCTCTAGCTTGGAGTTCAAATCATTCATAGCGTGTTCGTCAACAAGAATCATAACACTTTAAGATATGTCATCAACCTTACTATAAAAATCAAACTAGGTACCCGATCAATAGAAACATTATTAGGGAAAACCTCTTACCTCACCTTTACCACTTGTGTTGAGGGTCATTTACTCCGAAATTATTAAATCATTGTGTGTTTTTAATGAACCAAACGTTTCCACGAAAACGATGCACCTAGTCATTTCCGTTGTTCACACTTGCTTTTTTCTTTCTTTTTTTCTTTTATAAAACGTTGTAACAAAACTCCCATTAATTTAAAAGGTTGTCAATTTTGTAAGAATCACAAGAGCCTCGCATGAAAACAAATAAAACTTCCTCTTACTACCTTTATTATTAAAAATATAAGGAATGAACTTATAATATAAATGTATGTTTACATGTACTCGTGTGTATATATATACATATATATACATACATATATATATACATATATATATATATATATGAATGGGATAATATGAGAACTCACCCAAGTTGTGAGAACTAGAAAACTCCCTTAAACCACTCACAAAGTGACACATCACCACCTTTTTTGTTTATGGATTTTACTATTATTTAGGGGTAACAAAGTCTTTTCTATATACCTACTTGTGGGCATTTTAGTAATAATAACACCCCACCCCTACCCCCACCCCAACTACACTTTAAATAATAATAATAATAATAATAATAATAATAATAATAATAATAATAATAACAACAACAACAACACCACAATATCTGTCACTTCTCTCTCGCTAAAACACACACACACACCAGAAACTCTCTCTCTCTCTCTCTCTCTCTCTCTCTCTCTCTCTAAAAAACAAAGAAGCAAGGTTGCAGGCGGTGGTTCCAGGCGGTGGTGGTCGTTGGTGGGTAGACCAGATCTCAAAAGGGGGGCAGCGGGTTTGATGACGGTGGGTTTGAGGCTGAGGACGGCGGAGGACGGTGGTGATGATGAAGATGGTTTTTTTTTTTTTTTTTTTTTTTTTGCAGAAGAGGGGCGGATCTGTGGGTCTGTGGTGGTGATGCAAAGGGTGGAGGGATTGCAGAGGGTAGGAGGACGACGGTGACGGGGGTTGCAGAGGGAGGACGACGGTGGTTGATGGTGGTAGTGGGTTTGAAGGTGGTTTTTTACGGTTGAAGAAGGGTGGGAGACGGTGGTGGTGATGGTGATGATGATGAAGACGACGGTGGTGGTGGCTGACGAAGATGACGATGAAGACGACGGTGGTGGGGCGGTGGCGATGAGGAACAGATCTCTGGTATGTTTTATTATTATTATTATTATTATTATTATTATTATTTCTATTATTATTATTATTATTATTTTCTGATATTGTTATTATTATTATTATTATTATTATTATTATTATTATTATTAATGATTTTAGGGTGATAAGAGAGGTTTTTTATGTTGAAATTTTTGTGGGGTTTTTTTTTTTGGAGATGACGTTGTGAAGAAGATGATGTTTTTGCGGTTAAGGAGCCGATGCTGTGGAGACGACGATGAATGGTGGAGTATCTTGTAAGAAAACACGGGAGCGTAAATATGAATGTATAGACGTTTTGCTGTAAGTAAAAACTGGTGTAAACTGATGTTTACATCAGTGTAAATATGAATGTATAGTCGTTTGATGTAAGAAAACACCGGTGTAAATATGAATGTATAGTCATTTGGTTTTTTACACTAGTGTATTTTTGTAGAAGTTTATGTATGGCAGATTGACATTGGTGTAAATCATCCTCATTATATGTTTTGTTTCGTTTTTTACACCAGTGTTTTTGTTGTAAAAGTTTGTGTATTGCAGATTACACTGGTGTAAAAAATTACACCAGTGTAAAACGAGAGTGATACAACAGAATGTAAAATTCGATTTTTTGTTTTAAAAAATTAAATTAATTAAAATAATAAAATAATGTTTAAAAAAAATTAAATGATATTATATTATATTATTTTTTTCTCTAACATGGTTTTTTATCTAATTACCCCTAAAGTCCTATTTTACAATAAAATAATACATACTAATCATGTAAAAACAAAAAATTCTAATCTTTGATCCCAACCATTGGATCAACAAGATCAATGGTCCATAAGGGTTCTCTAGTTCTCACAAAATAGTAGAGTTCTCATATTATCCTAGCCCTATATATATATGTCAAGATCCTGTACAAAGTGTTTTTTTTTGTGAGAAGTGTGAGAAGGTATTTTGACCATTAGATCATCTTAATCAATGGTTTGGATTTATTGAGTGGCATTTTGGTAATTAGTGTTTAATTATTAATAATAAAATACAAGGCTAAGGGGTATTAATGTAATTTGTGCACCCACATTCAAGTGGAATAATTAATAACCGTATAAATCAACCCTTTTCTTGCTCATCATTAATAACAAACCTCCTTATTTTCAGAAAGTGAATCTCTCAAATAATGGAGAATCAAACAGCGGTTTTCTATAACTAACAAATGTATGTGTGTTTTGTCTACAATCCTTCTCACGTCCGACGCTGTTGTGTTGAAATCCGACAATCTTCTTTTATTTTTTTTTCTGTTTTCAAGCAAGAGGATGAAGATGGTTAATGAAGAAGTGGTTAAACATAAAACACCTAAACGAAGGTGACGATTGTGTTAACCTACTGCTGACGATTGTGTTTTATGAAGTGGTTAAACATAAAACACCCAAACGAAGTTGTGTTTTATCTTCATCAAAAAAAGCGTGTTTTATTGTGTTTTGTATTTGTGTTTGCGTTGCCCTGTTGTAAATCCATGTTAGTGTGTTTTATGTTGTATCTCCATGTGTTTTATAGTTATGTGAAGGTGATCTCTTATTTATAAAACACATGTGATCATTGCGATAGGGGGTTTGTTTGGTGTTATAAAAGCTGGACTTTATATAAAACACATGACAGGTTTGTATCTAATTCAATATGCTCATGGTGTTTTAACCTCAACCAAAACACACCAAGAAAAACTTCGAATATATCTTCAGGAAAACAAAGATTGTTTTTTTTTTTCAAAATTGTGTGAATGCAGACGGACACAGAATGCTTGTAAATTTGTAGTATAAAATGTTTGACTTTGTTATGATTTTAATAATTAATCTCTATAATCTCTCAAATATAATATTGCTAAAAATAAGAATAATAAGCAATTACCTAAATGCCCATGTCATTAAGAATAATAAGCAATTACCTTCTCATCCTTCTCACACATTTTGGCCTTTGTACAGGAACCTAAACATATATATATATATATATATATATATATATATATATATATATATAGGGTGGGTTACGGTACAAAAGGTGTGTTTTGTGAGAAGGGTGAGAAGCAATTGTGTCCTTTGGATCATTATGATGGATGGTTTACATTAAATGGGTGACAAACTTGTAAATAATGTTATAATTTAATTATTAAAATAGGTCTTGTGAGGGTATAACTGTCAAAACACCAAATAACTCATTAAAAATACTCCCTTATTTAAGGAAATCAATCTCATATCTCTCTTTCTCCTCCATTTCTTACGATAATATTTATCTCTTCTTCATCTCTCTCTCTTCAAAACCCACCCCTTTCTATTTCCCCTTTCTCTTTCACCTCTCTATCTTACGATAATATTACAATTTCTTGAACTTCTTTTCAAAGACATCACCGAATGGAAACAAGGAAGCTTTAAGGAAAGACAGATCAGCAATGTGTGTGTTTTAAAGGAAGACAGGTCGGCTAGAGGGTGTGGTTTCAACAAGACCCGGAAGAAACAAGGAAGCTTTAGGATCCCGTTTGTTCACAGGTCTTCCGTTTGTATGTGACGGCGATGTGTGTTCTTTTCAGAGCGATCATTCACCAAAAAGTTTGTATGTGACACCGATGTGTGTGTTTTAAGGGAAGACAGATCGGCTAGAGGGTGGGTTTCAACAAGAGCCAGAAGAACAGATCGGTGATGTGTGTGTCTTAAAGGAAGAAAGGTGTCTTTGTGTGTTTTATGTGTGAGTATGTGTTTTCTGTTTGAGTATTTGTTTTCTGTTTAAAAGTTGGGGGTGATGATAAAAACACAACTGACAGACAGTGTTGGTTCATATTGATACATACTTTATTGTTAAAACACAAAACGTATTTGGGTGATGATAAAAACACAAAACATGTTGGTTCTAGTTAAAACTTGTGTTTTAACATTATTTTGTATGTTGTCAACTAATGTTAAAAGACAAAGTTATTCTGAAAGAATTATTTTAGGGAAAAGTCATCTTCTTGTTTGTGTGTTTTAAGTTTAACAGGATAGTGTTAGTGCATGTTGGAACATACCTGATTGTTAAAAAAAACACATACGTAACGTTGCAACTGGATAAAAAAAAGAAGTTCAATGAAAACACACTAAAATCATAATGAAAAAAAAAAGGACCTCAATGTAACCTAGATCATGTATACATTCAAATGGATAAAAAAGCACATAATACAAATGATAAAAAAAGGACATTCGATTTCATCAGCCATAGTATTATCCATTATGATGAAGAGCGTAAAACACACTAATGTTGTCTGGGATATATTGTTCGAATTTGAAAATAAGCAATCAGTAAAACAATGAAAAAGATCGAATTATATGGAGAAATATGTGTATTGGGAAGAATAATTGAAAAATAATATCCATATAATCACTCCCTAATTAAAAAAGAATTAAATTTAATAATTTAAATGATTTGTGTATAATTACCTTCCTATCCTTTTTAATAATCTAGATTAGGGACACGTGTCACCTTGTGAGCCCTTCTTACCCTTCTCACAATATTAAGTTTTTGTACCGGAACCCTTATCTATATATATATATATATATATATATATATATATATATATATATATATATATATATATATATATATATATATATATACTAGTGGGAAACCCGCGCGATGCGGCGACGGCGACAATTTGCAATGCGATACAACGTAGCTAATTTGTTGACAAGTGTAGATTCATTATCAATTTGTTCAAGTTCAATCTGGTAGCAACGTTCAGATTCCAATTCAAGCAAGTAGAATGGTTATCAATTGGTTCAAAGTACAAGTTTTCACTATGAATGTCCATCTTGTACCGGATAGCAAATTCACTGCATATGTCAACTGATTTGCTAGGCTTGCAAGCTAAAAGTGATTGAATATGGATTGTCTTTATTACTAAGGCGATTGAATATGAATTGGCTTTATTACTATAGCGATTGAATCCACATATGTGCGGACAAAGGGGTCCACCACAGATGACATACTCTAACAAGAAAAACAAAAATTGCAAACCGTGGTCAATAGTTTATAATCAAGAATGATAACTATAGCGATAAATGTACAGAAACATTACAGAAAATCTTTTATACTGAGCTTATTTCCCAACAGCTTGTCTAATCTTCTCTTGACAACCACTGATAAAATAAATGTATGTCAAATAAATGAAATTATGTATGGTAGTTGCACCAAAGTACAAGGGGGTAAGTTGCACCTTCTTTATAAGAAAAAGATGACGGATACATGATTTGGGGACTCTAAAGTAGTTTCATTTTTTAATAGAATAAAGTGGTTTCAGTTAAGAGGGTGTTTTAAAGAAAACTTTTAAATACTTGAGTAGCCTGTAGGTGGTTAAAAACTGAAATAAAGATATAACTAAAAACTCCATTAATTAATAATCATCTCAAATCAAACAGTTATCTATAGATTCACTCTCAACATATGAACCAAAACCCTTGGCCATAATAAACGGTGAGATCGAATCTCCATTCAGGTTGACCAATTAACAAGGCCTTATGGCTAATGTGAATTTCGCAGACGTATAATCTCATGAGGCGAACATGTGGCACATGGTTTCTTAGCGCCTCGGCCCTTTGAGGTGCACGTATAAAAAAACACCATGAGACACGATTTCTTAGCGTCTCGCCTCGAGGCGCGCATCCAAAAAACTGAATCTAGAAGTAGTGTTGGCCACTTGGGGTGACACCATTGCTATTTGATGTTGAATCAGTTAGGGGTGATTGATACCTGATCAAAAACTGCAGAAAAGGTATAATACGCAAACTCAGTTAGGTGTTATTGATACCTGATCAAAAACTGCAGAGTAAGGTACAATACACAAAATCTCACCTTACCATGAGATTTATGTGTAGCATAAACACGTACGAAGAACTAACCACAGAATCCAACTCTCTGACTCTTTCCAAAAATCGCTTCCATGCTGATTGATTGGCCTATAGAAAATAAACATATTCCAATACGCAATGATTTATATAGTTGGAAAAAAATTATCATACAAAGAAATAAAATAATGTTTTGAGCTGCACAAGGGTGGAAAATTTAGCATGTCCGTATGATTGGGTGATGTGGGGTGGTGAGTCCCTAGCCACCTTAGCCAATAACAACCCTTAACGCCCCCAACACCAGAAAATATATGAATGCCAGCAGCATATGTATTTTAGCACAAGTGTTTCACACTTTGAATGGAAGTCAAAAATAATAAAGATACTCTTTGATAATCACATATAAAACTACCTTGTGAGCATTAAACACTCGTAATGGACAAATAGGTTATTTTGCTTGAAATTAACGAAGAAATGGTTAATGGAGTACCTGATAAGAATATTTTGACATCAACTCTACAATGACCGCCAACCATATTTTTTCCTCTAAATTGCAGGTTATGAACCTACCAACACAAGTAAATATTCATGGTTATTAGAATAAAAATATACAAATGTATATATAGCGACGCATTCAATACATAACCATTTTTAGAAGGAAACTGCAAGAACCCCATAAGCACTTGTAAGTAATTACATAACGCCTTATGTATCACACTTAAAGCATTACATATACCTAGGTAAAGCTCCATCCAAGCATACAGTAAAAGTAAACAACTCCTATACAAGTCAACAAGAGTAAAAAGTTTGTGAATGTGTGATTTGGAGTTGATTACCATAAAATCAATGGCACTTTGTAGGTGGATTGGAACCCATTAAAGCACTAATTTGCAAATATTATAGAAATTATAAACCACAAGTCAAAAAACATCAGTCAATTTAGAATCTCAACATGACTGTTTGACTATGAGAATCAAATGCTTAAAACATACACAAAAGCCATTCCATATTATGATTTCTAAAAATGTGGACCATAATCATTAACACAATCAATCTACTAATCAACTACAGACAAAACATACAGTAAAAGTAAACAATAACTATGCTCATGAACGCATAAATTAAAAGTTCTAAATTGTTTTATCAGATGTTAGATTATTAATAATAGTCAGATAGAAACTATGGCCACCCAGAGAGAATCCATTTAATGTTGTCTGCATGGCTCTAAACGTAAGCCAGAAAATAGTCAAATGTATATAGCTAAAAAAAACGTAACAAAAATAACCATAGTTGAAAGAAGCATGCATATTTAACCATCGTGAAACTTGAAATATCTGAAAATTCACAATCACAAGCTTGCCACCACCCCAAAGAGTCAGAGACACCTAGGGGCAAAGTGATGAAGGAATTACATGTAAATTGAATAGAGTAGAAATTACTAAAATACCTATAAAGGAATTATATTTATATGTTCCAACCAGCAATACTACATAACAAGTGATACAATGCCGAGTATAGTAATAGTTGTACAATGTATAGTAGTTGTAGACTTGTAGGGGTCTGATGTTAAAGATATGATACAGGCAAACTTCCAAGGCATGCTTTACAGACACTATGCACAATGTGTGTTGTACCGTCACTGTTCACATCTGTAAAAGCTGGTCATATTGAAAGGGGCTATTTGACTTTGAAATATCAAAAGTTATGTAAAACTTTGCATGAGAATATCAAAAGAATCTAATTAAAGGGTTAGTACTTTTACAGCTGTAAAAATGACAGCTGGCTGGTACAAGTTTGAATTCAAAAATAACAACAATGCTTTGGCCTAGTGGTGTGGGGGTGAGGGTGTATAAGGGGAGGTTGGGAGTTCGAATCCCCCACAGCTGATAAGGGTGAATATTATGTGAGGATGTAATCGGCCGTTCAAAAAAAAACAATGCACCTTTACAGTTTTTTGTTACTGTTACATGGACAGTTTGACGTGCTTTATATTTGTTTGTATGTGCTTAAAGACAATTTTATTGCCCATTTGACCTGTTTATTCAAATATCTTTAGGTAGAAAATAAATTCACTTCAGTTTTTTAATTTCGTGGAAAATAGATGTTTATTTCAATTTTAAAGCCCATTTGACACGTTTATTCAAAAAATGTAATTAACATATAAAATGGCATGCCATTATATAAGCAGTCACAGTCGAAAGTGTGCAAAAGTGAGGAATACATAAAATAAATGTTAAAAAATAGTTCGAAACACACATGGCAAGAAACTTTGCATCATCTGATACATTGAACGCAGAAATCAGGTCCCGCCCAATGTGCTTCAAGCTAAACCGCTTCCATGTTGTGGTGTTTCACATAATGATAGTTCCTCTTGATCTTTCCGAATTGAAAAACATGGCAAAATCATTCATCAACTACACCATGCAGTATTGAAAAACAAAAACAACAGCCAACTTCATATAAACTATTAACAAGAGCAAAGATTCACCTCGCATTACAGTGACATATAGAACTTGATCATTCACATGGTTATAAAAATCTACAAAATCCGAAACATCATCCTAAAAAGGAAAGGCAAACTGAGTTAGTTGTATATCCGAATATTATTACAAGTGCATAAAACCATATTTTACCTTTTCTTTGAGTAAAGAAGCTTTACTCAGATTAACAAATGCCTCTTTCTTATTAGAAACTTCCCGCCGGGTCTGCAACACATATTAACAAACACCTAATACCATGAGAAAAATTTAACCTTATAAAACTGACTTTTTACACTATTATGAATTCACTTATCCAGCAAACATGATGAACCTACAATGTAGATTTTTGACTGAGGTATGAGCATCAGTTGACTCATTCTTATTAATTTGTAATCGTTTCTAGTAAATGCTAGAATTAAAATCTGAGATAATTAAACATGAACAGCTTATAAGATTATTTTGGGTTTGATCTTTGTTTACTTGTTTGACCCATTTCATTTCAAAATAATAAAACCAATATGAAATGTTTGATACCTTGGTTCGTCCATATGGGTTGGCTGCAGATAAGGGGAAGTCTTCTGTACACGGTACCTTCTTTGGCCAACCATAAATAGTAGCTGACGATGAAAACACAATTTGAAATGTTTAAAAACCAAGAAAAAAATGTCAGATTATCAAACTATAGCATATTATTCATACCCACAGAATTTACAAGATGAAACAAATATTATGCCTTTTTGCATCCATGAGCTTCCAGTGCAGAGCAATTTTCCATCTGAACTTTAGATCCGATCATTTTTATAGACATTTATTCCATATAATCACTTATTAACATTTAGTGCTTAATATAAAGCTTTCGAAGTAGAGTAATTTTTTTCCATCTGGTTCATAAATAAATATTTTTATCTTCATCATTTTTCAATTTCTTGGACTTTCAGTTTACAAGCAAACTAAACAACACATAAATAACAAACACTTAACTGTATTTAGAAATAAATGACAAAACAAATGTAAAAGATGAGGATGCAAAAAACCCAAGATTTAATTGATATTAAACAATAACATATACAAGAAATGATGAAAATTTATATATCACCTGTTGAAGTTGAATAATGCTCTGGTTACCTGAGTCAAGCAAAGAAATTATATAAGCGACATGTTGTTATAATCATCAACACAAGAGATAGAAACAAGAGCCATACACATTTAACTAATTTTTGTACAAAATCAACATAAAGTGTGACTTACCCTTGACGAATCTAGTGGAAATACTCATCGATCTGGTTAAAATCGACCAATTAGTGTCTGTTTAGGGTTATGGAATGACGAATTAGTGTTCATAATCAACACAAAGTGTGACTTACCATTGAAGGAGGTCGGATTCTTCGTGGATCTGGTGAAATGTTCATCGATCAAGTCAAAATCATGGTGATGTTGTTGAAACGCCAGAGAGAGAGAGCACCTAATGTGTATCTGATGACCGACGAATGGGGGCGCATAAAGTGTGCTGAATGAAACCCTAATGTGTATGTTTATCCGGTGTTTTATAACCTTGCATTATAGTCTTGTACATGATGCATTACATCTTGCACTCTTTGGAAGTTTAAAAGTTTTTATGCATTGGAGCCTTGTACAACATGCTTCCAAACCTTGTAAAGTGACAAATGACCATTTCTGCCCTTCCTATATGCTTATTAATATAGTATAGATATATATAAATTGCATTTGTGTAAATTTATCATTACACAATTATGCCAAATTTATTACGAGTAGAAAGTGGAGAGACGAATGACTTAATAATTTTGATTGGTTTCTTTCTAATGAATATTATTTAAAGAAGGCATTATCCCACTTGAGTGTGCCATGTGACATTAATTGATTTTAGGAAAAAAAAATTAAAAACAAAATCGAATTTTTCTCTCTCATGTTTCCTCCCATAATTTTTAAAACTTAATATCTTTTAGACAAAATTACACAGATTGTCCTTTATTTATTACCTAATTGCACCTTCTGTCCCTTGTCTTTCATTTGCATCCATTATGTCCTTTATTTTCTCAGTTTGCTACACCCTCGATCCTTTAGCTTAACTAAGTTAAAAAACTTGGTTAACTTTATTTTTTAACTTTAAACTTTTAGCCCATGTAGTTTTCTTAAGTCAAAAAATTAAAAAAAAAATTAAAATCTCGTAAATTCGAATTACATAAAATAATCATCCATTTATTTTGCTTACACAAACCTTCCAAAAATCCAATAAGAAGAGTGATCGAGGGTGACGGCTAGGATTCACGACTGAAAATTACTATGACATGAGATCAGGGTTTGTTAAACTCACTAATTTAGAAGTCCAAAAAGCTGTTGGTAAAAATGCATGATGCTCTAGGTGATGTTGCCATGGTTGTTGCTTTTTTCCGTCAATTTCGTCATATGCCGCAATGTTTGGTCTAGATTAACCATGTCCAGGTGCAGTCATTGGCAGCTGCGGCAGTGTTACGTGTTCAATTTGAATGTGTACTGTGCTCAATGATCACTTCTGAACAACTTGTTTTCACAAATGATAGCGTCACAACATCAAAGAGGATAACTATTGAACTGGTTGTGTTATTGATGACCTTTCCAATGATGAATTACCTATTATGTTAATTAGAGATTATAAAGTTCTTTTATTGAACCTTCAAACAGCAAATTCTTAACATCTTAATTTTCATTGTGGAATTTAACCAAAAGCCCTTGGGCTCAAACCTAATATCTTCACCAAATTGAAACCCAATGATTTGTTTAAAGAACCTCGTAAACATATAAGAAAAAAAAACTTATATTTAAAGTTTCTAGATTTTCCAAGTCAACTAATATCTTAGATACACTAAAGATAAATATTACATTCTCTTAACTAAAAGTCTCAACAGACACATTTACGTAGCAATCTCAAACTATATATGTGGTTTTTGCTTCAACACAATAATTTCCGTTTAGAGTACGATTTGAGATAAAATCATAACACACCAAAACCGAGCTAGACTTGCGATCTAGTTGCTAAGGCGACCTTTTGCAGATTATTTTTGGTCACATCTCACCCTGTTCTGGTTTTGTCACAGATTCACAAATGTATATATTACCACCACATTTTGATTATTAAAAAACATTGAACTTTGGGTATGTGATGTATTAAAGAGAACCATTTGCTCCACCATCTTATCTAAAATGTGATATATGAGACCGAGACAATGGTAAGACATTTAACTTCGGTTATATATATGTGTATGTTTTTCATCAATCGTTTTACTTCAAAACTAAAGTTTTGATCGGAATTTGATGTAGTTTAAAAGCCCTATAATTTCGTTTCATGTCGTGCCTTAGTTTCATCGTTTTATTTGGAGTATTGACTTAGGAAAACTACAGGGACTAAAAGTGTAAAGTTAGAAAATAAAGTTAACTAACTTTTTTAACTTAGTATGCTAAAGGATAGAGAGTATAGCAAACTGAGAAAATAAAGGACATAATGAGTGCAAATGAAAGACAAGGGACAGAAAGTGCAATTTGGGTAATAAATAAACTGTGTAATTTGTCTATCTTTTATATACGAGATTTTTTAAAGAAAAAATTACATCAAATTAATGATCGTTTTGTTATCTTTTGAACGAGTACCATAGTGCTATATAAAAAACGAAGAAAAAAAACCACAATTTTTTGTGGGTTTTGTTCATACAGAAAAAAAAAAGCATGAAGTGTTCAGTTAATTCATTAATCATGTATAGGCAAATCACTAATTATGTTCAAAAATATGTAAATATGAATTCTATTTTCAACATGTGTTAACATTGGAGTTGTACATTGTTTTTAGGTTATGTATTAATATTAGGAGTTATACATTGTTTATGGTTAGGCGTTAACATTGGAGATACATTGTTAATTGTTTTTGTTTAGGTGTTACCCGAAGCTTTCCTGCATGTAACTGTAAAGCGCATCATTTTATTTCATATATAAAAATTTTTATATGATATTAAATTTCTCAACCCGGGACGTTCCCGGGGTATAATCTTGTCTATTATATAATTGAAAGCCTCAAATCCTAGATGGCACTCATATAGTCATTCTCCCCCTTGAGAGTGCTATGTAGGATGCCATGTGGCATTAACTAATTTTAGGGAAAAAAAAGTTTAAAAACAAAATTCGATTTTTCTCTCTTATGTTTCCTCATATAATTTTTAAACGTTAGTATCTTTTATCAACGAGATTTTTTTAAAGAAAAAATTACACCAAATTAACGAGCGTTTTATTCCCTTTCTAACGAGTACCATAGTGCTATATAAAAAACGGAGAAAAAAAACGACTACTTTTTTGCGGGGTATTGTTTCATACAGGAAAAAAACACGTGTTCTGATAATTCATTAATGATGTATAGGCAAGTCACTAATTATGTTTAAACCAGTAGCCGAATAGGTTAATAGAGTTATACCATTGTTTTAGGTTAGGTATCAATATTAGTATGTTTAGGTTGTACATTTGTTTAGCATTGGAGTTCTACATTATTTTAGATTAGGTGTTAACATTGGAGTTGTACGTTGTTTAAGGTTAGATATTAGAATTAGAGTTATATATCAGTCTATTTCATATGTAAAACTGATGTGTCATATTAAATTTATCAACCCGGGATGCTTCCGGGGTATAATCTAGTGCCATGTAGGATTTAGTCCTTTGGAATATACATATCGATAGATTATTGTTGTTGTTGTTGTTATTATTATTATTATTATTATTATTATTTATTATTATTATTATTAATAAGAAAAGAATTTAAAAAAAGGCAAAACGAATGAAGCTGGTTGTTGAAACTTGAAAGGTAACACGAGAAAGAAAAGAATTGAAGCACGAAGTCACGGTCCAACTGCTGCTTGGCCTAGTTGCTGCAACACAAGCCCAACAAGTTCAGCACAGCTTCTCCATTGCAGCCCAGTGCTGCTTTCCTCGGCCCAGACGCTTGGAACAGGCCCAGTCTCGTGATTTTGAGCATTCTTTGCCATATTTAAATACCTATCCGATTAGGAAGCGGTAGGCATTGAGATCGGCAGCTAGGGGTGAGCAAACCTTAACCGTTAACCGAAATTAACCAATAACCGAACCGTCACCGAACCAAATTAACCGATAACCTAGATTCACCGACAGTTATGGTTAAGGTTCTTCGATTAACCGGTGAATCGGTTTATGATTATAGTTATAGGTGTCCCATATCCGAACATTAACTGAACCGAACCGATCTAGTATAGCACCTTGAAATATGTTTGTTTCGTCTTCAAATCACTTTTAGATATGCTTCTAGTACATGGAAAGGTATGGAAAAAAATGTTCGAATAAATGAAAAGGTATAAAAATAATGCAAACATAGCTTTGTTAATTAACTTTTGAAATCACTCTTGCCTGTGTTCTTCTAAAAATGCAATACTCCCATATCAAATTTATTTAAAGTTTATTCTTGTACTTGATAAAAACAATGTCCTGTTTGTTATGATTTAAAGTTTATTTCCGTTGCACTTTCCAGTTATATCTATCTTCTTTCACCGTTTCATTAGTTAACATTCATAACAAACAAACTCAGATCCTAGCACGCACAATGACAAAGGATAAAGAAAACAAAACAAAAATTCGTAAAATTAATCAAAATAATATCTACATGTGTTCGGTATGTTGTAGCTATGGCTCAACTTTTGACACCAAAATGTAACATTGCCAAAATACGTCGTAATGTAAACAACTTGTGATTGTACGCCGGTGTCAACTGCACAGAAAAATTTCAAATTGAAATGCCAATTAAAATAAGTATTTATTAACTACGTGTCGTAACGTGGGAGTTTTAACACTATAATAAACAATAATGTAATCTTAATATAAAATTCACATTTAAATGCCAATTAAAATAAGTATGTTATTAACTACGTGTCGTAACATGCGAGTTTTAACACTATAATTAACAATAATGAATTGTTAATATAAAATTAATATCACTGGTATAGATAAGTACTTAATAAAAACATCAATATTAAAAGTAATTTACAGGCACCAATAATGACTAAGAACTGTAGACAATTGAGAATGTTAGAATAGGAACAAGAGACATCATATCATTTATGAATGACAACATCAGTTCTTATATCCCAAAATCATTAGACATTATGATAGAGACAGGTGAATTATAAACATCCAAGACACATTGTCTTCCAAAAGAGATTAAATCTCAACATGAGGCCAATTTTATGTTCGATTAATTGAATTAAGTCTTTTAAACTTAGAATCTTTAAAACTTTTAATAATATTTTATTAGATTAACATGAAGTGTTTTATACTATACAAAGCACGACACAACCTTTAATGCCAAAAAAATATTACTCTTATACGCATTTATGTTTAGAATGAAACATATTTGATTACATAGTTACGTTAAATAGCAAACCTGGAAACTTAATTTATATTAACATTTTCAATTAATACCTCCAACTTTCACCTTCCTATATATATGACCGTAGTTCGTTCTCCCATGGTATCACAAAGGCTTTTATCTCATCTATCAAAATATGGAAAACTTAAAGTTGAATATGCTTGTGGTTATGGCCATGTTGGTTGCATCCATGGAGTTCCATGGCACATCGGCAAAAGATCACGGTTGGTGGGTCAGTTCGGTTGGAATGTGCCGAATAACAAATACTTCTTTGACATATGGTCAATCAATGAGGGGGTGACTAACGTTAATGATGTTCTTGTCTTTAACTTTCCCACAGAGTCCATAATGTTGCAGTAGTTTCATTGTCGGCGCATGACAGATGTGACGGATCTAATGTTTATCAAATGTATACCAAATCGCCTGCTATAGTTCCCTTAAATCTCACTGGGATCTACTGTTTCATCAGCACCATAGGTTCAGATTGCCAGTCGTATATGAAAATGATTGTCAAGGTTGGGGATAACTAACATGATGTTTCGTTGTTGCCTCATTGATTTGTGTTATTATGAATTGAATATAAGTTATACAAATGTTTTTTCATAATTTGGTATCATGTTATGTGTTTTTCTAAGTATTTTTCTAAAAGTTCTAAATAATTATTGTTTGGATGGTTTTCCAAAACTGGATTATATCTTATAAAATCTATAAATCTAAAAATATTTAAATATTAAAAGTCCCAAAAGCAGACGTTGATATATAATATAAATATATATATATCTATAATAATGGGAATTCTAAAATGTAAACCATCCCCACTTATGCAAACCAAAGAAATCTCATTGTGTGCTCATGCTTCTTCCTGTCCAGCCCTTCTGATTTTATAGAGAGGGAGTATTATGAGACACATTACATACCAATTACCATCCATAAAATCCCGCTTACACAACACTGACAAAGTACCATTATGTTGACCTATACTTCTCTCCTCCTTTATCGTTCTCTCTCCCACCATGGTGGATTCCAATCCAAAACGCACTTCTCATCTCTCTATCTTTAACATACGTGATATCCTCTTCTTTCATCTCTTGAAACTTCAAAGACAACAACACAACCTGCAACCCTATTCTCTCTCCCCCCTCCTCTCCCTCCCTCTCTCTCTCTCTGTACTATATAAACCAAATAATAAGGGTGGTGAAAGTCCGACGGTTTCGATGGATATTGATTTGGTTCATTACAATATTGCCACTCTCTATAGAAATAAAATAGAACCCAAAGAAAAAAAATCATAATATGCCCCAAGGATTCGATATATGTTTTATATTGATTAAAAAACTATAAAAACAAAAAGGTGTTACACGGTTTCGATAATATCGACATCGCTACCTAGAGCGTGTTAATTAAGTTAGTTAAATTGATAACTATTAACTTTAGATATATTTGTGATTTGTTAATTAAATTAATTATCATATCATAATTATAAAATTTAAGTTATAATAAAAACACGTATGATTTAAAGTTATTACTATGAAATTTAAAATGAAACTAGCGCGGTGCACAACACAACTCATTTGACCGGTATCGGTTCATTTCGTTAAGGTAATGATATTTGTTATACAACCAAAAATAAATAAAATCATGATATAAGCATAATGATATCTACACGCGATTGACATCGATTGAAAACATTTGCTTGGTATAAATCGGTTTGGTTTTAGCAAGGCGAAGGTTAAGAAGATACATATTTGTAGCCCCGACCCTACGGGTTTTTGGCTCAATAGTATGAATGTCTCCCATGTTTCCATCCCAAATATTGTATATATAAAGAGTCCGGCCCCGCCCCCACTGATTTGAGTTGATATTGCGTACATTCAGGTATCATGACTTTCGGTCCTCACCATCTTAAAATTCCATCCTCAGCACTGTTTGTTAGGCTACCGCCACGGTAGCTGGACTCATTGCTATATGATTATGAAGAAAAACTACATTTTATATGCAACGATACTCTCACCAAAATATATACCATGAGTAAAAGGTTAAGTAAAGTTATAATAGAAAGAAAGTTTAATTACTAAAAAGCTATTTGCATATCTATACTTTCAATAATAGAGAGTCGTGAGTGACGTCAAAAAGCTGACGTGTCAAGCGGAGAGACAGTCCACCAATGCTGCGTGAAGCAAAACCTGACGTCACAAACCGCCTTAAAATATTCACAAATAATACGTGGG
>CM061229.1:80942819-80968187 GCA_030844895.1 Ambrosia x helenae | reverse complement strand
AGACATTTAAGCCCAACAACATTCAGATAGTATTGAACTAGGCTTATTTTAACACTAGTTAAAAAAATGTGGTACGTGTGGGTGATTTTGTTGCTAGTGTGTGTTAGAGAGAAATCTCCAATGGCTTGTAGAGAGAGAGAGAAGTTGTGGATAATGAATAATTAAGTTGAGAAGATAGGAAGGAGTAAGGTTAGTTTAATATAGGTGGAGGAATGATGATATTTTTCAGCTGAAGGTACAACGTGGCAACTTACTAGCAAAGGTTATCTTTTGGTGCTCACACACTACTATGAAAGCATACTTAACGGTGGTTAAAACGTCACACTTCATCTCATTCTAAATTTCAACATTTTTTTTTAACGATCAACTAAAGTATTGCCGGGTACTCTGTACGCGGCCCCCCAATGTCAAAAGGGGCCCAGACGGCCTTTAGTCCGTACGACAGAGCCCTTCGGCCCACCCGTCTCCCTGTTCCAGGAAAACCCGGCCCACAAACCCCCCGAAGGCACGACGGTAGTGAACCGGTAAAACCTGAGGGATCAGGAGTCGAACCCATGACCACAAGGGTCAAGGTTCTCTCCATCACTTCCCAACCACCTACCCCACCACACAGAGTGGGGTATCCATCACATGCCCCCATAGGAATCGAACCCGGCTCCCCAAAGAGAGAACGACCCTTTTACCTCCAGGCCACATGATCAGGATAATAAATTTCAACCATTTCAAAACCTACTTTGATCTTCTATAATAAACTATTTCAAAGCTTCACACATAGTATTTCATCTATAAAAAAAAGAGGCATGTTATTTACACAATAACAATTTTTAGGTTTGCACAACCCTCTACGGCTCGTAGAGGGCTCTACGGGCCGTAGAGGGTGTCAGTGCAATTAATGCGAGTAACCTCTACGGCCCGTAGACCTCTCTAACGGCCAGTAGAGTGGTTTGGTGACAAGCATTTAAACCCTAGACGGCCCGTAGAGACCTCTACGAGCCGTAGAGGGTACGAGGTACGAGAATATTCAATGATCAGACTGACTTTGCAGTGTGTCAGTCTGAAAAGGAGACAAGGAAGAGGATATATCTGGACCTCTACGCCCGTAGAGTCTCTACGACCCGTAGAAAAGTGGGTAGTTGGGAGCATTAAACCCTATACGGCCGTAGAGACCTCTACGGGCCGTAGAGGTCCAGATATAATCCTCCTTCCTTGTCTCCTTTTCTCAGACGACGAAAATTTTAAAAAAAAAAAAAAAAACGGAGCACGAAAAATCTGATCGATTCCAAGCTACCGCGATGTTTCGAGCCACTACAGTAATGTTTCGGAGCAATGGGAGCATCGTATAGCATATCTCACGTCCGGAAAGCATTTCGGACCCGTGGTGGAACGTGGTGAGGAGGAGGTTAGATCCGTTGTTCACGGTGATGACGGGAATGCGCTACCCGATTTGAACCTGCTACCCGATTAAGAAATCTTAAAACAGTATATCTATCATACATGACTGAGGCACTATTTACAAATACATGTTTATGTATGTAAGTTATAAATTAAAGTTGTATAGTTTTAAAAGTAAATATTTATGTATAGATAAGAATTCTTAAACAGTACACTGATGCACTACTTACAAATACTTGTTATTGTATGCAAATTATAAATTAAAGTTGTTTAGTTTTAAAGTTAGATATTTATGTTTCGTTACCGGGCAATGGTTAGGGAGCGTCAGTTTTGCCTAAATATATAAAGAAGTAACTAACGAAAATATACCAACCATTATCTAACTCCCATTATTGTCACACATGTCACAATTTAACTTAGGTCAACAAGCCACAACACACACAAAAAATATATATATATTTAATAATGATAACCTGATAAATATCTATAGTTACATAGTACAATGACTAGCAAAACATCATACGCTACGACTTTTGTGTTTATCATCTTACCAAATTTTAAGTTATTTTGGTTAAAATAAAAAATATTAGTGATGCATGAATACATTTATTAATCAACTGATGAGTTGTGTAATAATGTTATAAAGTTGTGTCAAAAAGTTGTGCCTGGTTATACCTGTGGAGGGAATAGTGTCAGGGAGAACATTCATTTTCATTAAGCAAAAGAAAATTCGTGATAATCATATATATGAATAATTGGTACATACAATTTTGTATGTGGTAAGTAAACAAAACCCTCTTTATTTCACTTCATTATCGACGTCTTTCATCTCCTACCGATCGATCTCCTTCTACATTGACATGGGGAGACAAAAAAAGTTGCATGAAGTTGATAAAACAATGTTTCCCACCCTACTATTGAGAAACATGAGTTTTTGTTACCTTCACAGGAATTTTTTTGTTGAGGCTCGGTGTATACAATGAAAGAGTGGATTCCGATCCTAAATGTTTGATCAGTTCTGATTGTATGCAATGGAAAACATGTAATAGACATGTACATAATAGATTGGTGAGACCTGTGACTGATGTTGTAAGCGTATTGGAAGACATCATTGTCATGTGAGCGGGTTACCTTTAGTGTGTATCGTTCATGATGTCTAATGAACTCTGATGAGTTCGATCGTGAGAGAGAGTTGGGGACGGTTATTATGAGAGTTATGGTGTTATGAGTGTAAACACCTAACCGTAACCTCTTTATTTGTACACATAGGGACACTTTAATTATGTCAATAAAGGTAATTCCGTCCATCAAGGAAATACTTATGATTAACTTAGGGACCCTTTAGGTCCCCTCCTTAGGTCCCCTCCTTTTCGCCCTTGCTTTACACCCTATGGTTCTCCGGGTACAAGAAAATTGTAAACTCCCATTTCATGCGTGGTACTTGGACGATGGGACGATTTGGTGAGGCCACCGAAGTTGCTAAAGCCTTAGACATTATCCGTCTGGAAGGGCCATCCTTGGGGCTTCAGCTTAATATTAAGAAAACAGAGTTTTCTGGCCGTCTTGTAATGGGGTGAAACTTCGGACGGGCTTTTTCCCAGTGAAATTGGTAGGCCAGAAAAAGGGGTGAAGCTCCTCGGAGAGGCCTTTAGCCGTGACTCTTATTTTATCCGCGAATTGGCAAGGCGAAGGGCATCGCGCGCGGTTTGAACTTATGAACTCTTGCCCTGCCTTAGGGATCCCTAGAGTGAACTCCTCTTACTCAGGTCTGTATGGGGGTTGCTAAGTTGCTTTTTGGGTTACGGACCTGCCAACCCCCCATGATGGATAAGCATGTCATGTTTTGACAAGGGGCTAAGGGAAGCCCATTGAAGACATAGTGGTATGTGGGGGCCTTTCTTCGGTGACCTACAGTGCGGATGGCGTCTTTGCCGTTGCGTATGGGAGGATTAGGGCTCCTCTCTGCGAAGGATGTCGGCATGTATGCGTTTGTGGCGTCGCGAGCTCAGTCCTGGAACCTTCAAGACCACATCCTACGGAATAGCGGGTTTTCGGCGCAGACTTGGACTACGTGCAGGCCCTCGCAAAGCTAAGTGACTATCTCCCAGGTTTTGATATTGGCGGTTTTTCTAACAGGACACCGCCCCCCCAAAGCCTCAAAAAACTTTGGCGAATGCCCTTTATGGCAAAATCGCTCAGAGCCTGGGTGAAGTTTTTGGTCTGTCCCCCCGTCAGAGGGCAGTTATTGAATGCTTGCAAAGCCCCATGCTCAAGATTTTCTGACCGTTATCCCGATCGAAGGTCTAAGCCAAAGCATGTCCGCTATTGATACAGGGCCATTCTTAAATATCGTCTGATGATCCCCAATGTACCAAGAGGATGAAATATGTCTGATTTGCCGTAAGGCCTGCCTGGATGAATACGGGGAACATGCTGTTCATTGTAAGAGTTACCCGGTTTCAAATAACGGCATGATTGGGTTCGAGACATTCTGTGGGATATTTTAAGACGGGCTGGGATCTCACAAAAAAGGAGGCCCCTGTGACTTCCTCGTCGGATCCAGCAGAAGGGCGATCCACCCTAACGACCAGCAATCTCCTTGTCTTTGGGTGGGCCGGGGGAGCATGCTTGTGTTGACCTGACGGGTGTATCTCCCCTAAGTTGGGTTGAGGGATAGTGGCTTTGTAGCAGGGCAAGCGGCCGGAAAGCAGAGACAAAGAAGGTAGAAAAACATGCTAAAGCCTGCGAGGAGAACCAACATGTTTTTGTACCCTTGGCTTTTGATACCTTTGGCTCATTGGCACCGGAGGCTATCCGTTTCCTGACGAGGGTTCAGCGGGTTATTCATAGTAGTGTCTCGTTCCGGTGGCAGGTTACGTTTTTAGCAGATTAGGATTTGCTATTCAGAAAGGGGTGGCGACGCAGCTTGTTGCCCCCTACCCGTTATCTTAATGTAATTTTCTTTGTCCCTGGAATAAAAATTTAGTATTAAAAAAAAAAAAAAAAAAAAAAAAAAAAAAAAAAACTTAGGATATATTATAGTAATTGACCATTATATAAATGATTGTGATGGCTATAGATAAATACCAACATAATGCATATTTATTCTAAATTCTCCAACGTAGCCGAGTAATCATTTATTATGAGTATTACATAAGTCTGCAGAGATTAATACTCATTTAGTTATAAACCCAAACTGTAGCAGAGAAAATACAGTCGTTAAACAATAATCAACTTAAGACTCCATTATCATTAATATACTATAATCCAAATTCAAAACTTAACAACGCTAGTGTCAATTTAATTTATGTAATTAATTGTTGATTTATTACATTATTGTCTTTAAGTAATTATGGTCCGCTTAACATACTAGTAATAGACAAACAAATTAAAATGAGGAAATTTTATTAAACGTAAGTCACTATTCATAAAGCTTAGTAAACGTAACTCCCAAGTAAGTACATAAGCTTCTAAACAAGGTCATTAATAAGCCCCATCTTCGAAACATGTTCTTAGAATACTTTAGGAGTCAGAAGGGAATGCGGAACCCACACTTAGAAAAGTGGAATTCATAATAATGTTATCTTCCCTTCATAAGGAGTCAGCACCGTCAAGTTGGGATGGGTAACTCCGGCTCGCACTCCGGCAGGATCTCATAAGTTTTGCAGAAGTCGGCAAAAGCAGCCTGAGTCCAATGGCAGGGGTGTTGGTCATCAGCTTCCTCCCCTTTATCCTCTCCCCCTGCACCACCGCTCCTCCTCCTCCTCCCTTGCCGGACTCTTACTATGTGTCTCACCGAACGGTGAGACACCAGTAGAAATATCAGACATCTCTAATAAGCAAAAAAGAAAACCTGGAAAAGTTTGAATCTTCGTCGAAAACTTGAAGTTTCGACAAGAAATCTTTAAGATTGGCCGAAAATGCAAGCAAACCACCGGAATCTATGAAGATTTCTCGGAAACTTCAACGAAAATTTGAAGGCTGGAAAGAAGATTGAAGAAAAGTGGAATCTTTCGGAAGTGTAACTGATCTCAGGAGGCCTCCAAGGGTTTATATACCCATCGCATTAATTTCGATGGGACCCACAAAGGAAAAAGCAACCGTCATGCCTTTTCATCTGGAGGCACAAGATGATGACACGTGTCGCGTGCGTCATCGGACGACTCACACCAGCGCGTGGTTCTGCTCCACAGCTGGCACTACTCCGATGGACGACACGTATCGCCAGATGTCACGTTTTCAACAAATTAGACGCTGTCATCTCACGCGCCTGACATGCTCCACGTGCTCTTCACCACGTGGCACAACTTGGATCACTCATTTACCAAGTGGCGTGCGTGTCAACCCACGCGCCTGAAACCAACGAAATATTGGTAACTGCACACGTCTAATGGGACAGACACCACTCAACGTGTCAGACAGCTGTCTGACACGTCTGCAGTTTCAAAACTTCCCTCCGAAGTTAATGTTCATTCGAATTCCAGGTACATTTAATTTCAAATAATTGGCGACACATTCAATGCCAATCATTCCACATTTACTCCAACTCTCACCCCCCCCCCCCCCATTAACTACCTCGCATTTTTTACTACTACAAAGTTCGCGCTGGCGCAAATTTTACGTCAAAAAACAAAAGACGTTTCCCGCTCAACTCCTTTTCAGGTCACGACGGAACACGTCAATCTCAGCGACAACTCGACATAGAACAGTAAAAGACGTTCCCCGCCCAACTCGTTTTCAGGTCATGGCGGAACACATCAATCTCAGCGATAACTTGACGTAGAACAGTAAAAGACGTTCTCCGCCAGTTATTAGAGCAAACCCTATGCCAAGCAGATGAGCTGTCATCCGCGACTCATTTTTTATTCAGTCTAACGCTCCACCTACTCTTCATCCAAGAACAGCAGAAGCCCTAGACTTGGGGGACTTGAAGGGATAGGGAGCCTAATCCTGGCGGAGGCGGCATCCCTATCCCTCTTTTCAGCAAACCTCGGCGCTAACTGTTCCGCCGCCCGCGGAACCAAGCGGCGGAACCCACTCCACACCAAAAGCCAATAACACGTGATCCAATTCCCACCATTATTCCACGAGGATAGACGCGCGTCCGCCCACGCGCGGAATATCCTTTCTTAGACAGCTTTTGGTACAGGTACGGAAGATCATGGACAAGGAAGATTCAGCAAGATCTGGGCAGAGCATGCGCCAGGCGACACGTGGTAGAGTCAGTCCAACGCCGCTGACAGGAACAGCGACTTGACTGCTTCCATGCTTCCACCATAGTGTCGTCTATAGTACCCAGCAGACATGCTTACCTGCTGTCAGACGTCACATCAGACGGCAACAGGTAAGTCAACCATACTGTAGCAGAAAGCAAGCCGCCGGCGCCCAACCAGAGGTCGCCACGTGTCCACTTTGCAAAGCTGTCAACAGTTCATGACGTCAGCAACAGGACTCGGGATTTTCCCGCCATTTTGCTGGGCCACTTGCTCATGGCCCAAGGTGAAGCCCAGATCGGATATGCTCTTCGTGGGCCTTTTCACTAGGCCCCACGGATTCTCCTATAAATAGAAGACTTTAACTCCTTTGCAAGAGATCCGAAAATAATCATTTGTAACATAGAGCTAGGGTTTCCTTGTAATACTTTGTACACTACAAAGTAATAAACCATCGGCTCTTCACAGTGGACGTAGGTCGAACTTGACCGAACCACTTACATTCTCGTGTTCTTCCTTTCACCACACACACTCACCCTTATTTCCCTTCTTGGGTTAAACCAACGGTTTGGGTAAAGGATCATACCTGTAGTTATGTAAGTATAAACCACCCGGTGATTAGTGATAATCTCCGGGATACTTATTGTTTCTTTAGGCTTTGTTTGTTAAGGAAATAATGTGTTCATGAACTGTTCATGAACACTTGTCAAATGAGATTTTCTGTTTGTGTTCATTTTCTAAGGTGATGAACGTGTTGGTGTTCGTTGTGTTTATTTGTTAAATTAGGTATAAAAAATGAAAGAAAACAAACACAAATGAATGTAAAGGAACACAAACAAGCATTTATGAACAAAAACGGAGACAAACTAACACAAACAAACATAAACGAACACGCTACCCGAACGCTCACGAACATAAATGAACGAACGCAACCTATGTTCATGTTTGTTTGTTTAATTAAACAAACAAAATTTCTTGTTTGTGTTCCTTCATTTATTAAACAAACGAACACAAACGAACTTTCCGTCAAACAATTTACGAACTGTTTGCTGAACACTTGGTTTGTTTACAGCCCTAAAGCCACTGATTTGAAAATTAAAAGTCTAAGATAGTTTGTTACCTTTCTTACACAAAATCAACATTTTATTTTACCTTAACCTACAATCTTATTACCCAAAAACAAGTTAATTTATCCTTAAGGCCAAGTCCGAGTAAATATGGGCTAAGAATTCAATGGGTTATCTACTAGCGGGCTAAACATTTAAGGCCCTCGTCACTGAACACACTACATCTAAATGTTTATTACCTTAGGGCTTAGTCGTGATGTAACTTATGTTAAAAACTATCAAATTTTAAAATATAAAACCGTAGAATTCTACAAAAAATGAAGGTAAAATGTAAAAAAAAAAAAGATAGAATTGGATTGGCTTTGGTTCGTTTAGAAAATATGGCTCGAGGAAACATATATGCATCACTTTTTCATTAGAAGAGGCTCGCACATGTTCTGCAGTACCCCCTGTTTTAACAGGGACGACTATATAAATATAAAAAATATAACTAACAAAAAGTTGGATATAACAAAAATCCTCATGCGAATAAGACAGCATCATAAATCGAAAATTAAAAGAGAAAACTACACCATATATTTCAGTCTAATTTTCTCATCCTCGCCCTAACAAGAACTAGCACCCTATTATCTCCTCCATGACTTTGGCCGCTTATACATCTTTATTATTGAATATTAGATGCCTATTTCGTTGCCCATGGCATTATAGGCTGATGGCATCTTAGTGTGAGATAAGACTTGAAACTATTTGATCCTGAGTTCGATTCATCCCAATTTGCCATTAAAAAAAAGATGCTTATTTCGTTACGGACAAGGATTACGAGGTGTTAGTTTCACCTAAGATGTATAAAATAGCAACTACCAAAAATATGCCAACCATTATTTAACTCCTATAATCTTGGGTTAACATTCCACCACACATGTATACAATGGCGAAACTTGTAAAAACAATTTGGGTGCCGAAAGTAACCGGACCCTTTAATTAGGGAAGCGTAAGCTCAATGCGTATAAAATTTTCGGTTAAAAACACATAAAATTACACTATGGAGCAACAAAATAGAGGGCCGAGTACTCCCTGGCCCCAATTAAGCTTCGCCCGTGTATGTATAAATCGGCATTAAAAATATATAAACTTATGGCAAAAGCAATATCTTTAAAATAAATTAATAAGTAATATCGTAAAAAAAATATAAATTTTTTTTCATTCATTTTGACATAATGAAACTACTAAAATAATCATTATTAGACAAGGGTTAATACAAGATAAAATTAAAGATTAAAAATATCCATGAGATTTTTTAAAACTAATCTTATACATAGTCTCCTACCGAATTCCTATCCTAAAATGTTTCAGGTTTCAAGTTCGACCATTCAATTCTAATTTTATTATCCTCCCTAATCTCATGGTCTTGTCTTTAAGTGAGGAGCAAGAAATTCACTAATATCATTATGTTGCCTACCTTCATGTTCACTTCAACCTAATTAAACTAAACTATGCCTAGAACTATCATGTTCCGACACCATCAAAACTTTTCCGGCAGACAACTATTTACATATACTAATCACTAGAATCTGCCTACACGAAGGACACGACGAGTGCGATCCAAGCCACTTATCAATACACCCGACATGAAACCCGTGTCCACATTGTGGCAGAACTCGTATCTCATCTCCATGTGCATACTCCTCCAAACAAATGGCACAATCGCCTGATGAAAGCTTTCGGCTCTTCTCTTCGTTATCCGAATCATATGTGAACTTTGGAAGCCCCTCAATGTGCTTCTTGTCAATACCTTTGTTAGCAGACAGTTGACCAGGACGTGTTTGATCGGCTATTGCTTTAAGTAGGTCACAAGCCCACCATGCATAAATACACACTGCAACAACTAGTATAGCTGCCACAATAATGACCCAAATGTATTCGGGTATTGATTCTAACACGTCCAATGATGGTGAGTTGACCATGGTTGATAGGAATATGTAAAGTGTGTTGAGGGAAATAAATATCTAATGGTGAGAGAGTTGTGGATATTAATGAATGAGTTGGGAAGATGTAAGGGAGGTATATATAGGTGGAACATGAGCACTTTTTTAAGCTTTAGCTGCAACGTGGCAATTGAAAAGTGTTTTCGACCTAAGAGCACCCTGTAATGTACAAAATCATCAAACCTAAATAAATTGTCACCTCAGCATCGCATTAAATTTGCAAACCTCCATAAAAATACCCACTTTTCCCACAATGTAAAAACCAAACAAACCCCATTAAAAAAGTGTTCACGTATGTGTGTGTGCGTGCACACACACATACACGCGTGTTTATGTGAGTTGAGGGACCCACAAGGAAGCCTATTGGGAGGTCCGGACTATTGGACTTAGCACAAACCAGACAAGGCCTACAATGTTAGCGAACGAGTCATGTGGTCCGTGAACAAGGCCATGTAAGAGTTGGACGTGTAAAATGCCGACATTGTAATTGGTCTTTGAGCATCTTTAGTGGTGAACTTGTTGGGTCCCCTCTATAAGTAAAAGTTCATAATTGAATACACAAATTTACGTTGCATTCAGTAAAAATAATTAGGAAATGATATGTTTAGCATAAACTTCTATTTTATATTAAAAGGCTCTATCTATTTTTACACCAGCCGCTCCCTATACGACCTGTAATGGTTAATACAGTTCGTATAGGCTCAAAAATTACAAGTCAAAATTGCAGATGCCGGTTTTTGTCTGGCAGGTGACCAATACCCTCGTATACGGGTGACCTATATGCCTCATATAGATCAATGCTATGCGTATTAAACAGTTTTTTTTTATAACGAAAAGAATTATACAATATCTATCATTTTAGCGAATTATAAAAACAATAAGTAATTTTTTTAAATAAAAAAATTGTTAAATAAACAACTTTATATAAGAACATTAGATATAATACTACACCTATGCTAGGATATGTCATGTTGTACGATACGATACAATTAAATACGATATTATACGCTACGATGCGATAGGATAAAATACTATACTATACTATACTATACTCTACGATACGATACCTATATTATACATACACTACATATATATATGCTTACACGGACCTGTGTTAAATATGTAGTTATACTATACTACATTATACGATACCTATATACTACATCTCATAGTAATGAAAGACCTAGGCGCATAGCCTTGCCTTAGGTCTAGGCACAAAGCAAAAAAAAAAAGGCCTGAGATAAAAAGAAAGAACAAACAGAGAAAAAAAGTAAAAACATATTATGTATTAGAAAAATAATATTGCTATTCTTCAAATAAAATAAATAAAAGTGATTATATAACATTTAATATCACCTAATTTGTATAAAAAGTTTTAAAAAAAATTGGTGTATTTGTGTATAAAAATAGTTTTCCTTAGACAAAAGTAGAAATCTGGTTGGAATATAGCGATAATTTAGAAAATTTGGCTCAAAAGTCTCCGGAATTTGGAATCTCGCCAAAACCATCACCTGGAGAATTAAAGTGCAATTGCTTCGACTTAAAGCGCAATTGTCTCACTTCGCCTGAAAAATGGGCCTAGGCGTAAGAGGAGATAGTTTTTGACAACTATGTTACACCTACATGCATAGATGGGGACCTACAATACAACATACTACACACCATAATTTTTTAATAATGGTTGATAAAACACGGTTAATGTAACAATTTTTTTTATTTTTTACATTAATTGTTATAAACTTTGTTAAAATGAAAAGTATTGTATAAGAAAGTTTATTAATAATAAAAAAAACCCTTCAATATGCTTAGTATAGGCCAATACGGGGCATATAGGTGGCTATATGCTCAGTATAGGCCTAGACGAGGCATATATGGGAGGGACCTATACGCCAAGTATTAACCAATACCAGGCGTATATGTCCAGTAATAATAGCTTTTGTCATTTGTTGTCTAGCTTTAACAAGCAAAATACCTCTTTACGCTCCATATTGATCAATACAGTCTGTCTAAATTACGTGAAAATAAAGATTTGAGGTGTCACTATTAATACAACCCTTTTCAAAAACCTTTAGAAAAGGAAAAGTGCATTTTATACATGCACATGTTAAATTATATCGTCCATTGGTTATCTCTTATTGAAAGTTTCAAAATAATAAAAACACGTTTAACATAAGTGAAAATATTAGTAACATTTATAACGTTTATTTTTCAAGTTAGGTATTTATGTATCATTACTGGCCATGGTTAGGACTTAGGAGGCGTTGATATTAGGTAAGATATATAAAGAAGTAACTAACGAAAATATACCAAACATTATCTAACTCCCATTATTATTAAAAAAAAAGTATCTAACTTTCTTTGTGTTTGTTGTCAAACCTGTCTTAATAAAACTTCAGTAGCCAATGTGGGGCTAGCCCACTTGGTAGAGGCATATGTCTTTTAGAGGGGAGGTCCAAGGTTTAATCCTTGGCAAGGGTGTTGTAATTAAATTATTGGTGTTATGTAACATTTACCGTTAAAAAAAAAAAAACTTCAGTAAAGCTTATCTACTAGATATAAATATGTAAATTAGTTTTTTTTTCACAGCAAACAACAAACTTCCATTCAACCAAAAAGCAACACAAAACGAAACAGACATTAGCAAGACATTAGCCAAATCACAACACCACAAAAGCTACAATATCAAGTTACATGGAAATTAAAAATTAAAAACAACGAATTCTCCCAGCTAATATCATTACGCTCGCCTATTCTTGATCCATAAAAGAGTCATGGCTTGGGTCTCCCCCAAATATACCCTCAATATTTATCCTTTTCCCAGAGAAAGTAGCATTATTTCGAGCCTTCCAAATCATACGCTACGGCTTTAATGTTTATCATCTAGACTTGTGTATAAACATATTGCTTAAACCAACATATATAAACATATAGCTTAAGGTAAAGTATATGGAGGAAACCCTCCTTATTTGGTAAACTCTGGAAACTCTGACTTCCCAACATTTTTTTTTTTTTTGAAAAAAATAGGGTATGTAATATACATTTTTTTAAGCATTTTGAGCCAAAAAAATCGAAAAAAACGCCGAACGGTTTTTTTTTAAAAAAATAAAAAACGTCTACTGTTTACATATAGTTAACACATTGTTAACACCTGTTATTAGCGCTTAACATGTGTTAGTCAAAATTTTATTTATTTTTTAAAAAAAAATACTCGGCGCTTTTTTAATTTTTTTGGCCCAAAATGCTTAAAATCATGTATATTACTTGCCCTATTTTTTTCAAAAAAAAAAAATATTGGGAAGTCAGAGTTTCCAGAGTTTACCAAATAAGAAGGGTTTTCTTTATATCCATTCCCTATAGCTTAAACCAACATATATAAACAAATAAGTATAAATTACCGGCTCTAGTAACCTTTATAATTTTATGTCATTTAAAATGATGATACAAACAATAGACAACTTTAAAGACACTCATGAATTGTGGTTATAATATAATATGGAAAGAATAACACGTTACTATGTTGTGAAATATAGCCTCCAAATATGAACTATATTCACCCCTTGGCTACTTCTATTTCGACATTGGCATAGGCTTATCAAACGAGAAATCGTCTCCGTTTTTCGTGTCATGATCGCGCTGTCGAGGAACACTATAATCGATCATGTTACTCGTTTGGTGATCCACTTGTACGTTTATTAAGTGTGTGGCAGATGATTTGGGTGAAAAATCGCCACCCTCGTACCCCATAGATCGCGGGGAGTTGCCATCAGTCTTCAACCGGCTAGGCGATGAGGACACAGATCGCGGGGAATTGCCACCTACGCTACCCCCTCCACGCTTTTTTCTTCACGGCCGCCATTCGCCAGTTCTTCAGAGCTTTGGATGTTTGTTCATCAAATATAGATTTTTTCATGTTTGATCCCATCTAAAACCATGATCAAGAATTCATTTATATTCATTCGACTAAAAATTTAAGCCGCGAAAAAGTTGTATATAAATGGATATTATACCTGTGATACGAGGGCGTATAGAGAAGTGTTATGTAACTGCATAACACTAGAACCCCGACCCTATGATAACCGAAATAAAATTAGTTTGGTTCAAGAACTCGGCTTTTTCATAAAGAAACTGCAATCTTAGTAACTTATTATCTTACCCGATAACAAGTTTCACAATCACAAGCTTGATATTATCGTGAAAGCAAGAGCCGATCTTGTATTCATACTGCACAAGTAGAAAAACGCGTGTCACTATTACAGTATAACCAGTAGTTTTAAAAAAAAAAACGCGATAGTAATGGGTAGGAAAGTGGCTGAAGTTTTTACCCATATCCAGAAGAAATATGTTATTTGAAATGCATTCTGTTAGCCAAACAAACCAATAACAAGAGTTAAAATATGGTATTCACAAGTGTATACAGTAACGGGTCGTTGACTAAAAAGTCAAACATCACAAAATTAGCTGACAAAAGAAACCAAATAAGCATATTTACCTGAAACAGAACAAAGTGTATAAGATGAAGGATTAAATGAGGTTTCGAGAACCAAAAAGTATTTGTCGGATGCTTGAAACGAGTGGGATCCCTTGAACAACCGCGTGTCTTTCAGTAATTTCAAGGGCCATTTTGGTCAAGATAGCTTGAAGTTGTGTTCCAACTGCTAAAATAACCTGCAAAAACCATGTCACTTTATACACTTTGTTCCATTCTATCCTAAACATAATAATTTTGTTGAGATGCTTACAATCAACGGAAGCAGTGATGCCCAAAACAGCGCTTGCCATCCTGCAAATTTCATAGTTTCTCAAAGTCGAGAACTTGTAGAACTACAAGATATGAACAAACGATTTTGCTTGTTGACTTCAGAGAGTCAAACATGGCACTTTTTGAGATTTCAAATTCGAGAGATTTTTTTAGTATTTTCTTTCCGAAATCTTCCAAGACATGGACTCTATGCACACTTTTAGATATTTATCGGTTTTTTTACCACCAAGAAAGTAACCCTCTTTGGTTTTGATGTTCTAGCTCACTCGTTTGACCACGAAAAGTCCAAGGTTGACTCTTTCTTAAAGAAAGACCACTAAGGTAGTAGTAACAGGCTTACCACTAACATTGAGCAGCAAGAAAATCACAAAGGATGCCCAGAGTATGGGGCTGCACAAATTTGTAAAAATAAAAGTCAAACATCGTTGGTCAACGTAGATCTTGAAGAACAATGCTGCAAAGAGAAGTATTTTTTGTTCATACCTGATCCCTACAACCACTTGGAAATCATCTTCTAATGACCTCTTAATATACTTTTGGAAGTTAAATTTACTCCCACGAGCTAAATGCATCTATACCAATAAAACCGAAAACAATTTATACAAGCCAGAACACAAGTTTAATTAAAATAAGATAACCAAAAAACCCACATTTATGAACCCATTCCGCACGGTCAAGTAGTCAGACTTGTCAACGGACCTGAAAAACTGTCGAAAGAAACATCCCTACAATAACAATTTACGCGTTAATTATGATTATTAGAATAACGTTATATCATAATAATCTAAATTTTTTAATAATATGATTTAGGAGGTTGTGTGCATTAGAAATTAGCGTCAGCCAACTTCCAACACGTGGAACCCGATCCCCAGTTTAGCTATATTTTTTATCTGACTTGTTTGAGATAAAGCACAACCAAAATCGCATAAATAAACAAGCACAAAATTCTTACGATATAAAAGAAGAAACGAGATCTAGTCCAGAAACTTGTGTGAGCTTTCACAAAGGACGTCTCATGGGTTAGCCTGAATCTTGTCTGATCTGTACATCATTCCATCTTGTATCAAACTAGAGGAATAATTCATGCAGAAAACACACAAAAAGAGTGTTATACTACCATTGGAAAATTCATAGTTTTGGGATGAAGTTTCCTCTTCCCATTGCTTCCAGCCACGGATCTGCGTATATAAATAATCATAATAATGTCATAATCGATTTCAGTTTTTGCCAAACACTCTAGATAGATTATTAAACATACATCCGAATGCCCATAGCAAGGAAAACGCAAGGCAGTTAGAATGACAATTTGATCAAAAAGTCAAATCATTTTAATTTCAGTGTACCTTTAACCTTCCAAGAGCCATAGTAATAGCACTGTAAGCAACGTGGAAAACGGCGAGAAAGAATATAAGTATGTGCAGTTGGTGCAGTCCATCAACGGTTATCACAGGTACTTTACCCTGTCAAAAGATAGAAAATTACAGTTAACTGCCATTAGTATTTTACAGTCTGGTTTTGACATATTTTAAGTCAAACTGTTAGCAGACTTTTTTAATCTCTGTAAACCAATGTAAAACCGTCAAAAGAATGAAACCAAACCAAACTGTTACACAATTTGGTTGCGACTTGGTTTCCTAATCTGTGCTTATTGGGCCTTCAAAATAGGTAACTTCCAAGACTATGCAACATCGACACATCGTGACATATTGATTGACATGTATTGATTTTTAGATAAATTATAATTTTTCTTTTTTGTGACCATGAGAACCTCTCAGTGAAAACTCACGTCCCCACCAATACTCTGCAACTAGTGGGACCACGTAAAGTGCAACTTACTCTAGGCAAGTAGCCTTCAAGGAATAATGACATGTTTAAACTTCAAACCGGACCATAAACACCCTTACGGCCATGAGGAACACCTTCATATTTAAATCAAAATTACCTTTTCGCAAGTGGAAGTCAAGGATTCGGCTAAATATCTTCGCTCCTCATATGATAGAAGCAACCGATGGCTCACTTTTCCTCCTTTCTCATCTTTCTCAGATTTATTCCTCACCGGACATGGCAACATTGTATCCGCCACGCTATCAGGGATGCATATTTTGGCAATGTAATATTGACTAAAAGTCAATATTAACGAAATAAATCCAAGAACCATCAACTCTACACATGCCCAAATAATCAACTTTATAAATCAACAACTTGTTCTTCAAAAAAGGCTCAAAGTCAATAAAAAATATGATAATATTTACCTGCTTTAACCTTCTCCAATGCTTCAAACATAGCTTTCTTCCTCTTTTCTGTGAAAAACTGATTGAAATATCCATGTTATCTAATTGCAATCCAAAATGTTAATTTTCATTAAATGTTAGTGATATAATACATCGAAATGGAATGCAAACGAACAACAAGCTGCGCCGCTAGCCCTTTTAAATATCAAAACTAATTGTCTTAAAAACTACATTAATAGATCCTGAGGTCATAACATTACTATGCATGACCAGTTCGTCCCGTTGGACTCGGTCATAACATTACAATCCAAGAATTTAACCAAAAAACTTCTCAAAAATATTCAAAACAAGACACAAAAATTTGAAAGATACAAAAAATATCGACGTCGAACCGGTCCTGGTCAGACAGGTCCAACCGGTCGGACCGGATGTAAGAACCAAATGGTGTCGCAAAATTAATATGGTAAAGTATTAAAAAAATCTGGTTCAACCGGTCTGGTCCGGGTTTCAAAACAATGTAAAAAACTTAATGCTAAGACTTTCATGAAACAGTTTATTTGCAATCATTGCGTCTAACTAAAGTACTAAACAAATAAAATATACACTAAATTAACAAAGATCATCACGAAATAAATGGTAAAAAAAAGTCAACATATATTTTTGATTTAATAAAGTCAAAAACTAATGAAAATGTGACATAAACACCTTTCCAAGTTTATGAAGAAGCTTCTCCAAAGCAATGGAGATAATAATAATGATTGCACAAACGCCAGCAACAGCCCATGTTGGTGTTTGATCAAGTTGTCGTGTACTTCACTTGTATCTCCCGCCATTTTCAAACACAAACACAAGAACAGAATTTAATGATGATTTAGAGAGCTAAATTAAAGTTTTTGTGACATGGGTATTACTACAATATTAAGTAATGTATAGTATATGAAAGAGGTATGGTTCATTGTTTTTGTTGAAACAAAACACGTTATTGTTATTATTATTATGAATATTATGAATAGTTTAATGGTAGTGATGAAGTTGTGATGGAGCAGTAATGACGGAGTGTTCATAGTCGGTGGACACTTGTATAAAATTAGTAGCAGTTTATGATTTGAATAATATTTGTTGCCGTCTAGGTATCAGATGTGGAACCTTCGTTGGTGACAAAGGCTAGTACCGAATCAACCTCGGCTTGACTTTCTTCTTTCGAAAATTCTGTTGTAAATTTAATATAAAATATATATTTTAAATATTTTAATATAACCTTTTTTTTGTTTTGAACTGCTAATTTCTTACACCTCTTTCTTTTACATACACTCTTTTACACATTTTTTTGCACACCCTTAGAATTAAACTCCCAACCTCACCCAAGAGAGGATTTTCCTCTCTACCACTAGGCTATAACCTAGGTGGCATTTTAAATACCTTAAATAACTTGTCTTCATTAACTATATCGATTGTTGATATTGTATAGGTAATATAACAAACTGGACCAATACCAACTGGACAACTTCGGTACTGGTTAGATATTCATTTTTCTTGTTTTCAATCGATTTTTTTTTTTTTTCGATTGTTATATATAGCGAGTGCCGATACCGTAACAAACCAAAGCGATACTGACCGATTTTCCGCCGTGTAGATTGCGTCTATGTTTCCATTTTAATGTGTTAAAAGAAAGGGGCCTTCGCAAAACCCACTAGTAGTGTTTTAATGGAGAATGTTATTTGAACGCCCTTGAGGTTCAAAGAAACTGCATAAGGCCCTTTATATGTTTCCAAATATAAGAATGGTGAATCTATTTGCACCACTGTTTGGTATAATGTGCGGGGTGCCCTTGTGGCATGCGACGTCGTAGGACACCGCGCCACCCTCTCGGTCATCAAATTCGGGTGAAGAAGACATGATGGTTATCTTGCCCGTTCCTGCTAAAATAGTGTAAAACAAGCAAGCATTCATCATATCTTTTGATCCGTCCATTATCAGAACTAACAGTTGTCAATTACAAACGCAATACTTTTAATGCTTTTTAGTTAATGATGTGTGTAAGTCATGTTAGTAATCATATACGTATGCTTATTTGAACAATTGTGTAATTTGTGTCCTAAAATAAACTAAAAAGCATAATTTTGAAGTAAAATGATTGATAAAAAAACATATATTGTTTTACAAAAACTCATTTTATATATAAACATACACATAATATAACCGAAGTTAAATGTCTTACCAATGTCTCAGGCTCATATATCACATTTAGATAAGATGGTGGAGCAAATGGTTCTCTTTAATACATCACATACCCAAAGTTCAATGTTTTTTAATAATCCAAATGTGGTCGTAATATATACATTTGTGAATCTGGGACAAAACCAGAACAGGGTGAGATGTAACCAAAACTAATCTGCAAAAGGTCGCCTTAGCAACCAGATCGGCCAGTCTAGCTCTGTTTGGTATGTTATGATTTTATCTCAAATCGTACTGTAAACGGAAATAATTGTGTTGAAGCAAAAACCACATATATAGTTTGAGATTGCTACGTAAATATGTCTGTTGAGACTTTTAGTTAAGAGAATGTAATATTTATCTTCAGTGTATCTAAGATATTAGTTGACTTGGAAAATCTAGAAACTTTAAATATAATTTTTTTTTCTTATATGTTTACAATGTTCTTTAAACAAATCATTAGGTTTCCATTTGGTGAAGGTATTAGGTTTGAGCCCACTAGGCTTTTGGTTAAATTCCACGATGAAAATTAAGATGTTAAGATTTGTTGTTTTAAGGTTCAGTAAAAAACTTTATAATCTCTAATTAACATCATAGGTAATGCATCATTGGAAAGGTCATCAATAACACAACCAGTGCAATAGTTATCCTCTTTGATGTTGTAATGCTATCATTTGTGAAAACAAGTTGTTCAGAAAGTGATCATTGAGCACAGCACACATTCAAATGAACACGTAACACTACTGCAGCTGCCAATGACTGCACCTGAACATGGTTAATCTAGACCAAACATTGCGGCATGACGAAATTGACGGAAAAAAGCAACAACCATGGCAACATCACCTAGAGCATCGTGCATTTTAACCAACAGCTTTTGGACTTCTAAATTAGTGAGTTTAACAAACCCTGGTCTCATGTCTAGTAGTATTCAGTCGTGAATCCTAACCGTCACCCTCGCTCACTTTTCTTATTGGATTTTGGAAGGTCTGAGAAGCGAAAGAAATGGATGAATTTTTTTAAATTTTTACGTAATTCGAATTTACCAGATTTTTTTTTTTTTTTTTTTTTTTTTGACTTTGGAAAACTACAGAGGCTAAAAGTGTAAAGTTAGAAAATAAAGTTAACCAACTTTTTTAACTTAGTTTAGGCTAAGGGTCTGTTTGGTATGGCGTAATGGAATGTATGAGGGAATGGAAGGGATGAGGTAATGGAATGGACAAGGTAATGGAATGGATCATTACCATTCCATGTCTTGTTTGGTTGCCATGTGGGAATGAAACAAAACATTACTTTATGTTGTTGGATAGGTAGGAAAAGAACGAAAAAATAAAATCGGTGGTGATGGTGGTCAGTGGCGGTGATGGTGATGGTGGGTGGTGATATGTGGCGGTAGCGGTGGTGTGGGTGGCGGCGGCAGTGGTGGTGACGGTGGAAGGTGGAGGTGGAAGGTGGAGGTGGATAGCCGTAATGGTGGGGTGGGCACGATGGTGAGTAGTGGCGGTGGTGGTTGGTGGTTGGTGGTAGTGATGGATGTGGTGGTGTGTGGCGGTGGCGTGGTGGGGGTGGCCGACGGCGGTGGTGGGTGGTGGCGAAGATGGCGATGGGCGGAGGTGGATGGCGGTGATTGGTGTGGGTGGGTGACAGTGGTGGGTGGCGGCGACGACAGTGATGGGTGGTGACGGCGAGGGTGGGCGACGATGGTGGGTGGTGGGGGCGACGGTGTAGGTGGTGGACGACGGTGGTGGTCTGCGTCGGGTGGTGATGGATGGCGGCGTGGTGGTGACGGTGGTGGGTGGGCGGCAACGTGGTGGTGGGTGGTGACGACGGTGGTGGGTGTATGGCGGCAGCGGTGTGGCGATCGGTGTTAGGTGATGAGCAACAGTGGTGTGGTGACGGGTGGTGACGGGTGGTGACGATGGTGTGGGTGGTGGGGTGGTGACGATGGTGGTGGGTGGGTTGGTTATGGTGTTGTTAGTAAAGGGTGAATAAGTGATGGAATGAAAAAAAACATGGGGGTGGATGGGAAGGTTTGAGGGAATGGAATGCCCTTTGGAATGGGTGATTCCATTCCTTTAACCAACCAAACACACTACTGTTTCATTACCTCGTAATGGTATTCCCCCTTCCATTCCATCATACCAAACGCTAACTAAAGGATAGAGAGTGTAGCAAACTGAAAAAATAAATGACATAATGAGTGCAAATGAAAGACAAAAAACAGAAGGTGCAATTGGGTAATAAATAAAGAATAATCTATGTAATTTTGTCATTAATATGTCTATTTAAAATTAGTTATGATTGTGAATTGAAAAATAATATTAAGGTAGCGTTTGGTATAATGGAATTGAAGAGGGGAATGGAATGGATCATTACGAGGTAATAAAAAATAGTGTGTTTGGTTGGTTAAAGGAATGGAATCACTCTATTCCACAAGGCATTTCATTCCCTCAAAACCATTCCATCCACCCCCCATTTTTTTTTTTCATTCCATTCCTCATTCACACCTTCACTAACAACACCATAACCCACCAACCAACACCACCACCCACCACCATTGTCACCACCCACCACCGCCGTCACCACCCACCACCGTCGCCCACCACCTACCACCCTAGCCCACCACCACTGCCGCCACCACCCACCACCCTCGTCGCTACCCACCACCAACGCTACCACCACACACCACCACATACCATCACTGCCACCAACCACCACCCACCACTACTCACCTTCGTCGCCCACACCACCATCACGGCCATCCACCTTCCACTGTCACCACCACTGCCGCTGCCACCCACACCACCACCGCTACCGCCACATATCACCACCCACCATCACCGGCACTGACCACCACTTACCACCAATTTTATTCCTTCATCTTTTCCTACCTATCCAACAACATAAAGTAATGTTTTGTTTCATTCCCACATGGCAACCAACAAGACATAGAATGGTAAATTGGTAATGATCCATTCCATTCCATTACCTTGTCCATTCCATTACCTCATCCATTCCATTCCCTCATCAGTTTCATTCCCTCATCCGTTCCATTACGCCATACCAAGCAGAACCCTAACTATTTCTTTTTTAACCAATTTACATTTTTCACCATGAACTTTCATAAACTAAGCTAGAATAAAATTTTTTTTATATCAATTTTACATAACCGCCCCTGAACTCTAATTAGGTTATCATTTATTGAGTTTTTAGCAAATTTTCTGTTGCAACGTAGCCAAAATTTTTAACAATTTCGCTTTTTATTATAGAGTTTTGAATACTATCAACACCCAAGCCATATCACGTTGGTTTACGTTCAAGATTTCGTTTTTTATAAAGATTCAAGCCCTTCCCCAGCGTGCGGGTTGCGTTAATATTTTTTTATGGTTTAACGCACGGTTTGCAAATGCATGGCTTTCAATTTACAAGTAGAGTTATAAATAGTAATAGCATTCACACTAGATTCTCTGTAAATATGTGAGTGAGTCCTCTCTAATTTGTTAAGTGGTTTTGAATGGTTGTGAGTTGAGAAGAGAGAAAAATGTTACTGTTCATCAGTAAATTTGGAGGAGCCACTCTAACAGCCTTAACAATTTTTTAATACTTTTGAAAGTAGTTGTAAGTAGAGGAGAGAGAAAATATAATAATAAAAGTATAGTAAAAATATTATTAAATAGAAAAGCAGAGAGAAATATAGTGATTTTTAGTCTAATTAGTTAACTTAGCCAATATATCGGTGATATATCACCGTATCTCGGTTATCGGTAATCAACCGATATATCGGTACAAAATATCGGTGAGAATATCGGGTCATTATTATCGGTGCTAGACCGATATATCACCCATATTCCCAATATCAGTATCTTTCTTCTTAGTTCTTCATTTGTCTTAATTCTTATTGTTGTTGTTATTAGTTTCCAAGTCTTAATTGTTTGTGTTAAATATTAGTGTTTTAAGTTTTAATAGTTCTTACTTGCTACAATTGTTATTGTTTTGGAAGTTGCAAGAGGTTAATTTTTAATGATAAAAGATTATATTGAATCAATAGTGTTAAATTGCTATATATATGGATTTTGCATGATATAAAATCACCGATATCTCATCGCGATAACCTGTATCTCAAATATCGGTCCCTTAACCGATATCCGCCATTTTATTGTATTAACTGCTTAGTTTTTAGTGTAATTATAGGGATGGAGATAAAGTAACTAGTATGAATGCTCTAAGAGGGTGTTTAGGGTTGAGTTGGAAATGCAAAAGTGCTTTGGTCAGAAGTGCTTAGTGGCTTATGACATTTTGAAAAGGAGTTTTAAAAAAAGTGTTTGGATTAGCTTTTTGGATGAGAAACGTCAAAAAGTCAATAGATTGTTATTTTTTTAAGTGTTTTGCTTAACTTAATGTGAATTGGTTTATGAGTGGTAGATTTGTAATTTTTTTTTCCAAAAGTCAAAAGCCGGATTTCTAGCTTCTCAAAAACAGTTTTTCCACCCTTAAAATCTAAAAGCCAAAAGTTAAAACAGAAAGTGCTTTTGAGTTACACAACAGCTTATTGACTTATTTGCTTCCGGAAGAAACCAATAAGACCATTGGGTATGGAACGGCAAAATGGACCGGCATGGCCAGGCAGCCGGATGCCGCCCCGGGCAACACGCCCCTGGGACGGCATCGGCAAGGTCGGCATGCCCTTGCCTCCCAAGCCGGCCAATTTTTAAACGTTGGAATGGATTTGAACGAGTTTGAACATTGTGGATGATGGGCCTCCCCACACCCTTGGACCATCATCCCCATGATTGTCCTACACCACGCTGACGTGGCAGCTGAGGTGGAGGCAAAGCATGGATGATGGGCCTCCTCCCATACCTAATGGTCTAATGGTAAAAAATTTGTTCCAAAAACAAAAAACCAAGACTTTTTTCTTTTTAACCGTTCACTCTTATCATGAGTTTATTATTGGGTGTTAAAACACAACTTCGATTATACCAATCCAACTGTAATCTTCTTCTTCTTCTTCTTCTCTCTTTGTTTTGTACAGTCCAATTGTCGTCAAAAACAATGACTACCTCTCCAATTCTTCCTTTCACTCCAAACCCACCAAAATCCCTTCTTTTCTGGTATAAACCCACCTCTTCTTTTCATACTTCAGTCACACTTTCCATTTTTTATATAATAATAATAATATTCATTTCTGCTATCATATGCTTCTAAACTCATCTTTCCCTTTCTTATTCATCTAAAAATTGTAACCTCATTAACTTTTCTTTGTACCCAATCGTGTTCTTATTGATTGATTGGTGATTTGTTTTGTTTCTTTAATTTAAAGGATTTTTTTAGGGGAAATGTAATTGGAAGCTTTATTCTTTTATGGGTCTGGATTTTTATTACATTTAGTGAACTGTGTCTTGATTGTTACTTATTCTGTTGTGTATGCTTTGATGATCTTTGTTTGATGTGATCTTTAAGTTGGTTCAGATTAATGTTTTTTTATTTTCTTTAAATGTTAGGGTCATGGGCTTGATTGGTTTTTAGGCATTGGATTTTAGCCTTTTAGGTATGATCTTCCAAAGACATAGTATTGGGTCGGTTGCCCACACGTAGCTCATGGCTTTGTTTTTGGTTGCCTAACGAGGTCATTCATCATGGATTGCTCCCACTTAAGTACACTTTAATGTTGTATGTCGGGTCACCGACCCCGTTAATCACACAATTTCTTGGCCCGATGAGTTGTTCAAGTAGTGATTTATGTATCTTGTTTGACCCGTTGCCTATCAGTTTTCGTTTTATTTTAAAGTTCTATCCATTGATACTTTGATTTACATCACTTAACTGTGGAGGTCTCCTCTAATTCACAGCCAATGCGGCAAAAACGCATTGATGATATTTGAAGTGGGACGTTTCTTAATTCTTACGTCCCACTATCACATTAGTGGACATAACATAATAAAATAATGTGAGATCTGCCTAAGGCGTTACAACCCCTCTCTTCAAAGTACTAGTGGGTCATATAGATTCTTTAGAATGTAAATATACATGACGAAACGTCTTTTTATGTTGTTTTGTACATTTTTCGGTGAATCTAGTTGCGGATGAGTATTAACATAAATGATGGTTGGTTTATTGATGCAAGCAGATCAATGCATTGGCTCTACTAAATTTGCTTATTAGCCGCAATGGAATAACTAAACTAACAAAGCACAAGAAATCACTTACTGTGAGAGCCGGGTTACGTTGTTAATCTTCTCTATGTTTTTTTTTCTAGGGTCATATATATGTGGATTCTTTTCGGATTTGCCACTTGTAGTTTTTTATATTCTTAACGCCAGTGTCATTAATTTCGAGTTATGCATCTGCAGGGCAAATGATGATAGACTAGGTGGCGCCAGCTTATTCGTCGGATGGCTTTGTATTGGGTGGAATTGTTGTTGGAACATTAGGCGCGATATATGCACCCCAGGTATGCTTGAGTCATTCTTTTTGTGATCTTGTTGATGTAGGTTATTTGACTCTATTTAA
>CM061229.1:80680845-80942719 GCA_030844895.1 Ambrosia x helenae | reverse complement strand
GATCGAAAGTACCAGAGTCAAATCAGAGTAGCCGATCACCGTATGAAACCCGAACAGAGGGAGGTAAAAATATGGAATTTATAAAAAGGGAAAACTGATGGATCGAAGGAGTAGAGAGAATCAAACGAATCACTTGGTGGAGAAGAAAAAAAGAGATCTAGTTTCAAAACTTGAAACATGAATCGCAGCCGCCCGACCTTCTTTATTTCTCTCTCTCTCTCTCTCTAGCATCTCACTCATGTGTCAAGTATTTGGGTGTGAAAGGTGAAATTGATTATGAGATAATGAATATGCAATAGCTGGATAGGATTAGGCGGAACAGTGAGGAGAGAGATAGGCGAAATAGTGGGGAGAGAGGGAAAAGGGGGGTTTGAATTATTTTTTTTAGACTAATGGGTTGGGGGACGTCCTAGGGCGGTAACATGTGCCGTCTAGACAGGGAACACCGTCTTCTAGGACCGTCCTCATCTTCAACGTCCTCTTCGAGACGAACAAACGGGCCGTTTTATTATTATTTTTTTGACCGTGGAATCAAATGCTAAACTTAAAAAAAAAAAACAAAAAAAAAAAAACACTTTATTTTCAACTTATAAAACCAACCAAATCTAAACCATTTTTATATACTAAAATTACTTTACATCTAAACCTATTCTCTCTATTTTTTTTTTATAAAAACACACTCTCACTTAAAAAAAATTATGGATCCTTTCAACCTAAACAATCCGAATACAACGACGGTTATTACACGTCGGTAGTAGATCCGCCTATTGCGAATTAAGTATTTTTTTTTTAATTTATGTTTATCTTTATTGTAACTTTTTTTTTATTAATTTAGTATTTATCTTAATTTCATTAAAAAAAAACTTTATGCGAGCTCTTCTTGGGTTCAACTTGGTCCAGCCACTTCTAAGATCTTCTAATGTTTGGAGAGGGTTAAACACCACCACCCACCTCCTACCACCACCGTCCACCACCACCCACCGTCTACCACCACCGACCACCAACACCACCACCGCCCACCATCACCCACCGTCTACATCACCATCGTCCAGCACCACCACCGCCCACAACCACCACCACCACCCACCGCCTACCGCCACCACCGTCGCCGTCCACTACCACCACCTTCCACCATCACTATAAAGATTAAAGTTATAAAACCCAAGTGTCAAGTGTCCTGTTAAATTATGTTATAATAAAACTCTAGCAAATAATCGTCTTTATAAAACTGATGTTTTATGACTCAAATATCAAGTGTCCTAGTACGGTGATTATAATAACACCACTATGATTAAGCATCCTGTAAAGGTTAAAGTTATAAGACCCAAGTGTTAAGTGTCCTGTTAAGTTATGTTATAATTAAAACTCTAGCGAATAATCATTCTAATAATACTGATGTTTTATGACTTAAATATCATGTGTCCTGTTACGATGTATTATAATAACACCACAATGATTAAGCGTCCTATAAAGGTTAAAGGTATAAAACCCATGTGTCAAGTGTCATATTAAGTTATGCTTTAATATTATTTCGACTATAAAGAGTCCTATAACATCGAACATTTATGACTTAACTACAAAGTGTCGTATTAAGTTATGTTATAATACGGCCCCCGGTGATGAAGTGTCCTATTACATTACCACATAATAGGACACTGACAACTAAATGTCGTATAAATTACTTTATTAGGATCTATATTTTAAGTGTCTTATTAAGTTATATGATAATAGGACCCCAAAGAATCAACCATCCTATTAAATAGCTTTTTAGGACACCGATTTAATAGCGTATATTATAAAAGGACCCCCCAAGAGTTCAGTTCTCCTATTAAATAGTTTTCCGGACCACCCTATTTTTATAAGCGTCCCACACAAAAGGTCCTTAAAACCATTTTTGTTGTAGTGGTATTTCTTGACTTCCAAACTTTTGACCAGACACGGGTCGTGCCCAAGCTATGTCTCCCTTATCTGATGAGTACATTGGGGACAATGCACAATTTAAGTGTGGCTAGGGAGAATTGAATCACTTGTCCTAACCAAGCCTTACACAAAGACTGGCATTGAAACCGCTAAAAAAGCCCAAATATTTTTCAAGAAGTATTTTTTCTAAGCTTTGTCAAGCATTGTTTTTGGAAAGCATGTTTCATAAATTAAGTTATAAAATCAGAAAGCAAAGCATCGTGATAAAATGAACAATAAGACAATGGGTAATGGTTAATGCCCTCTAAAGGACATTTTTCACCACATCGTCATCATAGTGCCCCCTTCAAATAATGTGTAATGGTTTAACCTCTTTTTTTAATGTCATTTTAATAATTATTTTCTTTATTTTTCTCCTCTTTAGGCATTATACTAGAAATGTCTCTTCTTCTTCATGCCCCTATAATGCCTAGGGGACGGTGTTAAGGGCGTTTATTAAGCTCATGATGCCCACATAATACCCATTACACATTGTCTAAAAGAAAAAATCAATAAAGCGTGACAAGCTTAATACAATTTTGACTATATATATACTTTCACACTTTAACCTTTTCTCACATTGGGAGATTTTGAATCTTTATTTTGAGCATCAACCGACAAATACATACATTATATTAATGCTCACCTTTTCATTTGTTGTGTGTTAGCCAAATGGTTCCTACAAATTAGAACTTGACAAGGTATTTATTTCCCGGTCCGTAAAAAACTAAACCGTGTAATTTGGGACCTTAACCCCCTTGTTTTAGTCTTATTTTTCGTCTATACCCTTTATTTCAACAACCAGTAAATCTTTGCAAACAACACACTAGCCAAAAAGCCTTTACAGTTTTACTCTTTATTTTCGCAAAATTTGGTCTTTGATAAAAACACTCATGTGACTTTGCTATGTTTATGCTTCAAACTTCAAAAATCTGCAAAACAAAAATCCTATGAGCATCTGAAAATCTCAGCAAACTTGGTGTAGAGTTTTTGTCTTAAGACTATATGGTGTGCCCCTTTTCCCCCAACTCCCCCAAGTGTCATATCAGCGTCACATCATCATTTCCCTCATTTTCTCCCCCAAACTTTGGAAATGGTTTCCCCCAAAACCCCCCATTCCCCCTTCTTTTTTTTTTATTCTTTTCCCATTTGTTTTAATTATATATTTTATATTTCATACTTTTTTTTAAATGTAAAAAAAACGTAAAAATTAAAAAAAAAAACATTTAAAAAAATTAAAATCGTAAAAAAGAAACAAAAATAGTAAAAAAAAAAAAATAAAGATAAGCTTCAATAAATTTAAAAATTACAACCTACAATGCATAGAAATTTTAAAAATAACAAGCAAAATACATAAATAAAAAAAAAAACATCTAAAGCATTCGTTTTCCAAGCCACTTGTTCGCGATCTTGTCTTTGATCGCCGACATCACCGCTCTTTCTTGCTCGGGAAGGTCGTCGAGACTTTTCTCCATCATCGCAAACTCCGCCTTTTCGTCTTGCGATATATTGTACGCGAGATGTGCCCTCTCCAACTCAAGCTTCTCCCGCTCTAGACTTACGGCTTCTTCCTTCTCCTTCTTTCTTTCATTCCACCTTTCCCTTTGCTCCGCCTTAAATCGTTAAAGTTTTGAATCAAGGCATCTATTTTTCGGCCACTTTTAGTTTTGAACCGGGTTCCTTTCCTTTTGAGCTCGAGGCGGCTTTTTTCGCGCGGTCCCTTCCAATTGGCCACTCCGATTCGGGCGTGGGAGCATCATCTTCAAACTCCGGGTCATCGTTTATATTTATAGTACAACGAGCATCGGACCCCCCCCCCCCCCCCGCACTATAACTTCCCGAGGTGCTCGTCTTCGTTCGTTTTGCTTGTGCCACTTCGTTTGGCACCAACTTCCATTTATCACATTCGCTCAAAATCTCATACGGCCTCATGTACGCCCACCCCCACTAGTCTTTTTTTTTTTTGCAAAACATCCCAAGTGCCTTCTTCAACACATTCTCGTCGTTTTCACCCGTCTTTCTATTGTTCCAACATTTTTGATAAACACCCGCAAATTCTTGACATCTGGAGTTCATCTCCCTAAACTTCATACTAACGGAATGACCGGTTCGATAAGGCGTGCGTTGCATTAACTTGAAAAATTGTTCGCAAATAGCGTTCCAAAAGCTATCTTTGTTTCGATTAGTACCTACACGTGATAAATTAAATTAATTATCTAAATTATATTTCATAAATAATTAAAAAAAACAACTAATACAGCCATAAAAGGCTACGGCCAAAACAAAAAAAAAATAAAAAAATAACTTACTTCGTATCGGGTCGGTAGACACGTTCACCCACGCTCGTGCTAGGGCCTCGAGCTCGACTTGAGTCCAAGGAACGTTATCCGCCTTACTACTAGTGGCACGTTTTTTCCCCTTTGTGTCTTTTTTTGATGTTGGTTGAGTTTCGGGTATAACACCGTCATCGACGCCTAAGGATATAAAGTCGTGTGCGGTTCGGATTGTGATTGAGGTCTCGCGGGGAAGGTTGGCATTTGGTTCGGGGGTGGCATTTGCATATGAAATTGTTGTTGGTGATGCATTTGCATTTGCCAAGGATTTTGTGGTTGAGTAAAACCGCCAAACCCAAATGTGCTAGGGTCGAGCGGTGTAGTGGGGTAGGGAAAGTTTGGAGCTTGTGTCGAAGGAGTAGCGGGGTTGTTCGGGTAAAAGGGTTGCGGGTTTGAACACCTTGGATCCATTGGTATTTTTTTTATGTGAAGAATGGAGTAATTTTTATAAAATGTGGTTATTTGGTTAAAAAGATTGAGTGAGTTTTGTAAGAATGGTGTGATTAATATATATATATATATATATATATATATATATATATATATAAAGGTAAATTTTTGAATTTTTTTATTAAAAACTAACGACACTATTTTAAATGAGTGGGCCCCCTTTTTTCAACGGTACAATTTCTTGTTTTTTTTTTGTTTTTTTTTTAACACTTAAATATATTCTTTCTATATCATTGAAAAAGGTAAATTACATAAGGATGGTAGGTAGGCGGGCAACAAGCTGCGCCGCCACCCCCTTTTTGAATAGAAAATCCCAATCTGCTAAAAACAAAACCCCGCCCTTGGGGGTGGAAAAGTTGCTGTGCACTACTCGTTGAACCCGAGCCAAAAACCGCACCGCCTCCGGTGCCAAGGAACCGAACGTGTCGAAGGCCAAGGGAATGAAAACATGCTGATTATCCTCACACGCTTTAGCATGTTTTTCCACCTTCTTGGATTCAGCTCTCAAGACCGCTTGGCCGGCCACGAACCCATTATCTCGAAGCCCAACAAGGGGGGACACCCCGGTAAGATCAACACACACGCATGTTTCCCACCTTCCCAACCAAAAACTAAGACGTCTGTTGGGCGCAAGGTGGACCTCCCTTCCGCGGGGTCTGTGAGAAAATTAACAGACGCCTCTTTTCTTGCGGAGATCCCCGCTCTTCTAAGGATGTCTGCCAAAGCATCCCGGACAAAATCGTGCCGATATTTAAACCCTGGCAATTCCTTACAATGTAACGCATGTTCCCCATACTTATCAAGGCATGCTTTGCGGCAGACCGTGGCAATTTTTCATCATCGGGGTAAATGGGTATCATCAGCCGGTATTTAAGGATTGTTCTGTACTCTACTGCCGACATCCGTTGCCCCAAGCCTTCGATAGGTAACACAGTAAGGAAGTCCTGGGCGTGAGGCTTTTGCAGACATTCTAAGACGGCCTTCTGACGGACAGACAGACGGAAATCCCCCTCCAAACTTTGTGCGATTTGGTTATAAAGAGCATTCGCCAGAGTTTTCTGTGGCTTTTTGGGGGCGGTGTCCTTATTAAAGAAACCGCCAATATCAAAGTCGGGAAGGGATCTCTGTAAAAGGTCAATAGCGCCAGAATAATCTGTGTCAACGTGAGCAACCCCACTGTTACGTAATATGTGGTCTTGCAGCCCCCAGGACTGGGATCTGGAGGCCACAAAAGCATAGGCAGCCACGTCCCGGGCCGAGGAAAGGCCTAACCCACCAAGTCGAAACGGTAAAATCGCAACCCGCCACTGGAGGTCCCCAAAAAAAGCCCCCCCACAGACAACAATGTCTTCTATGGCCTCCCGAAGGCCTTTGTCGAAGCAGGAAACAGCGTTTTCCACAAAGGGAGCTGACAGGTGCGCAGACCGAAGAGCAACTTGGCCACACCCATACATGATCTAAGCAATAGAAGCTCACTTTGGGGATCCCGCAATCTAGGGAGGAGCCCCATGAGGTCGACAACCCGCGCCGCCCTTTTAGCAGATAGATCACTTATGAAACCGGCGTCGCGGCTGACTGCCCCACCAAGCAGTTTGACCCCTCGCTCCGTCTGCCAATGTCACTAGGAAACAGACCTGGCCGGATCTTCCCCCCATCACACGACGGCCAGAAAACCTCAGTTTTTCTAATATTGAGATGGAGCCCTAGAGATGGCCCCTCCAGGCTAATAATGTCAAGTGCTTTAGCCACCTGAACAGAATCCCCGATAATCGTCCCGTCATCTAAGTACCAAGCATGAAAGGGAAGGTTGCAGTTACCCTGTACCTTTAGCACGAGGGGGTGTAAAGCTAGAGCAAAGAGCAAGGGCCCTAACGAGTCCCCTTGCTGAACCCAGCGTAGGCCCCAATACGCTCATTCCCCACATACAACCTAGCTGGCTGAGCATATAGGAACTGAACCCACGGGAAAATGGAAGGGCAGTGACAGTGAACTTCCCGTAACAGAGCAGTGCGATCAATAGCGTTGAAAGCGTTAGAAAAATCAACCGTAAGCATAGCAAGCGAGCCATCATCATGGAACGAATCGAGAAAACCTGTTAGCACTATGAAGCACAGCCTCCGCCCCATTTGGAATTCCAACTCCAAACTGAAAATCCCCTAAATATTTAACAACTTCTTTCCCCACTTTCTTCATGGCCACCTTAGAAACCAGTCTCCTCCATATGGCCCCTACGGCAATAGGGCGGATCCCATTGTCAGGCTTAAGCAACGGAGTGAGGGGAGCCGAAGCAATATATTCTGCGAGCACCTTGGGGCACAACCCCCCCCCCCCAGCCACAGATTAACTAATTCAGAGATGGCAGCTAGTAACCCAGATGCCGTAGCTGTCCCTTCGCCACCAAGGGCGTCCATCAAGTGTTGAGCCCGAAGGCCATCGCGCCCACAGGATGTCCCTTTCGAGAACGATTTCACACACCGATAAACACACTCATTGTAAACACCCCAATCGATGGCGGAAGCATCGGGATGTCACGTAATGGTGATTGTTCAGTAGCTCATAGTGAATAATAAATTCCATTAATTAATTTAAATGAATTACATACAATTGTTCTAGAATTTGTACATCAAATTGAATAAACTATACACATATCTTCGAGCATCAATTCAAATCTTCAAGCAAATAGAACCTGAAACATGTTAAGTTGAAAATGTTTTGGGTCAACAAAAAGTTGGTGAGAATTACATAGGTTTTTGATAATTGAATAAAAATGTTGAGCAATTCATGTGTCATGTCAATCTAGTCCATATGTGAGAACATACTAGAAATAAATCGAGTGCGTAATCAACCCTGATGACTGTTATAATATGATACATACCATACGCTCATGGTCCACTTGAATATGTTATACGATAACAAACACCCACGCTACCTTTGTAGGAGGCACGTATCCGGGTGGGATTGTCAGTCCAATAGATCTATCAATGTTTACCGCCGGCTTGTACGGAGTTAATGATTATGCTAGAATGGTGCTTACTCTAATCATGCTCAAGACATAATGCAACATAGAAAACACATAGACACATTGATGATTGAATTGCATAAATGATGTTGTAACATGTTTCACCCCAAAAACGGTGATAAATAGAAAAGGGGCTATGTAAAACTCACCTTGGTAAAATGTTATATCTTGTTGAAAAATAGTGTGTTGCCCAAATGTGTCAAGTATCACCCTTAATAAGGTAATAAATATGTCTAAGTCTAACTAGTATACAAATGTATATGTTCTAGGGCTTCGAATTGGGGATAAACGCTCGTTTGATTATTATTAAAAATATTCGCCAATTGAGAGAAATTTAGTAAATAAATAACCAAAAATCTTTTTATGAAATTTAAATTTAAGATGGTCACAAGATTGTCCGCTTTGCCCCGATGGGTTGCCCATCCAGAGCTCACGGATTTGTTTTTTGGTCGCCCCGGTGGGGACTTCCCAGGAGGTCACCCATCCTGATACTACTCCCACCTGAGCACGCTTAACTGTGGAGTTCTCCTCTCATCCACTAGCATTAAGCCCAAAACGCGTTGGTGATTTAAGAGGCTTTGGATTACTTATGAACCAAGGATCTCTCCTGGCCACGGTCGATGTGGGATTTGCCTAGGGTGTCATACAAATGTCCATGTTAATCTCCCAGAAATTAGTACTGTTACAATCACCCCCCCCCCTTAGGGACTCATCGTCCTCGATGAGGTTTGCCCCACCATCCCGAACGGCACAGGAGTGGCTTTGATACCATTCTGTAACATCCGGCCCTCTCACCACCAATATTGTCCGCTTTGCCCCGATGGGTTGCCCATCCAGAGCTCACGGATTTGTTTTTGGTCGCCCGGTGGAGACTTCCCAGGAGGTCACCCATCCTGATACTACTCCCACCTGAGCACGCTTAACTGTGGAGTTCTCCTCTCATCCACTAGCATTAAGCCCAAAACGCGTTGGTGATTTAAGAGGCTTTGGATTACTTATGAACCAAGGATCTCTCCTGGCCACGGTTGATGTGGGATTTGCCTAGGGTGTCATACAAAGGTCCATGTTAATCTCCCAGAAATCAGTACTGTTACACTCATCTTCCACAGTTAAGGTCGGTTGGGTCAGGGGTAAGGAGGGGAGATTGGGGGGCGGCACAATGGGGTGCTTGTCAATAAGAGCTTGCATGGTAGATTCCCCCGGGGGGGCAATCCCATTGGAACACAACACTTTAACCGCTGCCGTGAAGTGACCATCACTAACCTTCCTAAGGCACTGCCTGACGTTGGGGTTGACCTCATCGGATCCCTCCGCTAACGTTGCCCTCGCCGGGAGACCCTCCCCCTGCATCTGAAAAAAGCAACGCAACCAGATCTGCAAAACCGGACCCATCTTTCCACATAGATAAAGCCTGTCGAATGCTGTCACATTGCAAAGACTTACGGTTCCCAGACCTTCTCTCCTGCCTAGAAGACGGAGTAACAACCCTGAGGGTACAACGAGGGAAAAGCAAAAGCTTGACCCAGTTTTCAACAGAACCCGGAGAGGCCACAACCTTACGAATGGCACTTGTTAAAGTATGCGCAAAAGCCATACGACAACTAGGAGGGATGCTTTTAACAGTCCTAACCGGGAGAGAGAAAACCCGATCCAGGAGGGCGGCGTCACACACCACACTATCAGTTGCTCTTTGTTCAGGCTCCATTCCAGGGTCCCTAGGCATCGGAATCCCCACAATGTAATCCCCAATTGACCCAAAACCCCTAGAGAATGTGAAAACACCATCAGGATGGTGGCACCCTCTACTAAGGGCGTGTGTCCTCATACATCTCCCGCATAACCAGCACCCAAAAGTTCGCAAGGTTTCCCCAACCCTGGAAAACAAATCAAAGTCTGTGCAAAGCACTTCCTTATAGAAATCCCTACGCTCGTCATCCTTGAAATAGAATTGCTGAAGGTGTGAGATTAGCCTGTTGTAACCGTCAGAAACCAGGCTTACCATCTTTACAACCATGGAACTCCTTAAAGGGGCACAACCACACCCCGTTGGAGCTGGCAGCAGCATCTCCATCAGTGCCTTTCAAGGCAATACGCTTTCCCTTCGTCGGACCCATAGAAAGTCAAAAAATATCCCCGAAGAAAACAAAAACAAAAACAAAACAAAGAACCCCCGTCTCAAGATGAGTAGGAGACCGCAAACAAGCCCACCGAAAAACCAAAGGAGAGGGAAGCAACTTGCAATTGCTCCCCCTCTCTGGCACCACTACAAAACACCTACACCATTATAATAATAATTATTATTATTATTATCATTAATATTATTATTATTATTTACCAAATTATAAATTATTATTATTATTATTATTATTATTATTATTATTATTAGTAATATATAATTATAAAACTGCTAAAATCAGTAAAATGAAATGATATTTTGTTATGAAGTGGTGATAAGGGGCTTTGGAAAAGAGGAGCGATTAGGTTAAGACACAATCAGGCGATTAGGAACAATGGAAAAGAGGCACAATTATAAACACCAAAAAAAACCAGGCGATTAGTAAAAAGAGGGGCGAGTAGGTTTAAAGAAAGGGGCGATTAGGGTTTTCAAACACAAGGTGACCGTTATAGGATAAAGGGGTTGCAGGAAGGAGGGTTCCGGTGCTCACTGTTGATCGGAGAACGAGAAGGGAGGTGGAAGGGAAGAAGGCGTAGGGGTGCTAACACAGGCGGAGAAGTGGGTTTGAGACTACTCCAGTTAATCGGCGGCGGAGGTGGGGGACTGGAAGGGCAGAGGTCGGAGGTGAGGGGTTGCAGGAAGTCGGAGGTGAGGAGTGGCGTCGGAGGTGAGGATTTCTTGGTCAATTGGGTTGCTCGGTTTGAACGGGCATTTTTCACCGTTTTGCCCGAAACAAATCAGGGGGGGGAGGCGGTGTTTGGAATCGGCACCGAAGCCACGTCACACCCTCGTCCTTTCCCACCGAATGCACACCATTTAGTCTAATAGTCATAAAAATAAAAAATTCCATTAGACCAATATTTTTGCATTTTTAGCCGCTTTTACCAAAATTCCACAACCTTAACCAAAGCCTGCATTACCACCCTTTTTAAAGACCTCTTGATGTCATATTGTTTATGTCAATAGGAGGAGGTTCGATTTCTTGTCAATCATACGATATGCATAGATTCCATATTTGGGAGTGTTTCACTTAAACATTATCATTTGTGAGTGTGTGAATATGTGTGTAACTAAATGGAATTTCATTAGACTTGTTACGCCTAAAAATATTTTTTTAAAATTCTAGAAATCATGTTGAATAGGACGTTGTAAATAAGAAAACTAATTATGAACTTGGATCATAACATACTTACAAGTTAAAAAGCTTCTTTTCTACCTATTCAATTTGGGAATGCTAAAAGCAGTATTATGATATTTTCTTGAAGATAAGTGATGTATTGTTCATTTTTATTATTTAATTGTTATTTTATTATTTTGTAGATGTTTATGGAAGAGGGGAGTTAAAAGCGAAGAAAAATGTTAGATGCTAACACACAGAATCGAGCAAGGCGAGAAGAATCTGTGTACCATAATTCTTAATTATTTTTTGACTGAATTACAAGTTTTGTCCTTTAGGTTTCTACCAGATTGCAAGGTATGTCCTTTAACTTTAAAATTGATTGGTTTTGTCATTTATCTTTTAAAATCTTACACGTTATGTCCTTTATGGCTAACGTGGTTAGTTTTCTCCGTTAAGTTTGGTCATGTGACCTGCACGTGAGGGCATAATAGTAAAATCACCCTCTTATCTTCTTCACCAATTTATAGATCATAAACCCTAACACCCATTTCAATCAACAAATGGTATGCAGCCACCCTCCACCACCTGTCACCACCACCAGCCACCACCTGCCACCCTCCACCACCTGCCACCACCATCTGCACGAATCTCAACACCAGACCCCCACCTAAGATCACTGCCACCACCTCCACCTGTCATCACCGCCACCACATCCCACCACCTTCTCCCATCAGTCATCGACCTACTCGATCACACCTTTGATCTCAAGAGTGAAAGAGAAGACAAGGATGGGGTGACCCCATCGATTACAGCCACCGCCTCCTTCCATCCCTCGCATCTAAACCTGACCTACAGCCATTACCGCCAACCACCACCACCACCCCTTTCCATTATATTGAACCCTAACCCCAATACGAACCAGATTGGACCTCCCGGCCCTCGTCGTCCTGTTTCCACCCGATTCGATTCAAGGGTTGGAGGATTTGGGGTCTGCGGTTGGGTTTGGGTATCTAGGTGGGTATGAAGGGTGTGGATTTTTTGGTTTCTTCTTGGAAACGTATTCATCCATGAGTTAAATCTCATCTATGAGACTATGATATTTTCTTCAATTATTTAGAGGCTTTTTGCTGATGTGATTTTCTGTCAACAAAGTTGTGATTTCTTTCTGTATCAGACCGCCGAAGATGCTTTCAAAGTGTTTTGAAGGGGGTTATAGAGTATGTTGAAAGGTTGAAGAGGTGCCATTTGCTCAGACTGTTTGTAGATTTCCAAATGTTAAGAGTAGGACATCTAGTGGTTTGGAAGTAACCTTTCCACCTATAAATTTTTTTTTTTGAAAGTAGGAATCTGTGATGAAAGTTAGTTCAATGTAGTTGATTTTGGTGTAGTGGTGGTCAGGAGGTTTGATATGGTGATGGATGTGACAATCGTGTAGTGGTACTGGTGAGGTTGTGGTGTTCTAGAGAGAGTAAAGTCAGAAAGACAATTGTTAGAGAGAGAGAGAAAGTGTGTTATTCTGTGAAAATTGGGGAAGAAGATAAGAGGGGGTGATTTTACTGTTATGCCCTCGTGTACAAGTCATGTGACCAAACTTAACGAAGAAAACTAACCGAGTTAGGCATAAAGGATATAATGTGCAAGATTTTAAAAGATAAAGGACAAAACCAATCAATTTTGAAGTTAAAGGACATTCTTTGCAATCAGGTATAAACCTAAAGGACAAAACTTGTAATTCAGTCTTATTTTTTTCTTCAAATTCTCATCCGGTTTCAGTAGTGGCTTGTAACTCGATATATAATTATGAAGAAAGATTATATATAAGACCATCTGTTGTGGCTAGAGGTGACCACATGATTTATCCTCTCATATTGCGTCATGTCAGTGCCCAGTTGGCAAGTGATAAAGCTTCTGCTCACTCACCTGATGTTGTTGTGGCTAGAGGTGAGCAGCAGCTTTATCCAGTTTATTTTTATTTTTTAATTTTTTTTATCCTTTCTAAATTTGTCAAAATTATTAAAACAAAATTAAAGTTAACTAAAAATTAGATTAATGTTTACAATAAACTATTAAAAAACTAAAAACTAATCTAATACAAGATCATCGGCCGTCTAGCCCACAAATGCTCGACTAATTCATGACGGAGGTTTCCGTATATCTCACGGTTCTTGAGACTTCTTATGTTGTCGAGTCTTTGGTTATCATCGATTGTCGATTCGGCACTTGGGATATCACCTTGGTAATTTTGACATATCGCCAAGCCTCGGTCCTCCAATATCATGTTATGTAGAATAATACAAGTATAGACGACGTCCATGATCCTCTCTCGTGTCCAAAACCTTATTGGGTTGGCAATCAACGCAAATCTTTTTTTAAGAACCCCAAACGCTCTTTCAATATCTTTTCTTGTCGACTCTAGTTTCTTTGTAAAGTACGTGCGTTTGTCTTCAAGTTGTGACGAGAAAGCTTGAACAAGTGTCGCCCATATCGTTGTAAATACCATCAACCAAATAGTAGCCGTACTTAAAATTTACATTGTTAGCGTAAAACGATTAGGGCGGCTCAACCCCGTCGATAATGTTATCGAATATAAGTGATTGGTCGATAACATTTAGGTCGTTATTTGACCCGGCAACTCCAAAAAAAAGCATGCCAAAACCAAAGATCTTGCGAGGCCACCACTTCAAGTATGATACTCAGTCCAGAATGATCACCCCGATGAAACTGACCTCGCCAGGCCATAGGACACATAGCCCAACCAACATGCATACAATCGAGACTACCAAACATGCCGGGAAACCCATGTTTTTCACCATGAACCTCGTATATGCGTTGGATATCATACATCGTTGGTTTACGCAAATATCGTCGTGAGTAAATAGATATGATCCCTACACAAATATATATATATATATATATACATATTTTAAAACGACATTTGATAATAAAAGTGAAAAAAACTATGTGAGTAAACTATGTATAGAGATATACCTTGACAAAAATAATGAATGGAGACGCGCGCAACTTTTTTTCGGACATCGCAATATACTTGTCCATTGTGTCCGATGCAAGCCCGTAGGCTAGCTGCCGAATAGCGTCGTACATTTTTGTACGGATGTGAATCCTAGTCGGCCCCTTGCGTCTTCTCTTTGTTGGAAAAAAGGATAACGCTCTGACAGATCATTTGATAGGCGCATGAATAATTGTCTACTCATTCGAAAGCGTCGCCTAAAATGATCTTCAGTATACACGGGATTCGGGCTGAAGTAGTGTCGATACAAAGTATCGTTTGCTCCCTCTCTATCACGGTCTAGCGCCGGTTGTCTCGTTAGCACCGGAGTCCTTCGTCTTCGAGACCGGGCTATTAGGTATTCAACCGTTATTCTACCCACCTCCATAAACAACTCGTCTTCTTCGGACGAATCGGACGAAGAAGAATCATTCCATTGCAAAACCATTTTGTAGGGAGTGATAGAATTTTTTTTTGTGAAGATTGCAAAATTTTTGTGAGGATTTGCAAATTTTTGGTTGCCGAAAATAGCCAATTATAGCTGCCAACCTCCAACGGTCGTCAGCCAACGGTCATTTTGACCAGCCAACGGTCACTTTTGACCCGCTACCACATGCGAGTGTGGTAGCTTTGGCTAGCTCGCGACAGCGATAGAGGGAGGGTGTTATGGCCAAGCTATCCACGTGTACCAAATTGTGGTTCGCGGCTGGTCGCTCACGGGTCACAACGGATAGTCTAAGGATGGGAAGGGTGCTTATACATACTACCCCTTAGTTCCATCAATGTTGCACCGGCATGTCATTTATGCCCTTAAATACCACATAATCACTAACAACGCTCCACCCAGATACCCTTTAACTATACTAGGTATATTAATTAATACGCGCGTTGCGCGTTTTTCACATGACGCGTTAATACGGATTTTGGTAACCGACAAAGGCATAGAGACTAACCTTGGACAATGAGAAAAATACAAAAGTGGCAGCAACTACGCGGTAGATGTGGTCGGTGGTCGGCTGCGTACGTTAGAGTGAAGCAGCAATTAATTTTGTGGTCGTTAAATATATAGATAATAAACGGACATAAACCGAACCAGTGCAAAATCGGGTAAAAAACGCATTATGTCAGGGGCCAAAATGAAAAAAAAAACTTAATAAAAAAGTTGGTGGCCAAAACGGGAAAAAAAAACTTAAACAAAAAGTAAAAAAAAAAAACATTGTGTGGCCAAAATGAGGAAAAAAAAAACTTAACAAAAATTTTGGTGGTTAAAATGAGAAAAAAAAAAGTTAACAAAAAAAAGCAAAAAAAAATGTGGGGCCAAAATGAAAAAAAAACTTAATAAAAAAGTTTGTGGCCAAAACGTAAAAAAAACTTAATAAAAAAGTTGGTGGCCAAAACGAAAAAAAAAAACTTAAACAAAAAGTAAAAAAACTTTGTGTGGCCAAAATGAGAAAAAAAAAACTTAACAAAAAAATTGGTGGTTAAAATGAGAAAAAAAAAAAGTTAACAAAAAATTAAAAAAAAAAAGTGACAAAAATGAAACTTAACTATTTAAATCCTAAGGTTTATTATCTATTAATATATATAAAAGAATTGAACATTGCTGACGTGGCGTGCAATAATGCCTTCAACCTCTCCATGAAACTGCCACGTGGCATCATAATTGAAAGATTTTAGTGTTTTTGATTTATTTCCTTTTTTAATTAAAAAAAAAAGATAAACATAAAACCCCAAATTTATCTCTCTATCTCTCAATTCTCAATTACTAAAATTAAATTGAGTTATTTTAGGAAAAAAGAATTTAAAAACAAATTTAGATTTTTCTCTCTTATGTTCCTCCCATAATTTTTAAACGTTAATATCTTTTATATTCGAGATTTTTTAAATAAAAAAATTCCACCAAATTAACGAGCGTTTTATTATCTTTCTAACGAGTACCATAGTGCTATATAAAAAACGGAGAAAAAAAACGACTATTTTTTGTGGGGTTATGTTCGTACAGAAAAAAAAAACACAAAGTGTTCAGGTTATTCATTAATCATGATTTTTCTTTTAAACCAGGTTCTTATCTACGATGTTGAAATTCAGCCCAATCGCCATGCTATCATTGGAATTTCACTCTTCTAAAGATGGATTGGTATACTTCATCAAGAGAAGCTAGGAGAAAGAATCGCGCAACACTGCAACACATGGTGTCACCTTATAACAAGGTTATTTTTTTATTTATTTAATTAGAAGAGTAATAATTATTACTATTAGTATTAGTATTATTAGAATGGTTATATTTTTTAACCTCCATCATGAATTCTACATCTATATAAGTCAAAGTGAAATTATAAAATATTTTTAAATTACGTGAAGATGATTATATGTTGAAGGTTATCTTTTAATAATGTATTATGTTTAATATGGTTTATGCTTTTTATTTTTTTAACTTTTTAAATAAATGTTTTTTTAACTAAGATTGATTATGTTTAAGTTATTTACTCTTTTCGTGATTTGAGTTTTCTTCTTTTATCATTTTTTATTAAATCATATTAAATTTTTCAACCTCGGACCTTCCCGGGGTAATCAGCTAGTATATAATATAATAATTTTAGAAGCAATAAATTTATAAGAACGGGAGATGATTAGGGGGAAGGGGCACACTTAAACTAAAAAAAACACTAAAAATACAATTAAACTAAAAAAACACATTTAAACTAGAAAAACACACAATAAAACTAAAAATATATAAACTAATCTAATTGTGACTTTAACATTTGCCACGCTGAAATGTGGGAAAATTCCTCACCGTACCGACATATATACTCAATTTGGATGACCCCAATGGCCACGTCTTCGGCCGTGTTCGCACCCTCCTCCTCCTCTAAGGTTCTTCGCTAGTGAGTATTGAATTGCTCACATTTCATTTTGAGGTCGTCCCGCTGTCGGTGAAGTGAATCAACCGTGCGGTTGGATCCACGCACTAGCTCTTTTGAATTGAGCTAGTACACAAGGCCAAAAGGATGGCCGCGACGGTGGAGTTTGGTGGGTTTGGCGATGAAAATAGGTGAAGAGTGAAGGTTCGGTTTCGGTGGAGCTCAGTAGGTTTTGTGGGTGAAAATGGGATAAGGTTTGGTTATTTATATAGAGAATTGGTAAAAAGATATCAAACTAAGTAATTAAAAACGACCATTGCTACACGGTCAAAATGGCATAACGGTAAAAATAAATAAATTCAAACAACCTTTGCAGCTAGGTTACCTCTTGTTGAGCTGCAAACTTTTTTACCGTTTTCAAGGGGGTGGCGACGGTTTTACCGATCGGCAACGATAACTGATATCCCCTACCCGAGGAGTGCACTATACCCCTTAGGTAGTTTGATGACTAAGGGTCCACCATCTCTACCTCTCTCTTATATACCCTTATGCCCTTATGCGGTGACTACAACCTTCGAACGCCCCCTACATAGGCCTGTAAACGAACCGATCGTTCATGAATTATTTGTGAACTGTTCGGCGGGAAGTTCGTTTATGTTCGTTTATTTAAATAAATGAACGAACACGAACACAATTTTTTGTTCGTTTAATTAAACGAACAAACATGAACACATGTTTTGTTCGTTCATTTATGTCCGTTTGTTTAGTTAAACCTAACTTTATTTTTATTATTTATTTCCTTTTGTTAACTATCTTAATTCATATGTTCTAAAAACTTAACCCTAATCCAACATTCTAACATCCCTTCTTCTCCACACTCCCCAGCCCCACATCCCTTCTTCTCCACACCCACAACCCTACATTCTTTTACTTCTGGCCGACCACCTCTACAGCCCCGCCTCCAGCCTCTACAGCCCCGTCTTCACTCTTCAGCCTCCATAGTGTCGTCGTCTCCCTTATCCCCATCTCCACTCCACTCCACTCCACTCCACAGCATCGCCGTATTTCTTATCCCCGTCTTCACTTTCTAAGTTTTTTTTTACGTTATTTCTTAGTATGTTTCATATTGTTACTAGCAGGAGCCCGCGCGTTGCGGCGGTGCTGTACAATGTTTGGATGTTTCGTTTGGTTAAATTTATGATTTTCGACCCGATTAAACCTGAAAATGCAAGTTGAATTATATATAATTTGAATTTCTTTTACAAAAAGTACACATATATAATTTTGTTTATTTAGCTCGATTCGAATTCAAACATAAATCAAATTGTAATTTAAATAACCTGAATAGCCCGAAAACCGTCATGCTAAACATCCATATTCCACTTATTACTTTTACCTGTTATATTATAGAGATTCAAACCAACTTATAACTGGATCCAATTTATCCTCTATTATTGATTAAAAAAGAACATTACGCTATTACCCGACAACATGATGGGTAAAGTGCATTCTTGCTAGTTGTTTGTTAATCTCCACAGGCTAATCCAAAAAATTATATAACGAACATGTGAGTTTGTTTGCGGTTAATTTATTGTAGATAAGACATACAACATATAGGGGGTTTAAAATTGTGAATGGTGTAATATTATACAAACTAATTTTTTGTTTCTTGTTTTTGCTTTTTTTTTAACCTTCAACTACTAACATTAATCATTAATTTCTTGTTTTTTTGTCATTAATTAATAGAAATTAATAGATGTATTAAATTTGTCTTGTCATTCTAATGAAATTACAATTTTACCCTTATGCATAAACATGAAATGACAACTTTACCCGTTCAGCACCCACTATATAGTAGTATAGATAACTTTAAGTTTTGGTATATGTGTGTATGTATACATATGTATATGTGTGTATGTATATGTTTGGTGGGGTAACCTTATTTAATAGCGATAATGTTAACAACCTTCAATGTTAACAACCTTGTTTTTAATAGCGATGATGGATGTTTTGATAGAACACATATTTGCCATTTTGGCAAAAGACCAAATGTGGATCCACATTATTACATATCTTATTTACTAACCTTCAACTTTTTCAAGTGACAAAATTTACCTCTTAAGTTTATTATTTGACAAAAACCAACTTTTTAGTTTGACATAATGACCCCTTTATTTTCTAACTTGACAAAAACCTTACTTTCTAACTTCTTTTTAACCTTCAAACTTTTGACATGTAACCCATTATACCCCCATACTTCTCTATAATGTCAAATGTAACCTTCTAACTTTGCAAATGTCACCCTGATCCTCTCAAGTTTCCAAAGTTTCGATCTTATCGTAAAAATAGTTTCTTATGTTTTTAATTTTATGGACGTTTCGGTATAAATCGAGTTAATTTTGTTTGAAAACGAGTTGGGTCAAATATAATAAATTTTGATTTGACGATTAAATTCGAGTTGGTCTACGTTTTCACGTAAATGGTCGATAAGAATCTATACATAATCACGCCGCATAATTGGTGCGAATTCGAGTTTGTCTATATTTTGACGTAAATTTGGTACACTTTTTCGTATAATTTTAGTTTGTCTGTGTTTCGACGAAAATTTGGTGTTAATTTTCTTACTTTATTTTGTACATTTCGTACGTAAGACTTGAGTCAAATACTATACGTTTAGTCGGTCATTTTGACCACGCCACATACCGCTGCAACGCGTGAGTCGTGACGGATAAAAAAACTAGTCTAATTCCAACATAAAACTAGGGTTATGATTTAAAAAAAAAAACAAAGCTAAATGTTTTTTTTATTGTTTTACTTTTACTGGATTTGCGTTTTATGGATGTCTAGAACTGGAACAAATCATAACAATCTGACAAAACATATATAGATATATATGTTTGTCATTCTCTCTTATAAAACTACTTGCAGACCATTTCCCATCACAAAACCCTAATTTTAACAACACCTGACCTCTTTATAACAAAGATCAGGTATCAAATTATTCCTTTAACCCTTGTTGAATCATTTTTTATTTGCTCAATTGAATTCTGTAAATTTAAAGAAAGAACATTAATTTATTCAATAGCTTGTTTGGATTTATGGGAATTTGTTGAATCAAGCTTGTGGGTATTATTCTTTTTGACTCTTTTTGTGCAAATTGTTTTGATTGAATTGTATAAAGTTGTAAAAATTGAATCTTTATTGGGACTTTTTATTTTTGTTTGGTTTTCTTGAATCTGAATTTAATTTTGTTTGGTTTAATTGAATCTGAACAAATTGGGTAATTTGGTGGAATATGTTGTTAGGGTTTGGAGAATTTTAATAGAAATGAGATTTAGTAGGATCGGTTTTGCTAGTTCGCCTTGTTGCCCGTTTACCTGCCACGTTATTGTAATTGTACTTCTATTGTTAATATTAATTATGTAAAAAAAAATTGATGATATGATGTAAGATTGATTTTGATTTTTATGCAGAGAAAATTGCGTACCAACGGTTTGATGAAATTACTTTGAGATAACAAACAATGGAAGGGAATGTTTGTGGTGTTAATCATTTGGACTCGGATGTGCTTTTGCCTCCACGAAAGCGGTTACTTGCTTGTTTGAAAAGGCAGAACAGTGACATGAATGGAGATTCGAATTCGAATTCCAATTCACCGTCTTCTTATAACTCATTGGATCCGTTAGATGCACGCATAAGTTACTTGTTAAAAGCGCATTTGAGTAGTGATAATCCTTCAGAAGAGGAGATTGTGGCAGCGTCAAGAGCAGCGGCTGAAGTTGCGGCGAAAGTTGCAATGGCAGCAAGAGCTGCAGCGCAGGAGAAGGCGGTGATAGCAGCCAAAGCTATGGCTGCCGCCAAGAAAGCGTTAGAATTAGTAGAAAATGTTGAAGATGGTCAAGAGATATTGTCCTATGCAGAACAACAGTTGAGGAAAAGTAAAACGAAAAAGCAAGTTGATGTTCAAATGTTGTATGATAACAAGAAACCGATGGTAGAAAATGGTAAAGCGAATGATGAACAGGTAGCTCGTAAGTTGCATCAGGCTATAAATAGCTCCCCGAGAATTTCAAAGTCTGGCGTGCCTTCTGATGTAAAGATTCGTAAGCACAAAAAGCTTAAAGTTTCAGATAATGGTAGGATTAGCAATGGAAGTATAGTTGGTGAAGGGATTTCTCCTTCTACCTATGAAAAGGAAGTGGACAACACCACAAAGTCGAAATTGGAAAACGGGTCAAAGGCGAAATGTGGTGATGATGACGTCACTGCTTTAGGTAGAAAGAGGGGAAGAATGAAACAGAAGAAGCTACCGTTAAGCATTTGTCAGCATAGAGATCAAGCAACCCCTAAAGAAGATGTTACTTGTAGAAGCCCGTTATCTGTTGGGCCGTCCGTCAGTGAGAGGGGCCCGTTGTGGAAGTGCCAGGCGTTTAAGGCACCCGTTGGTGTAAAACAAAATAAAGTTATGCAATTGTGACGATTGTATCTTTATCGTAAAACATGAGCAATTTGGACAGCAGAGTGGCTCAGGTAACCCTAGTCTTTTCTTCCACTAATCGTTCTATTTTCTTATGTTAATAGTTGTTTGTGTAACTTACCAAATGCCGCATGTTGGAACTATAATGTTATACTTCATATGATGAAAAAAAGGCACGTCTTTGATAGGCAGAAGAACCTGTTTATCTTTTTAAATAATCAGATAATTAGAAGCAGCTTACCCCAAGAGATTGCGGTTGTCTAGATAATCAGTTTCCGGGTGTGAATCCAAACATCCCCCAAATGTTATCGTACTATCACAATGACAAGTTTATCGTTGACAAGAATATAAGACGAAAAGCAGGGTCCTTTTGTAGAATTAGAGGATATTTATACGAAAATAAGTATTTAACCGAATGTTTATTTATTGTCAGGTGTGCAGGGTCAAATTGAACTTGTAGAGAATCACTGCTGTGAGATTATTAGTGAGTTGATTGATCAAAAGACTTGTTGTAGTAGTAGTAGTAGAAATGCATGATATTGTTGGTGATCTTTACTCAATATTAATATAATAACAGAATAATAATAATAATAGTATTTGTGTTGTTTGTGTTTGACATGTGTTGTAAAGACATGCAGTTTTTGTGTTAGTAACTTAAAATGCTTTGTTGTTCAACTTCCAGATTTAGGCTATGGGGTGTGGTCACCCTTCCCCCTTCCTTCTCCCTTGTCCACGTCAGCGCCACGTCATTTCCCCCTTCCCCTCCCCCTTCTAGGGGAAATGGTTCCCCCTTCCCCCTTCCTTTTTTTAATTATTTTTAAATAACAAAAGACAAATATATATATATTAATTGGTGGAAAAGGACAAAATTTTTTTGGGATTTGGGACGGTACCATCGGTACAATTTCCCCGTTTTTGCCGAAGACAAGTCGGGGGGGGGGCGGTGTTCCCCTTCGGCAAAATGCTCCACCTCACCCACCGATCTCCTTCCCCGATACCATACCCCTCAGCCTTATAGGCACTGATGGCTGTTTGCCATATATTTGAATAAAACAAAGTGGTTAATTGACTTGTATGTTTGACACAAGTTGCTTTCTGTTTTAGAATACAAGTACCCTTTAATTGAGAAGAATAGCCATTTCAAGATTGGTTGAGCATAGTTAACAATGGAATAAATGTTTGTTTTGACGTTCCAATTCCAATAATATATGGAATCGAGTCGAGTTTACCAAGTTTCATAGACTGAGTTTTATTGGATTTGGGACATTAAACTACACAATGTGTATTATTATGTTATATCAGAGTTTGATTGTGGTGTCTTATCGAGACGTTTGGGTTAATTGGATGTTAACGAGGGGAATCCGCCACAAGGAAGAACGTTTTTTGACGTTGGCTTGCGAGAATAGCATGGCTCAATTCAGCCGGCGGCCCTTGCCCTTTTGGAGTACAATATGGGGGTTAGAGAGTTCACTCCGATAAAGTGACAAAGGAAGAGATTTAGAGAATGAGTAGATTGGATGGCGTTCTTGTATGCCATAATCTCTTTGATCGGTGGCAGCTTGCTTTGGTAACAGCTATGCCTAGATATTTATATTTTATATGACCATTGTCCGATTGTATTCATCGGTAAGAACCTCAACTTTGGCTCGATCCCCTTCAAATGTTTGTTGGAGTCATTCCCCTTGAAAGAAGCGAAAGGGAACGAATCGGGCTAATCCGTGGTTCAATAACTAAGCAAAATAATGGCTGATACTTTGCAGACAGCTGCAGGGAATGCAATGCATGTATATTATTCAACAAGGTGAAGTCCACTTACATGAAAATCATGGAGGTGATTAAACTGCAGCTATTCAATTCACAGGGTTTTTGTTACCTGCTGTTGTTTGTTTGCATGTAACTTTCAGCTCCTTGCTGCTGATGTATTTTCGCTTCTAATATAATTGCGGGTTAAAAAATCTATACTATGTTAGACTATCCGTTGTGGCTAGAGATGAGCAATGGCTCTATCCTCTCATATTTAGCCACGTAAGCGCCCAGTTGGCAGGGTGATAAAGCTCTCGTTCACTAGCTTGATGGTGTTGTGGCTAGAGGTGAGCAGCAGCTTTATCCAGTTTTTATTTATTTTTTACTAGGTTATGTACCCGTGTGGTACACGAGTTGAACAATTTAAATTATATTAATAATTATAGTTGTAACAAATAAAAACTGAATAAGTAATAATTATTATTAAATAAAGAAAAAAAATTAAAATAAATGTATTATTTAAAATAATAAAATGAAAGGCTTTGTGATGGAGTTTTATGTACTTCATGTGCTGTCTTTTATTACTATAGATAGAAATCGATTAATGTTGATTGATTTATTTTATTTATTTTTTCAAAAACATGAAAATCTCACAAAAAAAGCTTGACTAATTGCATTGTGTTACTCTTAATTTGTTTATTTGACTATTGAATTTTAAGTATTAAAATTAATATGTATTTGTTGAGCATAGTGTAACATCTAAAACAATGACCAAAATAAAAAAAAAAAAAAACTTAAAAATCATTTGTCAAATATTGTAACAAACTTAATTTTAAACTTAGAGTAACAGATCAAATATTGTAAAAAGAATCATGTGTTTTCTTTTATTAATGATTTCAGTTACAACTCATCATCATCATCATCATCATACTCAGTTAATCCCACGTATAGCAAAGCTAAGGTAAGGTCTGAGGGGCGCGAGACAACTCTCTCTAAGGAACTCGGCAAAATAGCCCCGTAACTTCGGGAGAAGGGGTGCCTCCTTACAAAGGGGGTCGCAGTGACCAGGCCCGGGCGATTGTTTACCAAAAACACAGGTCTCCGCAAAGTCGTAAGACCATGTATGGGGGCTGACGCCTGGCCAGTGCCGGAAGGTCAAGGAAGTTGGTGACCTGATGATAGGGGAGCCGACAATCGAAGCCCCGGTGAACGGCGGTCGTAACTATAACGATCCTAAGGTAGCGAAATTCCTTATCGGGTAAGTTCCGACGCGCACGAAAGGCGTAACGATCTGGGCATTGTCTCGAAGAAAGGCTCGGTGAACTATGATTATTAATATAATTAATAAAATTAAATTTAATAGATGCTTTTGCAAATCAATTATTATATTTAAATTTGAATTTATTGTATTAAATAATAAAATGAGAGAATTCATGAGGGAGTGTCATGTGTCTCTCATGTGTTTTCTTTTATTAATGATTTCAGTTACAACTATGATTATTAATATAATTAATAAAATTCATTTTAATAAATTTATAATATGCCTTTGCAAATCAATTATTATAATTAAATTTGAATTTATTGTATTAAATTAAATAAGAAAATGAGAGAATTCATGAGGGAGTGCCATATGTCCATCATGTGTTTTCTTTTATTATATAGTGTAGATGTAGATTTTTTTTTAACTTTGTTATTTTAAATTTATAAAAATTAAATTTGTAACACAAATTAAATAATAAACGTAAATTTTTCATTAATAAAAAAAAATTAAAAACAAATACAATAATAAAAAAAATAAACTACTTAAAAGAAATAAACTACTCTTCCTCGTCGATGGGGTGTTCTTGTTCCATCTCGTATTCCTTCACGAGACGCGCTTGTTCTAGTTCAAGTTTCTTTCGACGAGGCAATGGTATGTTGCTAAAGTCTCTCGCTAAAAAGTCCATGTCCCTCATTCGAACTTTATGAACTTTAGCTTTGGCCGTCATCTCCATTGTCGTCCTTATTTTGGGTATTTCCCCCGAGAACTCCGCATCGGCTTCGTTAACAGGTTGTTTAGCCTTTGTTTTGTCCCTTCCAACGGGTCGACCAAGGGGAGATGGGGATGACCCTCATTATTGAGGTCAACCCCCACGTGAGCATCCGAGCTCGTAGAGGAGATGTACCCACCCGATGAAGACGTCTTGGCTCGCTTTGATGATGAGGCGACACTGCCTTCGCTCATGTCTTCAACAGAAATTAGCTACACCCATTTGGAGCAATTACGTAGGATTCTCCACAAATAGTCCTCATCCCACGTCTTGTTGGTCTTGTACTTGCGCAAGACCTCCTCTTTCCATTCGTTACAAGTAAATTGATACACGTCAAGATCACTTGACCCGCTCACTCGCACTCGGGCAGCGTTCCTGTTATGAGGGTTCGTAAACAAACCCACATATTTTCTAATCTCCACCCACCGGCCGGAAATCATATCGGCCGAACGCATAGTGCTTCCGACTTGCTCATGAAAGAGGTCCCGGATTCGTCGCCAAAAAATCTTAGCGTTTTGATAAACGGCTACATAAGGAAATAAATTAATTTTAAAAAATCAAATATGTATATTTAAAAAATATATATTTAAAAAAAATACATACCCGCTTTTCGGTCCTCCGATACTTCAACCCAAGCCCGACAAAGGGCTATTTTCTCGTCTTTGGTCCAAGGGGTCACTTGGCGCCTTGGTCGAATATCTTGGTCGGGAGATTCACCGCCCCTACCACCACCCCTTGCACCACTTCGGCCGGCCGGCCGTCCTCGGCCACCACCTCTAGCACCATCTCGGCCACCACCTCTTCCACCTCGCCTTTGAGTTGTTGGTGGTTGTGTATCCGAGACTAATTCCGGTGAAAGTGAAAGCGGTGGCATTTGGCTTAGGTTAACTTCGATTTCGTTCGTTGTAACATCATACTCTTCATCAAAAAATCCATTTCGGGTTGATAGCAATTTTGCCATTCCTAGTCCATTTTTTGTTTGCGTGATTTTTGAAGTGTAGCTTGATTGAATATTGTATTTGATTTGTTTGGTGAATAAAAATTAGTTTTTTTTATTTAAATAGGACAACTAGCCGTTGGCTAACGGCTGGTTGACTGCCAACGGCTAGTTGACCTCGCTAACACACGCAAGCCCACTAACGGCTAGTAGCTCGCGCCAGCTCTCGCTCAAGCATGTTATGGATCCAGCTAGCCACGTGGAATGTTTTGTGGCTCGCGGGCCACAACCGATAGTCTTATATAACGAATAATGAGTACAGCCGAATGGCAAACCAAACTCGTATTACTAAAATTACTTACCAGTCAAGCTCAACTTTTATACACAAAAAGCGCAAACTAACTCGAATTTATAAAATTACATTCAAATCAAGCTCAGACTTTGTACACTACACTACACTAGTTTAGTTTGCCATTTGGCTGACACGACCAATCCAGCCGGTTAGGATTGCCATTTCTCAAAAACATAGTTAACGATTCATTCAAGAATTTTCGTCGAACCCAAATCAAACCTCCAAAACCCTAAGCAAAAAGCAAGAATACATCAATTACACATGTATGCTTCAACACACAAATCTAAAAACCTTGAGAACAACTTCAAACATTAAGACATTATGACAACATTAAAAACCAGATCCAGACATTTCATCCGAAATACAAAACATAACATCGTCAAGACCAATCAATCAATCCAACTCCTTCTCGACCTTAATCCCCATAGATTTCGCCGTCCCGATAATCGACTTGGAAATCGCCTCCAACGACATATACTGACAATACGGATCCGCTTGCTTCACCTTAGCAATCTCATAAACATGCTTCAAACTCAAAGTCGACGCCACAACATGTCCAGCCCGTCCACTCCCCGACTCAATCCCCGCCGCCTTCTTCAAATACCAAGTAACCGACGGCGACCTAACACTAAGCTCAAACGTATTATCCTTAAACACAGTAACCGTCGCAGCCATAGGCGCATCCGGCTTATACTTCTGAGTCCTGGCATTGAAGTCCTTACAAAATGCCATTAAGTTAACCTTGTACTGACCTACTGCCGGTCCAACCGGCGGCCCAGGCTTTGCCCCACCCGCTGGGATGGTTAGCCGAACCGTTGCTGCCACGGGCCGCCGCGTTAATATCTCCTTCAATGACGCCATTTTTTTTCTTTAACTCTGTCCTTGATTATATCAACTCGATTCAGTTACGCCGCTACTGTTTGAATCAAACAACAACAACGTGAATCACATCAAGCAATGAATAACAATATGTAAACATAAAAATTCAGCAGAAGAACAAAATAAACCCTAAAATTAATAGAAAATAAACTTTTATAGACATGCGTTTGTTCCCCCTAGCCTTTAACACTTTTGGTTCTCTGGCCCCGCAAGCTGTTCGGTTCCTGGACAGAGTTCAACAAGCAGTGGCGGATCCAGAATTTGTTTCCTATGGTTCCTTTTTTCAATGGTCAAATATCTCTCAACCAAAACTTGAAATTTTCAGGTCGGGTCAAACTTCTTACAACCAAATGCTAAAATTTGTGTTTCATTTATCCTAATTTTCTCACGACCAAACATTAAGATTCAAGTAGCTAGCACAACTATATACTAATTCACTAACAAGCAGAAATCTACACACATAAAATTGATGCGAATAGGTTGTGTGACGATTTAAATCATTCCATTCTTGTATCGTAATCATTATAATCCTTAATATCCACTGAAATCAATATTAGTACCCAAAGCAACTCATTTCCATTAGCAAAAAGTGATACAATTTTGCAGCATTTCCAAATGAAAATTAATCTACATCTCTCTTAATATTGGTTACAATTTGTTTGATCTTTCGAAAACTTAACCAAATTAAACTATTTGTTTACTCTGTTAACAAACATAATTCAAATTAGAATTAAAAAAAAATCCAGTCATGTTTCCTCTTATTTCGAAATAATAAATAAGAGGAAGCTGTTTGTTTTGAAATGAAACCCTAATGTTTCAGTAACAACAGTAAACGATTAGAGTGTTTATAGATAGGATAGGATAGGAGACAGATAATATATAGATACAAATATATACAACAGTAGGAGCAGACTGGATGATACCTGACCACCGCAGGATGAAGACGATCGCCTCGCCGTCGTTGCTTTGGATTTCTTTGTGTTTTGGGGAAGATGACCTGTAAATGTTATTGGGCTTTTTTTATTTTGGCCCACTGGGCTTTTACATTCCAGATGAGCAAATAGAGGTTTACAAAACCCGGTTTGGGCTCAAACCGCTTCGGTTTTTAACTGACCTGGGTTTTTTTTTTAGGTTCAAAGCGGTTCGGGATAAGAATGGTTTGGATTTTGGATCGAGTTCAAAACCGGTTTTAACGTTGAAACCAGTTTTTTTTTCTAGGTGGGCCAAACCGGTTCCGTTTGGACCCAATTCTCAACGCAAAAATCCTAAACCCTTACTAAACCGCAAGGTCGGATTGGACCAAAACGTTTTTTTTTACCAAGTCGGGGCTAGGTCGGTTTCTGGATCGCCAGGCCCAAGCCGGTTTTTTGTACTACCCAATACCGATAAATGAGAAAAATTATGAATCTGCGGGCTTTTTTAAATAGCCCATTGAGTCCTTTCATTTTTGCCCAAACTCCCGAAAATGTAATAATTAACGACAATAGTATTTTTTTTTTTTCTCTTTTAATTCTATTTTTAGTTTGTAGTTAACTCCAATATAGGGAGTCAATTAAACAATAACATAAGCATGTTCGTAAACCAAAGTATGGGATTTGCGCTGTTCTGCTACGGCTTGAAAGTTGAAATTCGAACCAAGTTGAGTTCTTAAATTCAAATTTCGAATTCAGCTTTCGAAATTTCAGGACATGATTCTAAACTAGATTTTGAATATTGTATATAACTTGTAATTTTTTACGCGAATATTCAATCTCTAAAACCCTAATCTGTTTGAGTATTTGATTAACCTACTCAGACTTTAGCAAGTTAGTCAAATAGTCATTCGGGATGGAGAGCCCTAATCTCAAAAACTCTCAAAGTCAGATCATCGAATCCTAACAATTTCAGTTTATAACATAGTAAAGTTTTGATATTAAATCAAATCTAATTCCCCTGTATATTAATTTTTGAGTTAACTTGCATTCATATGTGTTTTTTCCAATTTAAATTGTATTCAAATCCGACCACAAATTTTAAAGTTTAAACAACCCAATATTAGTTAACTCAAGAACAAACGTAATCACAGGAAGGAAAACTATGCACTTCAAAGTTCAAATACCACAAATTTATAAACACTAATATTGATCATTATTATTATATTACATAAAATAAATATTTACATGGATGCATTGTTATTTGTTATAATACACTAATTAAGTAATTAATTAATTATTATCCTAGGTACTTATGGAACCATTCTTCTTCCTTGCAGAAATGATACATAACAATGTATACCTCCATCAGCAGTCTGGGAAATCTACAGGCAAAATACTCATCAAAGCCTTCTGGTATAGATCCCAACAACTCCTGTTAATCACAATGAATATAAATTATTATTTCTATTGCATGTTATATATAATTTGTATGTTGTGAAAACCAAACCAAACAAAACCTGAATTTCATTGGGTAGTTCTCTGTAATGACTTAGTTTATTTCTAATAACACGCAGCAAGTCGCGAACACTGTTGTATTTATAACGCCTGTAACGCCCGATATTAGCAATAAATGCAGGTTCCATTTTTTCATCCCATTTTCCACCCAACGCTACGGAACCTTTGCTTTCTAATGCTCCAAGAATACTTGAATCGACTCCCCTGTCTTCCAATTCCACCCTATCACTCGTCTCGCGCAAAAAAGATACACGCGTTTCAGAATCCCAAAACAGAGGATGGTGCAACACCTCTGATGCCTTTGGCCTGGCAAATAATCAAAAGAATTAAATTTTAATAAAATAATGATCAAGTGATTTACAACCTCATGTTTAACAAGGGTTATGTTGTACCTGAGTTCAGCGTTAGGGTTTAACAACTGAGAGAAGAGATTCACTGCTTCAGGAATGTACTCCACCAAGAAGAGATTCACTTGATTTTTCGCCACGTTGACATCACGTTCAAGAGGGTCGCCAAATGGGTGTCTGCCACAGGTAATGCAGAAGAACAAGACACATCCTAAACTAAACAAATCTACGGCTCGAGTTTGGCGTCCGAGAAGAAGTTGTTCAGGTGCTTGCCATCCTGAACTTCCGGAACCTGATTCAACAAATCAGTAAAAAAAATAAACTTAAAACAATTATGGGTTTAAACGAGCCAAGCCCGAGCTAAGCTCTCTGTCTAGAGCTCAAGTGTGACTCGTTTATTATCTATTAGTTTTATTTATGTACATATAAAAAAATATACGTACAACATAATATATATGTTATTTAGTTATTTTTTACACTGTTGCAGAAGGCGCCCTAGGCGGCCGCCTAGGCAGCGACTAGGCGCTAGGCGGAGGTCTTTATAGGAATTTCACCCTAGGCGATGAATTAGGCGAAATGGGGATTAGGCGGAGTCTGGGCGGGCCTAGGCAGCCGTATTTTTAATTTTTTTAAATTTTTTTATTAAATTTCTAAGTATTTCTTAGTATTATGTGTATATATCTGAGTATTATGTGTATATATCTTAATATATTTTCAAAAAACACCTAAATTTGTGTATATATATATAAAATACATATAAAATACCAAAATGCCTAATTCCGCCTAATTTTCGCCTAGTCCCGGCTAGTCCCTAGGCTTGACCTCACCGCCCGCCTAGCGCCTTCTGTAACCTTGATTTATTATTACAATTATATGTATAAAAATACTTATTTCGTAACTACATTTATAAAAGTAATAGGCTTTGGCTCGCGAGCGGCAAGCCTAGTTAAGCTCAGTATATGAAGCTTGGGCTCAGGCTACTTTATATAAATGAACTCCAATTCAGGCCCCAACTCGTTTACAATCTCAAGCTATTAGCAAGGGGATATGCGGTTCCGTGCATTTACAACCTTTAAAATAATTAATGAAATTATGTTGGACATTACTTACCTGTAGCATGATGTCCCAATGATGACATGTCGCCAACAAGACGTCTACTCATGCCCATATCAGAAAGTTTGCCACATAGGATTCTCTCTTTAACTATCAACACATTGTGAGGCTTCAAATCTCGATGGATAATCCCCAATTCATGCAAATGTACAAGGCCAGATACTATATCCCTGTGATATATTTAAAGGAAAAACATCATACATGTTATAAACTTATGTCAAGAGAGAGAGAGAGAGAGAGAGAGAGAGAGAGAGAGAGAGAGAGAGAGAGAGAGGAAGAAGAAATTCTACCTCATCAACTTTAACAAGATAGGGGAAGGATAGCCGTTCGGCCTCCGTAAACGAATGCCATGCATGAAATCATTCATCATTTGATTATTTGTAGATACCATGTTCTTAGAGGGATCCGCGTACATTTGTATCAAATCGTAAAGGCTGCAAGCACAACGCTCCAATGAAAGATAAACGAAGTCCTGATCATATTCCACACCGTGCCAACGAACAATATTTGGATGTTGGTCAGAAGCAATTAGGTTTTGAATTTCTTTAAAGGCAACATCATGGTGGGCTCTCACAAGACGTTTCACAGCTACCTTACGACCTTCGTATATTCCTTCAAGAACAACTGTGCCATTACTCCCCTTTGCAATTTCTTTACTTGATACGAATAATTTACCAATTGACCTCCCTTCCATATCACATTCGATTAAATGATTAAACTTTAATAAACTTTTTTCAACTTCACCCTCTACAATTCCATTTCCATCCTCATTCCCATAATTCTTCCCGGATTTCCGATGTCTTTTCTTTCTAGAAGAAGAAGATTTTGCGTTTTTGTTCAGCGTCACAGACATTAGAGTATGGTGGCGATACATAAGAAATCCAATCACAATAATGAGAGCTGAAATTATGATGAATGCTATTTGCCTTTCTGAAACTACATGCTTTCTTACGTCTTGTGCACCCGGGATTTCAGAGCCCGGTTCTATGCTAGGCAAAGAAAACACGATTTGGGTCTCAAAGCCATTCTCACGGGAATCTTTTCGAGATTTTTCGGAATTCGGTAGTAAAGGCTCGTTTGGGGGGAGGAGTAGTATTGAAGCTTTAGGTTCTGATTGCTTGCCACTTATTTGAGTAGAATCCAAACTGCGAGGGATACGTAACCGGTGAACAACGGCTTTTGATTGGCATGATAAGGGCATATTAAAATTATTAGGGGATTTGGAACCAATATCAATACGTGGGGACAAAGATGGGGCCGGTATTGAATTTGGATTCTCTTGACAAAGCAAAGCGACATCAATGTCTGCTACTGTCACATTCCACAAAACTTTGTCAGAATTTGGAGCAAATGTTGTCAGTATATAATCTGTTCTTGTGAATGAGAGCTGCTTATCAGGCTTTTCATACTTCCTGATGGTTCTTTTAATGATAGAGTCTGAGGTGGCATTAATTAATGGCGTGTGTATATCAGGTGAGCTGTGGTGAACTCTTATTATCCTTCCACTATTAGCATCGACAACAAATGCAGTTGTCTTTTGGATCCAAGAATAACTCCTCCATCCTCTGATACATGCGGCATGATTCTGATGAATTCCTCCATACTCATATCCATAGCCTGCGGTATACAACTACTTAGTTGAGTAAAGAAAACGAACAAGATGGTGAACTCATGGATGGAACTAGAGGTGGCAATTTCAAAACGTTTATAGGTGACCGGCTTGATTGGGTTCTAACTGATCAAATAGGTAATTTTAACAAATCAGTTGAAACGGAAATGGCTTGAACGGGTCAAACGATTTAAAGCTGCCCCAAGTGTATTTGAAATGCATAAAACCTCCTAAATTGTTTTATTTTAAAATGTATACTCATTGTAATAATATGTTTTTTTATAGTTAACTTGGAAATTAGTTATAAAATTCAAGATTAGCAAAGAAAAGAAGTGTCTGCGGATTATATACTTGTATCAGCCCTACCCCGTATTCACCAAGACCTCATGGTTTAGAAGTGTGCAGTTTTGTAGAACTCGCTAGACGCTAGTCGGCCGGTGGAGCGGGGACCAATGATTAATCGGGATTAATCAGGTTTAATCGGGATTAATCGGATTGGGGTTTTTATATGTAATTTTCAGTTTTTTATATATATACACACATTTTTATAGGCAACTATTTTAAATAGACATGTTTTAACCCGTCATCGATCCATTTTTTTAAGTATACATGACTAATCGCAAGAATATACATCGTTTGATTAGAAACTTACCGGAATTTTACAAGTTTTGGCCAAAATTTATCCGGAAGTTGGCCGGAATTACAGATTTTTGCCAAAATCTTGCTAGAATTGTCTATTTTTTGCTGGCCGACTAGGGCCGATTAGGTCGACTAGGTCCGACTAATCCCGACTAGGCCGACTACCGATTAATGGACTGATTAACGAAAAATTACTCAGTAACCTACCGACTAGCGATTAGTCACCGATTAATCACCGATTAATCCCGATTTTTACAACACTGGAAGTGTGCAAATAAAAGAACATATGACGTGCCATAAACTTACCTGTTTGCCAAGATCCGTATGTGCAAACAACTTCCAATCGTCCCCGCAATCTATATAATAACTACCTCCAGATGAAGATGCATTTTCCTTATCGTCATGGTTGATAGGAGCCTGGTATGAAGAGTAAATTGGCGATCCTGATGCAAATGACCAAATTATCCTCCCAGAATCACGATACACCAAATTGATTGTACCATCCAAGGTAGCAACAAGTGCCGTGTCATGATTACTGTTTGGAGAGAGGTATGTGAGTGTGTGAGAAAGCATTACTTCTAAAGATATTACTAAATTGTGTAAAACTGTACATTCTAGCATACTTAAATGTTATGTCTGCGTTTTTAGCTTTTAACTTCAACTTTGGTACAAGAACAGAGAGATCTACTCTATCATCCATGTCATTGCCTTGCTTTTAAATTGATATCTAGCCTGGAGTTCCAAACATACCCTAACTGTTTTCTACCACCATTAAAATCTTACATTGTCCCTCATCTATACCATCACATTTTAAGAAATGACACTTAATGTAAGAAACTTGATACAAAAACAAGCCAAGTTGAACTATAGACATAATGTGGTACATTTTGTCTCTTCACAGTCACATTTTCTTATTAACAAAAAGAAAAATAATTGATTTTAGTGATCCCCATGGATTTACTAATCAAACATGAGGGTTTACCATTTAAATCATAGGACCAAAATACACATTTTCCCTATGACTGGAAAAACGGGTGGGTCGGGTCAGAACAGGCTTTGTTAAAAAGTTATCACTTTTTTTCGTGTCAAAGTTGGTTGGGCCAAAATTAGCTCATGTTGAAATGAATCATTTTACAGAAAAAAATATTATAGGTTCACGTACTATATTTATTTTTATGGCGGCTAGTAGTGACAGGTTTTGGCCACAATGAAGAGACCCTAGTGGAGGAGATGGCAATGATGGTCTGGAGGCGTGGAGACATTGGTGGTTGTTGTGGCGGCGGTGGTGGTGGTTCAGACGGTGGTTTTGGTGGTGGCTTCATTGGTGAGTGGTGACCAACGATAGACAGCGGAGGTGGTGTCAACAGACCATTGTTTAAAAAGACGGCTGAGGCAACCGCTTCAAGGCGAGGCGGCCAGAAAACGAGTATGAGGCAGCGTCTCATGGGGTACTTTTGTATGCGCGCCTCATAGGGCTGAGGCGCTAAGAAAAGTTGTGCCTTAGCCCTTAGGGGGTTTTGATGTGTGCTTTTTATGTTTTAGACTTTTTCTGTCAATTTCAAACATTCCGTATATTTTTTATTTGATGTTTCTAATGAATCTGGTGATGAAATTAGTTTGTATTTTATTTTCTATAAGATAAATCATTTTTAAATTCTACCTTGGGCTTACATATCGTGAGGTAAAAAACGCCTCGAGGCTCGATTCCGTTTTTCTTTATAAACTTTGCAACAGACTATGTTAGTAGGTGCTGCTCGTCATTTGGACCTTTTAAAAGTTATTCTACCCAAATCAACCAATCTATTGCTAATATTGACATGCATGTTTAAGTTTAACAACAAAATAAAGAAAACTAGGGTTTAATTCTAATTCTAACAGCAACAGACTAATAAAAACAAAAACAAGTGCATGCATCATGATGAATCAACAATAAATAATATTAAAATAAACAAAAACTTACTCAGGAAACGACAACAGAGACCGTCTAGCAGGTGGTCGATCTAAGCTTCCAAACAAACTACTATCACTCGATCCAAACAACAACACAATGAGCAACAAATTGCAAAACAAAGCCTTAATAAACGTCTGATTCATCGATACTGATTCAATTGGATGGAAAACAGGTCGGATTGATTGAGAATGAGAGAATGGAACTCAAATTGCTAGCGTGTCATGATAAATTAGGGGAAAGATAACTTAATATTACGATCTTCTTGGATAACTTGTTAACAGATTATTATTATTATTATTATTATCATAGATCAGAGAAAAAGATACGAATCTGTGTGTACAAATTAAGCATATCTGAGGAGCCGTGTCTACCTCCTCGATTGTTTTGGAGTCGCGATTTGAGTCAACTAGCGACAACGTGATTGATGATTCGGAAACCCTCTAAATTAGCACACGTCACCTCTAGAGCATAGTTTTATTTTGAGCTCCTTGAGTATTGTTTTCTACACATTCGCTCCTATTTTTGCTTTTTCTTTTCTGGATTCGGATTTAATATATGAGTCGGTACTAGAGGGCTGTAAACGAACCTAATGTAGAGGAAGTTCACATAGGTCTCCTTCTTGGTTGAGATCCCAACACGTCTTAAGATGTCTCACAGAACGTCTCGAACCCAATCATGCCGATATTTGAACCCGGGTAACTTCTTGCAGTGAACTGCATGTTCCCCGTATTCATCCAGGTAGGCCTTACGGCAAATCGGACAGATTTCATCCTCATGATACATGGGGATCATCAAACGATATTTAAGAATGGATCTGTATTCAATAGCGGACATGCTCTGGCCCAGACCTTCGATCGGGATAACAGCTAGGAAATCTTGGGCGTGGGGCCTTGCAAGCATTCAATAACTGCTCTCTGTCGGGGGGACAGACCAAAAACTTCACCCAAGCTCTGAGCGATTTTTCCAAACAGGGCATTCGCCAAAGTTTTATGAGGCTTTGGGGTGAGAGTGTCCTTGTTAGAAAAACCGCCAATATCAAAACCTGGGAGGTACTCATTTAGCCTTTCAAGGGCCTGCTTGTAGTCCAAGTCGACGCCGACAACCCCGCTATTTCGTAGGATGTGGTCTTGAAGGTTCCAAGACTAAGCTCGCAACGCCACAAATGCATACATCCCGACATCCTTCGCAGAGAAGAGCCCTAATCCTCCCAAACGATCCACTAGTTTGGTTTATTGTTTTCCAAAGCGTAAGTCACGGCTATGCTCACAATTTTCATAAAATCCGAACTAGACGATGAACCAAACATGGGATCCATCTTTATTCCTTAACCAAGTTCTCATTATAATTCTTAACTAGGTTTGAGCCCCGCGTGTACACGGTACATGTTCATGTAAAATGAAAAAAAAATCTATAAAGATCGCAGTATGCAAATTTTATTTATTGAAAGTTACGTAATACAATTCGTATGAATTTTGGTTGATTGTAAATTATCATAAAAAGAGTTTAATGTTACCCAATAACAAATATATGAATCAACAAATGTTTGAATAGACGTGATTTAAAAACAAATAATGAAATGAATAAACATATATTTATTGTAACGACATGCAAATGAAGATTAAATTCAAAGTAAATAAATGTAGTTTAACAAATCACAAAACCAAAAAATTATAAAAAAACGATATATGCAAAATATGATCGCATACTTATTCACAAACTTCAAAATATTTTTTTATAGACAACATTTGTTATTTATTATTAACGTTGTCATCGTTATTCAATATTAGTATGTTCAGGCCATCTCTACTCTTGTCACTTGGCAGCGACATACAACTGCCCATGTGTAAAAATAGGATCTTTCAAATACATACCTATCCTAAATAGGGTTTGTCCTTGACTCTTATTTATTGTCATTGCGAAACATAAAGTAAGAGGGAATTGTCTTATGTTAAATCTGAAAGGAATCTTCTTATCAAATGGGGGCAGCCTAATTATTTGGATAAAAGTTCGCATTCCAATGTTACTCCCTGAAATTATTTTAGCTTCTATAAAACGGTTTGATATGGCAAGACGATTTGGAACTTTGAAAAGAATTCATGTCCACATATAGGATTCCTGAACTGTGACAACCGCCACCCTTATCCTTTATCAAGTTGTCAATTTTAGTCCTTCGTCCATTTTGAAGTTTCACCGCCAGTCCTCGTCAATCATTATTTATTTATTTTAATTTTTTTTAAATTGATGTAAGTATACATTTAGTATACGTGCGTTTTGACATTTAAACGTACCATACTCGTGTAATCATGATAACTTATGAAAGTTTCATTTTGTTTATTTAAGTTTAAAAAGTTTAGATTTTATATAAGTTAAAAAAAATTTAATTAAGTTGAACTTTGGTTGGGTGGTTAAGTTTATAGAAGGAATATATAACCAAGTTAAATAATTAAACTAACCTAGTTAAATCTAGAGGGACCAATATTGCCAAAAGACCAAAGTTATTTTGAAAATGTCTTTTCTTCCCACCTGGTACACGTTTTTCCGGCGACTCGGTTCCGGCGACCGGAATTTCTTTCCGGCGAGAGTTTTTTTCTATTTTTAATGCTTCTAAACGTTTTACTTCGATACCTATGCGTTTCTTCACAGTAATCGACTCATTTGCAGCCTTTAATGGTGTATTTAACGCGTTTTAATCACAAGTTAATCAAGTCTTTAAGTGGGTAACCGTCGAACTTATTAAAGCTTATCAAAACTCGACCTTTGAACGTAAATCTTATAAATACTCGATTTGATTCGGTTGCTGCACGTAAACCCTTCTCAAACCCCTTGTAAACACCTCCAAAATCGTTCCAGAAGTTTCATAATATTTTAGTTTTGGTTCGGATCTTGCAGCTCTTTTTGCGACTACATCATGTAGTGTAAGTTCGATTATTTTATGCCATTTTGATCCTTGTAGTGTCCTCTTTAAAAGCCCCATGAACTCGATGTCCAATCTTGAGTTATTTGGGTAATTGAATTTGAAGGGTAGAGTTAGGGTTCTTAGGTTGAATTGGGGAAGAAGATGAAGTATTGGTTATATGATAAAACTATTTCACTTTGATATTATTAAACAAAAATTCCATGTGGTGTAGTGGTTGAATGTTTGGGTGTGTGTAGATTAGAACCTGAGTTCGAGTCCTTTAAACCCACTGGTTCTATTTGTTTTTTTTGTGCTTCTTTCTGAATTTTTTTTATTAAGTATATATACATATATAAATACATTATTCTTTAAATATTCATAATAAATTCATTTTTGATCCAAAAATTATAAAAATTTAGGTGTAGCATCTTGACACCATAAAGAAAATTATCACACTTTTACTTTCTGAAAATTATTTAATTTTCGTATTTTATTAATTTAAATTGTTTTAATTATAATTAATTGATTAAAAATTCGTTTTTAATGATTTTGGTCTCAAAATTTTAGGATAATTATTTCTAAGCATTCTAATCTGAAATAAAAATTATTGGTTCAGAAAACATTTATTTTTATTCATTTTCCTATTTTTAGTCATTTATACATGATGTAATCTCATTAAATCAGTTTTAAATATAAATAAGTTTATAAAAATTATGGGAAAATTATTTTCTTTAATTTACATCAGAAAGTATCTATTTCTATAAAAATAGCATTTTTTTGGTCATGTCTTGTATTATTAGTATTATTTATGTGTAATTAGACATAATTAAACATTTATTTATTTACACTATTTAAACATCTATTTTATAAATACTTTTCTTATAAAATAGAAATGTTTTGTGTTTGAAAATCTTAATTACCATTTATTGGGTCATGGTGTAACTCATAAATATTTATTTAAACAATTATGATTATTGTATTTATTTACAATAACTTAGTGAAAGTAATTAATTAAATTACTTTGTCTTAATTATTCAAACATATTTTTTTTATCTAAATATTCAATTGGTAATAATTATATTACCTAAACCATATTTACAAACTGTGATATATTACTTTTGACATACAACTTTTACATTAATGCAATTTATCATAAAAACTCTAATTCCCCAAATCGACTTAGCAAACCCTAATGCCTTAGACCCTAGATACCTTAGACTTTTTAGACATTTCCTTATTAGTACTCTCATACATTATAGGTTGGATTCTTCGGAATTCCCATTACTTAGCTCACGACCGCTTAAGTGGATTTTGATCGTTTTCGCAAACTGTGAGTATATCTTTCCCCTTTTTACTAGTTTTACTACTTTGGGGTGACTCATGTACCTATATATTAATCAAGTTTTAATTTCTTATACTTAATGCAATTCTTATGTGTGTTTGCTTTATGTTAATTGGTGTGTCTATGACTTGTCAAAATCATTAACCGCTGGGCGGCCTAGCTTTTCAATGAATAGTACTATGGTATACCCCCTTGAGACTATGTTGAGAGAATCTTGGTCATTGTCTTGTTAATTCATTATTCATTTGGTTAGTCATGTGTTAGTCATTATTCTCAGGTTTGGTTTTGAACGGATATTACTTATTACATAATTGCAAATGGTACCGCACATGAATTGCTAAACACTTTTCTACTATATTTATTTAAACAGGGTATGCTCACCAATACATTTTTGTATTGACCAAATTATTTTGTACATGTTTCAGGTTGTTTTGAGATGCATTCTTTAACCTTTCGGATTTATATTTAGATTTTGATTCATTGTATTTCAATTTAGTTGGCAGTTAGAATCGTTGTAATTCATTTCAATGTAATAAATTATTTAATCAATGTATTCAAAAATTTACACTTTAGTCCATGAGCTATTGAACAATCGCCACTACGTGACACCTCGATGTTTCCGCCATCGGTTGGGGTGTTACATGAACCATTAGAATAACAAAACAGTAAAATTTGTCCAAAAAAAACTCTGGTGAGGAAAAGAAAGACATTTGGCATTTTAACTGTATTATCATCAAGAATTTAAGGTAAATATATCCAGAAGACCCTGAACTGTTTTGACGGTTTGACTCATAACCAATGACCTAAAAATCAAGCTAAAACCACGATAAAAAATCAATACAAACCCACATGAGGAACTCGAACAATTCTGATCGAATCAGTCGGATTTATTTATATAGTTGAATTATAAAAATGGAAGGATTGGTAATTTACGTGATTTGGTCAACGACGCTTAAAATTAGAAAAATTATTGCAATCATGATAATGGTTAGCGTTTCATGACAATTGATTAAAGGAAAATTCTTTGTAAACATAATATGATAACGTTAATCTGTCAAAGATATTTAAATGAAAGACGTAATATTCTTATTCTTAGTATCACTGAAACGATATTTAGTTAATGTAGTCAATGATGGAGGATTTCATGACAAATGAGGTTTTTTAATGTTTTGAATCGCCTTTTAGTTAATGTTGTTACTGATAACGTAAAATGATATTTCATTACTAATTTTGTTACTAATTACTAATAAGTGTATTTTAAGACATGAAAAATAAATAAAGTCAAAGAATTGATATCCATCAAAATATGTTTGGATATTATGTCAAGTATGTTTGGATAATTGAGTTACTATATTTTTGATGGATTTACGTAATGTTTGTTATGAAAGATACCGATTTTATTCGACATTTAATATATGTTTGCTTCTGTTCATGAACATTCATGTATGTTTTTTTACGCTCACTTTTTTCCGATACCTAAATTAACAAATAACCACAAGCGAACATGAATACTTTGATTTCCTTAACAAACAAACAAAAAAATGAAAATCTCATTCGATAAGTGTTCATGAACAGTGCGTGAACATATTATATTCTTCATAACCGAACACAAACAAGGTCCTTTTCGTGTTCATTCGGTTTGTTAGCAATCCTACTAGTCTGGTTGAAAAACAAAGATAAAATTACACAATTAGTCCGTTTGGTAGTAACATATTACGACTTTGATACATATTTATAAAAATCTATATCACTTGTCTCAAGTTATGCTATCATGTTATACATCTCATTTATTGTCAAGACCAACCCTATTATGTTTATGCATAACTTGGACTATTATGTTTATGCATAACTTGGGGTCAGTGATATAGTTTTTAATAAATATATGTAAGAGCATTCACATTAGGTTCTTTATATATTTGTGGGTGAATTCTTCCTATTTTAATAAGTGGGTATGAGCGAGGGACAAGAAAAATATTAATGTTCGTCTCTATTTTAATAACCTTATACAACTCGTATTTAGCATGTAAAATTAAGATTTTAGGTGTACCTGTATCTTATTAATCCCTATTTTAATATGCTATATTTTTATTCTATTTTGAGTTAAAACCCATATTCAAATTTCAAAATTCAAATTATTTGATTCAATTAACTCATTGAACGTGAAATATAATTGGATAAACACGTCTAGATTTAAATAACATTGGAGTAGTATATAAATAAGTTTGTTTTTTTTTTTTTTTTTTTTTTTTTGAACGGCCAACGAATCAATTTCCGAGCACTCTCGGGCACCCTTTTGGCGAATCATGTACTCGAGAGTACCCGGGCCACCAATTGCCACCAATTCCCGGGAAAACCCGACCACTTACCCGCCCGAAGGCACGACAGTGAAATAATCGGTAAAACCGGTCGGGATCAGAACTCGAACCCAAGCCAATTGCTGGGTCATCCCTCATTTCCCCTCCACCAATGTCCTTCAAATGTAGCTAGTGAGAATTGAACCCAAGCCTCCCATTTCCGAAACTTTAGGCCTCAACCAACTAGGCTATAAGTGTCGGATAGTTGGTTATTCTACGTGGATTTGTATGACCAATTCTTTTTCAAGACTATTGACTAAATACAAAATTCACCCAGTAACTGGCAGCTTGGCAATGTTGACTTGCCATTAACGTTACTTTCAATAATAACTTGAAAAGTATTTTCTTTTTTAGACTGTTTGGAGTGGGGGCGGGAGAGGGGCGGGAAGGGGGGAACACCACCGCCGCTATGGCATGGAGGAGGGCGGGAGGGGGGGGGGAGTTCACTTGCGTGGGACAAGGGGCTTTGACACGTGGCATGCGTGGATTGGCCAGCTTTTTTTTTTAACTTTAACACAATATAATATTATTTCTTTCCCCCCCTTTCTTCCCCCCTTCCACTCCCCACAATTTTTTCCCCCTACATGGGTCCCACAAATGCCACATGACGCTTCATCCCCCTCTTCCCCCCTCCCACTCCGGATAGTCTTAGTAAAAAATATACAAATGAGTATACACATGGATTAATAACATAACAACCTCTTTAACAAATTTTAAAAGAATTATTATAACAAAACAAATCGTCTATAAAGTATACACTAGCCTAAAGCCCGATGTTAATATTCTTTAATTAATCCTAATTGTCTAAATCCAAGTAAAACTGATTGGTTTAATGATTCGTTTAACGTTCTTTCACGGTTTTAATATTCTTTAATTAATTAATCCTAATTAATACTAACCGACTAAAACGTAAGATTGCCCATCCGGAGCCGAGACACTATTATGAATAACTCGCTAGAACCCAGGAAATGGGTAGCCTCCGGTGCCAATGAGCCAAATGTATCAAAAGCTAGGGGTACGAAAACATGTTGGTTCTCCTCGCAGGCTTTAGCATGCTTTTCTACCTTCTTCGCCTCTGTTTTCCGCACCACTTGCCCTGCTACAAACCCACTATCCCTCAACCCAGCTAGAGGAGATACACCTGTCAGATCAACACAAGCATGCTTCCACCCGGCCCACCCAAAGACAAGGAGATCTGCTCGACGCAAGGTGGATCTCCCTTCTGCGGGATCCGAGAGGAAGTTCACATAGGTCTCCTTCTTGGTTGAGATCCAAACACGTCTTAAGATATCTCACAGAATGTCACACCCTCAAAATCCACTTGCGGAGTTTTACCGCGAGGCGCATGACAAACCAGGATCCAAACCAACGATCACAATAACCAAGTCTAAATTGACATATGCAATTTCAAAAACATAGTTTAAATCTCCAGTTACAGCGGAAGCTTATTCTCAAAACATAATCCAAAAGTAAACCAAATGTTCAATGTTTGAAAACCATGCAATCCTAACTAGACGCCGTGCAGACGCGTGCGCCCTAGTTCCATTGTGCTACCTTAGCGACCTGAGAAAACATGTAAGAGTTTACGTCAGCACAAAAATGCTGGTGAGTTTACAGGTTTTGTAATCACAGTACCAAGTTCAACCTGTCCATACTATAACAATTTGCAAACCAAAGTACGCTAGCTAGGCGCATGTTTTATTACTACCACGATTGGAAAACCATTACTAACTCGTAACCCAGATGTTGTGCCCGAATAGTAAACCAGTTCCTGTTTGAGACAATATGCACTCGCCCGGCCCTCCAAGCCGACGAGCGGGGTTGGTCACTCCCAATAGATCTATTCACATTTCCCCGTTGTGCTAACCCGCACATTCATGGTTTCCCCCGGGACTTCCAAAGATCGTATAGTAAACCATAGAAACCCATAGTATGACAGTTGTTACCAAAACATAAGTTTAACACATGTTTTCTCCCCCAAAAAGTGAAACCAGTTAAAAGAGGGGCCGTAAACTCACCTTAGGTTGCGTTACTTCGATATACGAATAATATCAGCAAGCTATGTTAGCCCCGTAAAGCGGCGACTTAACATATGACAGTTACAAGTACTTAGACTAATAACCCGTAGGTTAGTTAGTCCCTAGATGTCCAGACCATAACCAAGTTCGTTTGAAAACACCGTGACTGTTAAATTAACCCAAAGTACAAGACTCGACATCCCATTGGTGACCCGAGACTCCCCGCGTTATACTTGCACTCACAAACATACAATCATGCAATCACACTTAACATACGTTACAGTCCAACAAGTTATAGCACATAGTTCAATTATCACATAAATAAGTCCGAACACATGTTACCAAGTTATTAGATATGTTACGGGGTTCCTAGAATGTTCCTAGGTGTCAAATCGGGTCTCGGAATGTCAAAATATACTTACAGCAGCAGTTCAGGCGATTAGGAAAAGTCAACTAGCGATTATGAAAGTCAACAGGCATTTAGGAATGCTAATTGCCTATACTATAGGCAATTAGGTCATAAGACATGCATTTCAGGAGTCTATAGGCAATTAGGTCATAAGACATGCATTTAACTAGCAATTAGGTCATAAGACATGCATTTAACTAGCAATTAGGTCATAAGACATGCATTTACTAGCAATTAGGTCATAAGACATGCATTTACTAGCAATTAGGTCATAAGACATGCATTTCAGGACTTAACTAGCAATTAGGATCACAATTGCATGCAACGAAGGCAATTAGCCCCCAATTGCCTATACTATAGGCGATTAGGGTGTCATATCAGGCGATTAGCCTCCTAATCGCCTATAGCATAGGCGATTAGGGTTGCTAATCGCCTACAGCATTGTTGTTCCGGTTTTTCGCGCGTTTAACACTCCAAATCAATCCCAGAACGTGTGTAAACATCAAATATCAACCAAACAACTATAACAAACATATTTCCATCAAAATCCTTCGTTTAACCTCGATCTATCAGCCCTGAATGCAATCACGTATCTTAAAGACAATACACATAACATGAAACATCACATTAGCATGCAAAACCGTAACCCTAATTAACAATAACTCAGATTTCATTATCATGCCATCATCATCAATCTGTAACTACCTTAATAACATGTTAATCATCCTTCTTGAATCATAAAAACCCTATCTTTTAATCATAAACACACATATATCATGCATGATAGTTAGAATCCGATTAACAATGCTTATTAACGATTTTCAGAAGACTTGTTTGTTTTAAAACAGGTCTGGACCATTAGGGATTCAATAAAAACGTTAATAAAGGTTGCATGAATGAAAACCACACCTTAGATTTGTGATAGATTGATGTAATAGGCTTGAAATCTTGTGTTTTGATCCAAAATCGTGTTCCAGAGGTTGTGTGTGTGTTTGGGCGAGTTGTGGGACGACTAGGGTTGCTAATATGAAGTTTAGGAGGTCAAGTATTGTATTTATAGTCGTTTTTAGTCGTCCAGCACGTTCCATGCGATTATGCAGCAGTTACACGCGATTAGGATTGCTAATCGCATGACATTTCATGCATTTAGGGTCTAATCGCCCCCTAGGGCATGCGATTAGCACCCAATCGCCCCCAATGAGGCCCAATCGCATACCCTATAGGCGATTAGCCTCCCCTAATCGCCTATAGGGGTTGGTTCCGTGTATTTTGCGCGTTAAACCCCGTTTTAACATATGTTAACACATTTTCACATACCGACAAGTCACATAATGATTGTAAACACATAATACTTGCAAACAAACATATTCACCCCCATTCACCAATTCCCGGGACTCGAGACTTGTATGTTCCCTATGCTCTGACGATTCTACGAATCGTCACCACTTGTACACTTGGTTAAGGACCGACATCTATTGAGCCTCTAGACTAACATCTAATGATCCTCTATACCAAACTAACAGTTCCCGAACCGTAACACGACTCAACTATCCCAGTTAAGTATATTATACGCGTGACTCGCTAAGGTAGACTGTAATCTAAACGACGTTGTTAACCAGAATTTGCCGGGTGTCACACAGAACGTCTCAAACCCAATCATGCCGATATTTGAACCCGAGTAACTTCTTGCAGTGAACTGCATGTTCCTCGTATTCATCCAGGTAGGCCTTACGGCAAATCGGACAGATTTCATCCTCATGATACATGGGGATCATCAAACGATATTTAAGAATGGATCTGTATTCAATAGCGGACATGCTCTGGCCCAGACCTTCGATCGGGATAACAGCTAGGAAATCTTGGGCGTGGGGCCTTGCAAGCATTCAATAACTGCTCTCTGTCGGGGGGACAGACCAAAAACTTCACCCAAGCTCTGAGCGATTTTCCCAAACAGGGCATTCGCCAAAGTTTTATGAGGCTTTGGGGGAGAGTGTCCTTGTTAGAAAAACCGCCAATATCAAAACCTGGGAGGTACTCATTTAGCCTTTCAAGGGCCTGCTTGTAGTCCAAGTCGACGCCGACAACCCCGCTATTTCGTAGGATGTGGTCTTGAAGGTTCCAAGACTAAGCTCGCAACGCCACAAATGCATACATCCCGACATCCTTCGCGGAGAAGAGCCCTAATCCTCCCAAACGATCCACTAGTTTGGTTTATTGTTTTCCAAAGCGTAAGTCACGGCTATGCTCACAATTTTCATAAAATCCGAACTAGACGATGAACCAAACATGGGATCCATCTTTATTCCTTAACCAAGTTCTCATTATAATTCTTAACTAGGTTTGAGCCCCGCGTGTACACGGTACATGTTCATGTAAAATGAAAAAAAAATCTATAAAGATCGCAGTATGCAAATTTTATTTATTGAAAGTTACGTAATACAATTCGTATGAATTTTGGTTGATTGTAAATTATCATAAAAAGAGTTTAATGTTACCCAATAACAAATATATGAATCAACAAATGTTTGAATAGACGTGATTTAAAAACAAATAATGAAATGAATAAACATATATTTATTGTAACGACATGCAAATGAAGATTAAATTCAAAGTAAATAAATGTAGTTTAACAAATCACAAAACCAAAAAATTATAAAAAAACGATATATGCAAAATATGATCGCATACTTATTCACAAACTTCAAAATATTTTTTTATAGACAACATTTGTTATTTATTATTAACGTTGACTCATAACCAATGACCTAAAAATCAAGCTAAAACCACGATAAAAAATCAATACAAACCCACATGAGGAACTCGAACAATTCTGATCGAATCAGTCGGATTTATTTATATAGTTGAATTATAAAAATGGAAGGATTGGTAATTTACGTGATTTGGTCAACGACGCTTAAAATTAGAAAAATTATTGCAATCATGATAATGGTTAGCGTTTCATGACAATTGATTAAAGGAACATTCTTTGTAAACATAATATGATAACGTTAATCTGTCCAAGATATTTAAATGAAAGACGTAATATTCTTATTCTTAGTATCACTGAAACGATATTTAGTTAATGTAGTCAATGATGGAGGATTTCATGACAAATGAGGTTTTTTAATGTTTTGAATCGCCTTTTAGTTAATGTTGTTACTGATAACGTAAAATGATATTTCATTACTAATTTTGTTACTAATTACTAATAAGTGTATTTTAAGACATGAAAAATAAATAAAGTCAAAGAATTGATATCCATCAAAGTAACAAAAACGTAAAAAGTTTTTATGTTTATCGATCAACAATATGAAAATGAAAGTCGTTATTAGAATTATCATTTAAAATTATTTTGAATATATATTATATATTTTAGGAAATTGTTAAATAGATTTAAATTATATTTATTATTAAAAAAATAGATTTAAATTGTATTTATTAAATACATCTTGTTTACCAAAATTATCGCTTGAATCTTTCTGCTATCATTAATTGAGTTTTATTATAATTTTTGAAATAATTTGAACGCTGTTAATGGTCGAGGGTTTCATGACAAATGAGGATTTTTTTATATTAATGTTACGTTTATTCTTTATGTTATAATTGTAATAATTATTACTATTAATAGTAATAAATGAATGACAAAAGTTAACTTAACAATTAAAATTATTTACTAATTTATTAATATAATTGAAAATTATTTTGAAAATAGTATATATTTTAGTAACATATTCGTAAAAATCGTAAAAGAAAATTTTAATTCGGTAGATAAGAAATAAATGATATTAAAAATAAAATTAAAAATCGTAATATTAGTTTTAGTATTAGTAATATATTCGTAATTTAATTCGGTAGATAAGAAATAAATAGATTAAAAATAATTTCGTAAAATAGTAATATAAATAAATGAGATTAAAAAATCAAAATAAATAACATTAATTGGGGTCAATTATTATTGAAATGATTTTAATGATTATCGTTTAATGAGAATTGATTAAAAGAAAGTCATAATATAAAAAATTAAATTCGGTCAATAATATTAAACATAAATTCGAAAAACAATAATATAAATAAAAGAGCTTAAAAATTTTAATAAATAACATTAAATTCGGTCAATTATTATTAATGTCAATAAATAGTATTAAACATAATTTCGTAAAAATAGATTAAACATACTTTCGTATTAATAGTAATATAAATAAATGAGGTTAAAAATCATAATAAATAACATTAAATTCGGTCAATTTCTATTAATGTCCATAAATAAAATTAATTCTAACATAATAAAAATATATTAAGAATAATTAAATGAAAGTCATAATATAAAGGAAATGATTTTGATGATTATCATTTAATGAGAATTGATTAAAATAAAGTCATAATATAAAAAATTAAATTCAGTCAATAATATTAAACATATGGTCAGAAAAAGTAATATAAATAAATGAGATTAAAATTTTAAATAAATAAATTAAATTCGGTCAATTATTATTAATGTCAATAAATAATATTAAACGTAATTTTGTATAAATAGATAAATCATAATTTCGTATGAATAGTAATATAAATAAATGAGGTTAAAAATCGTACTAAATAAAATTAAATTCGGTCAATTATTATTAATGTCTATAAATAACAGTAAATCTAACATAATAAAAATATATTAAGAATAATTAAAGAAAAGTCATAATATAAAGGAAATGATTTTGATTATTATCATTTAATGAAAATTAATTAAAGGAAAGTCATAATATAAAAAATTAAATTCGGTCAATTGTACTAAACATATATCCAAAAAAAAGTAATATAAAAAATGAGATTAAAATATTTAATAAATAACATTAAATTCGGTTAATTATTATTAATGTCAATAAATAATATTAAACATCTTAATAAATAACATTTAAACTTAATAAATCTTATTAATTGCAATCAATACTAATCATAATTCGTAAACATAGTAAGATTATAAATCTTATTAATTGCAAGACTAATCATAATCTTATTAAGATTATAAATATTAATAAATAACCTCAAAATTGTAATCAATAATTCAAATAAATTACATTAAAAACATAAAAGATCGTAATTTAAATTTTAAAATCAATGACTTTTTGTGGTGCAATCTTAGTAACAAATAGCCTGTGTTGGATTGAATACCATTTAAAGACACAATATTCGCCAATGAAAATATCTTCTGATTGAAGCAAATCAGGCCATCCAATCATAGTAAACCTTTACAAAAGCATTGTGTATAGTAAATTTAGAATGTCTACCTAATTATAAAATAAGAATATTGTAAACATAATATTTAATAATTGAATAACAAACCTAGCGACTTGAGCAGAAATTTCAACACGCACCGACACAGACCACGCGTACCCATCTATAAATTTAATCTTGATCTTCATTGATTAATTTAAGTTTGCCAATTCAACAATCGTATTAAGAATTATCTACATAGTAATAAGAATTAAATAAGAAAAAATAAAAATAAATGAGAGCTATTATGGTAACCATAAATTTGATCAATTATACGAAATCAATTTAATCAATATTATCATTCGTATAATTGATTAGAGATTAAAAAATCTCGTATTAATTTAATCAATTCGTATAATTTAATCAATTTCGTATTAATAGTAATATAAATTAATGAAATTAAAAAATCGTAATAAATAACATTAAATTCGGTCAATTATGGTAATCCTAAAATTCGGGAATGATTGATAATAAATCAATAATTCATACAAAAAAATTAATACGTTTTATTATGGTAAACCATAAATTTGATCAATTATACGAAATCAATTTAATCAATTATAATTTAATCAATATTATCATTCGTATAATTTAATCAATTATACGAAAGCAGAGATTAGAAAAACTCGTATTAATTTATTCAATTCGTATAATTTAATCAATTTAATCAATTTCGTATTAATAGTAATATAAATTAATGAGATTAAAAAATCGTAATAAATAACATTAAATTCAGTCAATTATGGTAATCCTAAATTTTGGGTCAAATTGATTCATAATCAATCATTTATACAAAAGATTAATACGTTTTATTATGGTAAACTATAAATTTGATCAATTATACGAAATCAATTTAATCAATTATAATTTAATCAATATTATCATTTGTATAATTTAATCAATTAGACGAATTAGAGATTAAAAAATCTCGTATTAATTTAATCAATTTAATTAATTTTATATTAATAATAATTATGGTTTTAATTTGTTTTTTTTTTTTTTTGTATTTATATAAACAATGTATAACAAAATTGTGTTTAAGGTTATTAAATATCTTTAATTGAAATTAACAATGTTATTATTATTAATTTAAATTTAAATACGATATATATTGTTGACTAAACTTAAATTTAATTTATTATTAATTTACATATGGTGTATATATTAGGTAATTGCCAGCTTTATTTCAATCAAATTTAAAAACATAGGTAATTGTCGCTAGGTTTGTCAACTTTATTCTTACATTTATCCTGAAATATATTTTTGTAAGTATGTTTAAATGATTACCGAAAATATTTATTTATTTTTTTATACAAAATTTACAAAAATAATATAACTAACATCTATATAATAAATAAGGCTTATTATGGTAAACTTAAATTCGTATTAATGTTACTATAAATTCGGTCAATTATTAAAATATAGTAATAAATAATATTAAATTGAGTCAAAATATTATTAATGTAAATTGATAACAATCATTAAGATTCAAATTTCAAATTAAATGACATTAAATTCGGTCAACTTTATTAATGTAAATAAATAACAATAATTCAGAATTAATGAAATTAAAATTGGTCTAATATTATGCTCCGAATATGGAATGTAGGATTGAATACTAATGTATATGTAAAACAACAAAATAATCATCTATCGATTCTAATAAAACCAACCAAGATTGTCCTTTGTATGTGGTCACTGTAACGACATTGTTGTGTATGTTTTTAGAGACCAAAAATTTGTTCATAACTGTCGGCAACGTCTGAATTAACACATTAAAAATAACATTAACACAAGTAATAATCAGTTTTGTAAAGTAAACAAAGATCCATATCAAGATGAAAATAAGAATCATACCAAACTCTTGCCGAAGGGTCATGCATGATCTTGAAGAATTGCTCACCCTTGTGATAACCTATAATCGAATCTTTGTCTTCGGATGGTATTCTAGTATTCAAATGAAAAAAACATTCAAACATTCAATAAATACGATCCATATTTGTAAAGTAAGAAAATAAATAGTAAATCTGTTTGAAGGGTTATGTTGATTGTATTTGAAAACAAATAACCGGTGATTCTTTTCAATGGTGTAACACGCATTTTTTCATATAAATCTGATGATCGGTTATTTGAAAAACCATTGTTCAACATGGGTTTGCAAATGAACAAAAGGATGACACTGAAGATTGGTTCCAGTTTATGAAATGGTTCCAGTTTATAAATAACTGTTATAAAACACGATTTATAAACTGGAGATTGGATCCAGTTTATGATATGGATCTATTTTATTGAATCAAATACATAAAAGTTTTCATATCGGAACACATGATATGGATCCAGCGATTGAATACATAAAGCATATAATAAAAGTTTATGAATCGGAACATATTATAATCGGAACATACCTAGAAGCAAGAATGCATAAAAAGAAGATTGATGAATGTTGGTTGGAAGATTTGTTAGTGAGGAATTGAGAGTGTGATGGAAGAATGGACACAATTAAAATATACAAAAGAGTATTTATAGGGGATAACTTGAAGCTCCATATTCAATATGGATACCTCAAACTCTCTCTAAGGCTAGGATTCGACCCGAGTGTATTGATTTATTATATAGATAGAATAGATTAAAACATAACTATCAAGATTAATCAATTTCTCCATGTTGATAGGATATTAATTATCCAGGTTTGGCCTTTTGGACATGAACTCCTTTTGTTATAACTGATTTTTCCTTAAAAAAAATAAAATTTAGTTAAAATTTTAAATAAAAATATAGAAATTAATAAAAAAAAATTATGACAAAATCCACATATAAACAGTTGACCAAGCTGTAAGTGCAAAAGCAGCAGCTAAATAAGTCCACATCATAAGCATTGCACACTCCTCTTGCCCAACACTAAACAACTGTGCCATTGTACCTGCATTTTCCATTCAAATAATATTAACTTTCCTTAAATCTAACTTTGTTTGACTTTCACAGGTCAAAATTCCTTGTTTGACTTTCACAAGTCAAAAGTTAAAGATGCTTACTGATATTCACTCCAGGGGGCAGTGCAAACATGATCAACAACACAAATTTAAAGAGCGGATCCGGTGGAAGCAACCCCATCATTGCTGCCAAATTAATCACACCAATACCAATGACGGGAAGAATTAAGTAACGCACGATGATAACAGTGATGATAATAGTGGGCCCCACACTTGCCTTTCGTAGACCTATAAGAAAAACTTAACGGTTAGAAACGAACTTTTTTTTAAAACATTTTAAATTATAAGCCCATTTGTGTACACCTTGTGTGAGGTTGCCTCCTAGTATAAGAGTGAGACAAGGTATGGTTCCATCCCTATGGCAACAGACATAAACATATTAATAAAATCTTATTTAAATGTTGTACTCTTGTAGAGGTTTTAATGCTAGAATTATTGTAATTATGGTCACCCGAGTAGTGTCATGGAGTCTTGGACCACTCGTAAAGGAGCCTTTTCACCGACTAAAAGATTTTTTACCCATGGGATTGCCCCAAATACGAGCCCTGCAAACTAATGAACGGTTATTGCAGTTTTGTGATGTCGTGTACGAAATCATATGCATAGATTTGCAGATAGAAGATTATTAATATTTTCTGTACAATGTTTTGTATATATGTTTGTATGTTGAATGTAACAATGTAACGTACACATGAGTCATGTGTAAAAGATTAGATCTTACGTTGAGTATCTTAAGTTGTTGACCAAGTAAATCTTTCTAAATTGTAAGCCGGTAGATATTACACTGACCATTTACCAAATCAAATGTTCTTAGTAGTAAGTCAGCAGAACATCTACTGACCATAGGGCTGTGCAACGGTTCAGAACCGGACCGAACCGCGAACCGTTTATTCCAAAATATGAGAACCAGAACCGGAACCGATAATTACTAAACGGTTCGGTTCCAGAACCGGGTGAAACGGTTCTCATGAAACGGTTCTAGACCGGAACCGGTTGTCAATAAAATCCTAAAATTAACATTAACAATTAAATAAAAAAAAATAAACAAAAACAATGATTTTTCTTAAAAAAATTATCAACAGTTTGTGTTAAGAACTATAAAGAAGGAAACAACACATTCTATTTCAAACTAATAATAGAATATTTAAATATTTAATTTAATTCAAACGGTTCTAACGGTTCTTAACCGGACCCGTTGGTTCTAACCGGAACCGAACCGGGAACTGATTATGCCAAAATATGAGAACCGGAACTGGAACCTATACCATTAATTCGGTTCGGTTCTAGCGGTTTCGGGTCGGTTTCACGGTTTTCGCGGTTCGGAACCGTTTATTGCTCACCCCTAACTGACCATGTACAAACTCGTTTTGTGCTATTGGGTACGGAATCCTAAGTATAACCTTGGATTTAAAAAAGCGCCTAGGTTAGGTACAAGGCCTTGCGCTTCTGACTGCTTAAGGCAATGGGTTACATGAGGTGCATGAGACGCAGTTAACGACTTGAGGCGTAGGCGTAAGGTGCGCTTCTTGTACATGGGAAGATTTTGTGCATCGGATGTTGTACATATAGCTTTTTAGGTTGTCCATAAGGTTATTTATATATCAATCATATATAAAAGGATAATATTTCAAATTTTGGGTACGTGTTGGAAGAAACCATATAAATAAAGTTATATAGTTATCTTGCACTGCGCGTATGTGACGCGTTCGCTTCACGCCTTATAAAATCAAGAATTTGCATATAGAACATTTATTTAGATTATGCAATGTTTTTAAGCTATGTTTGTATCTCGAATGTAAGAGTGTAAAGGTAATCAAACCGTTGTAATAATAGTTTTGTTCGAGTCTTTTAAACCTCACAAAATGATAGATAGATATACTTACAGAACCAACGGTCGGGGGGAGCAAGTAGTTGCTCTAGTATTTTCTTTAACATGTCTACTGACTGATCTGAAAATGACCCCACTTTTTTCTCTTCATTCTCTGCAGATGCTTGATACACAATCTACAAATCATGTAGCAAAAACGAATTAGATTAAAGAACATGCACCAGGGAATTCAAGGGGGTGGGATGCTTACACATTGGTTTTCCGTATCATCACTAGTTGAGTTTGGTAAAGGCATGATTTGGTCAATATGATCATGATATTCTTTGTTTAAAAGACGTGCGTTTTGATTTGCAGCTAAGTCTTTATTTGCTTCATTCGACAATTTCCCAGTTTCTTTCAGTGCATTGTACCTCAAAGCCGATCCTTGGATCATCTGGTACGTACATGTCCATGTGTAAAAACTACCCAACTGCAGAAAACCATTTCTTAATAATCAATCCGTTTTTCTTGATCAATGCATAATATCTTTGAAGATTCGTTTAGAGATTTGACTAATAGTAAACACTTTTAGAGGATTACATGTAGCTTCGTATTCAAGATCGGGCTTACTACTTTGGTGACAATCATGATGGTTGATTTGGGTGATGAAATTTGCATATGGGTTCATTTGGATCCACTCAAATTATATACCGAGTCAATCTGAGTCTACCCAAGTTATATAACGGGTCAAAAAGGCCATTCTCATAAAACTTGCTAATACAAAATGGGTCCAGAATTTGTGTTTTAGTTATGTCGGTTAAGTTATAAAATGGATAAATAACCGTCAATGTAAAGGGCTATATTAAGCCTCTAATCTGTACAGAATTTGTGTGTGTTTATCAAACTTTCCCTCCACCCTCTGTTTTCATCCAAGAGTCACTGCACATCAGATTTGTGCATACTCATGTTCATTCATCCTTAATCCAAGTCATAGATGCAAAACAGTGAAAACTCAACAGTCGCAACCCATTTTTTACTTGAACCAAATTGATACATTTTAAAACAGACTCTTTTTACCTGAACCCGTTACATGCCCCGACCGTTTAGCCAGATTTACTTACCGCCATGGAGAAGGATGCATACGAGAGTCCCTTAGCCTTACAGACATTGTGATCCCCAAATGGGCTGCCATCATCAGTGCAGATTGCAGGGACCATTATCAACAGAAGATTTGCATAATTTCCTACATTTTCCAACAAGATTAATAGAAAAGAATAGTATACCAAATTAATCTAGGTAAATATGTAGATTAACAATTTCGCTCTAGTCAGTGTGTAACTCGTTATCCAATAATATGATTACTTGAACAGCAACTACAAATGATCAGAAGCGAAATCTCTTAATCCCAATATTTAAAGTTGACCCAGAATGATCAGTTCCATAACACAAATCCAAACACTATTTCAGTCCTGAATCCAATTTAGTTTCTCTTTAAATGGACCTTTAAACAGTACGACCTGTTTAAAATATAACGTCAACCCACCAACCCATTTTCAAACGTTCAACCTGTTTATTACAACCCGCTAACATGTAGGATGAGACCAAAAGGTAAAAAAGCAAAATGTGTAAAATAAATATTACTGAATTTACCTGTTGAGCACATAGCTATTATGAGGCCTTCCAAATGAGGCTTAGGTTTTATCAGTTTTACTGCTACCCATCCCAGTATTCCTCCACATAAAAATGTTACTCCAATATTTATTGGCATAAACCACCTATACAAGCAATATACTAGCACATTAAAAGGGTATACATCTTATACACGAAACAATAACTTATGATTGTGGAATAAGGTGCGCTTTCGATGCATAACCATTTTTAAGTAAAGAATCACATAAATACTTATACAGAGTGCTACCGGCGCCTACTGGTTGTAGTGGCAAAGAGAATGAAAAGTGCTTATGCTGTTAAATCTTTGTGTGCCACAACTAAATCAACGGGTATAAGTATTTATACAGTTCTTGCAATTCTCTACTTAAAATGGTTCTGTATTGTTGAATAAAACCAATTTTTTTAGCCACTAGAAGAAAAAGTTGGGTTCAAAATAAATTCTCAATACCAAGATAAATCCGGAAAATCATCTTCATTATACTCAGTAAATCTCACCAATGAGAGGCTGCTTCCAGTGAGACCCCCGACTCAATAATAATTTTGCATCAAGCCTTGGACATGACGCATAACACTCAACAATCGGGAAAAGGCCAATTGGTGCATGTAACCCCATGTCTTTCAACTATCAACGCCACCACATGATACATGATTAACCATCCGTCACTTTTAATGTTATTTTCACTTTCACGAAATTAGTAAAATAACGTTAAAGCTAGTGCAATTTCACTTTTGCCTCCCGAGGGCTCACACATATATACATTATATGCGCACACCGCAAGCGGGGCATCCGAGATAAATCCAGAAAACAAATAAATATATCTATAATTAGAAATTAGAAATTAGAAATTTTACCAAGAGATAATGTCTTCAAAGGTGACAGTCTCAACAAGGCTTGCAAAAATAAGGGAAGGTGTAAATACCACAAACACTATCTGCAAATATTCAAGATTTTTACAACCATCATTTCCATCTAAATTCAATTATTTATCCACCAAATTAATTTAGCTTAATTTTACCATTATTTTTTGCAAAGTAAAGATTTGTAAATAAAATTTAACAAAAAAAAAAAGTATCTTTATTTATGTACTTGTATATTTCAATAAAAAGCCATAGCCATAAATTTTGGAAAAATCATATTTGAATAAAAAGTAATAAAAAATATTAATCCTTATACACCAATTCCCACTAGAGCTCAGTTCAATACAAAATAATTATAAATGGAGACCCGTAATATCCATATAAACATATGTATCTATCGGTTTTAACTGCCATAAATAAGATGAATATCTAACTTCTAACTCTCATTATACGTCAATCACTACCTAGAGTTACTTGATATAGGCTCGACTAGTGGCGGATCCAGAAATTTTTTCTAATGATGTCACTATTTTAGGCATTCTAATTTTTTCTAATTATGTTACTTGATATACGAGTTTTCATCTTTAGAAAACGTTGCATTACATATTCGACCGAAACTTGTTGGAATAACTCTTTTTCAATGTAACAAATGCAAGAATCGTTCATGATGATAGGGTTTGAAAGAATTGAAGCGGCAGTCGGTTCGGTTGGAGGCACAACGCCACAGCCGCACATGTATGTTATTATCACTTTTTTTTTTTTTTTTTTAATTAGTAAATGGCTCAATAGTGGAATGGGCTTGTAAAATGTTATATTTGCATCTACTTTGAAATTAGAGTTGAGCTCATTTAACTGGAATTGGGTTGGGTCTAATGTAGTCACTATCGGAAAAAATATTGATGTCACTCGAAAAAATTATGTATACATGTGTATATACAACTGAAAAAAGACTGTTGTCCGGGACTACGTCCCTATAAACATACCTCCGCCAATGGGCTCGACAAAAAGCTTGAAACAAAAGCCGAGCTCGAGCCTGGCATGGGAAGCTCGTCAGGCTTGTCGAGCTTTATTGTAGTATTACTTTTATTAATATCCAATATTTACCCATCATTTAAAGTTGTGTAGTAAACAACGGCCTGAGCTTATTTAAACAAGTCAAAACCTGAACCTAAAACCAGCTTGTATAATAAACGAGCTCAATCATTTGAAACAAAATATAAACAGAAACAGTAAATAATAATAAAAAAGGTTAAAGAAAGACCTTGTTGAGGGAGTTGCGGGTATGATTGGAAAGAAGATTAAGATAATCAGTGGCCATGAAAGCTCCTACTGCACTTACCATCAACACCTGCAATATTGGCATCGATGCTACTTCCAATAGTCCCCAAAATCCCATTTCAATTACTTTATTGATATTAATAATAATAATATTACATATGTTGTGCAGAGGAAAAAATTAATTTGGGATTGAGGAAATGATCTTGATATCCGGTTCTGTCTACATCTTTAGATCATCTTGTTTGTTTTTTATGTTACCCATTTTTAAATGATTATATAATAGGGAAAATGGCTAAAATAGCCCGTTGACCGGGCGTTTTGCATAAATAGCCCTCTCCACTGTCTTTGGAGAGACGGGACACGGCTCCCAACGTGCCTGAACCGTCTCCGAGTGGCCAACCAACACGTGGCGTCTCTAATCCCGAGGCTGTACCGTCTCTCTCCAGACAGGTCAGAACTCTCTCCCAGACGGTTCACATTTCCCATGCCGGCTGCCCCTTCGGTTCAACCGTCTCAAAAGACGGTTCACATTTCCCCATGCCGGCTGCCCCTTCGGTTCAACCGTCTCAAAGACGGGTCACATTTCCCCATACCGGCTGGCCTTCGGTTCAACCGTCTCTCAAGACGGTTCACATTTCCCAAGTCCGGTGAGTCCCGATGATAGTCCGACGCTTCGGTTGTCCAGCTCAGCCCTATAAATACCGTTCTCCCGTCCCATTCCGTCACCCCAACACCGTCTAACACTATCCACCACCCCACCACCATCGTCCAACACCGTCTAATTCATCCAAAATGGCACCGCAACGATGGACCGAAGAACATGAAATTGCACTGATTGCGGCATGGCGTCATGTCGAAGAAAGCACCCACCAAAACAACAAATGGTTCCGTATTTTGCACGAGTACAATCGGCTGGTTGGAGGGTCAGACCGAACAACCGAGTCCCTTAGCCGGAAGTTGACCGATTTGACCACGAAGTGTCAAATCTTCAACGGGTACCACAACCGGACACTTCAGGAGGTACCCTCCAACATGCCCGAAGACGTGTCAATTAGACACTCAAAAAGACAGTATAAAAATAGGGAGCGCAAAAAATTTAAACATGTGTCTGCCTGGCAAATGATGAGGGATCGTCTTAATTAATTTGTAGTTTATTAAACTTTTGTAGTAATCGAAGTATTTATTTTTATTAATGCAATGAATGTTTAATTTTGTTTTTTATATTAAAGTAAATATTTCATTAAACAAACTATACTATTACAACAACAATAAACAAACTATACTATTACAATAACAATAAACAAACTATACTATTACAACAACAATAAACAAACTATACTATTACAACAAACTTCCTAAATTTACTTCCAAAGAACTAAGAACTTTGTTTGAAGTAATCGAAGTGTCTAACCAACTATTGAAGACTACATCCTAGTGTTAGATGTTTTGTCCTCCACAGCGGTGGTAGTAGCAGTGGTCTACATAGACGTTGTTTCGAATGGTGTATGTGCTCTACACAGACAAGTCCGAGATGTTTCCTCGTTTTATGTAACAACAGTTCTCAGTGTGCACACGTCGAACATCGAGACATAAATTCGGGAAGCGAACGAACTTGCCTCAAATGTAGACTACCACATCATCGATCCATTCTACACGGGTTAAACCACGCGCAGATGGAACAACAATCCAAGTAGCCGTACGCAGATGAAACAACAATCCAAGTAATCGGACAATATTTTCGTAAGCCGGTAGGCTTCGGCTGGGAAATAAAAAAACGTCATTGGTTTGGAAGATGAAAGCTTTGAGGAGAGCGGTGGGTGCAAATTTCGTTAAGTGAATTGGGGTATTTATATACACTCGTGAGACGGTTCAGACGGTAGCCCAAAACGGCTTAAGACGACTTGGGAAATGTGACCCGTCTTTTGAGACGGTTGAACCGAACGGCAGCCGGCATGGGGAAATGTGAACCGTCTGGGAGAGAGTTCTGGCCCGTCTGGAGAGAGACGGTACAGCCTCGGGATTAGAGACGCCACGTGTTGGTTGGTTATTGGATCTAAAACCAACGATCTCGGAGACGGTTCAGGCACGTTGGGAGCCGTGTCCCGTCTCTCCAAAGACGGTGGAGAGGGCTATTTATGCAAAACGCCCGGTCAACGGGCTATTTTGGCTATTTTCCCTATATAATATGATATTGTTGACTATGTTTTTATTCATACACTTCCGAGCCTAAACGGTATGGTAGCGTAGAAATGGGTCGTGAGTTCTTTCACGTCAGCTAATTACATTGTGGCAAGCGTGGAACAGGCCCAGCAGGGTGGGGGAACACTCGGTGAAAATTTCTACTGGCTTTCAGGCTGGGGCAATATTTGACGGTAGGTCATTTATTGGGCCAACTAAATTCAAAGTTTTGACTGTTTTAAAATGGTAAGTAAAACCGTATATTTTTTATTAAATTCTATTTATTACCCCCACTAAATTCACTTTTCCATATAAAACCCTTACCCCAACGTTTACAACATCATTCACAAAACCGTCACCTTCATCGTTCCCAGTTACCCCACCGTTTTCAAAGATGACACGTTGGACCGAAGAAGAAGAGATCGCCCTTGCACGACGTGGGTCGAAGTAAAGAACCACCCTCCACCTCAAGGGTCCATTCGGGCCCACGTGCTACGGGAGTTCAAAAAGTTGTTCGGTGGTTTAGTTTGAACCACCGGCTCACTAAACCGAAACTATTAAAAACAGGTCCCGAGTTTGAATCTCCCCAGGGACCTGGTCGGTTCTTTTTTTTTTTTACCAGTTTTTGTTTTAATTAGTAATTATTATAAATCTATTTAATTATTTAAAAACAATAAAGTTAACTTATAAAATTAACACAACTTCCAAAAACCCAGGAAATTTATTTTCATAATTTCAATTGCAGAAAAATATTTGTATATTATTTATAATGTATTTTTCCTGTTTTAATCACATTTAATTCATTAAAAAAAATTCATCATTTTATTACAATTTTTTTATGGAATTATGTCTAACCATATAACACCTTGTGAAACTTTATTTTCTATATAAAAAAAAAGATATTTTAAACTATTTTAACTATTTTAAATCCATTTTGTTAAATTATCTTTAATTAGAATTCCGTTTTAAATGAAAATAACCTAGAAAACAATTTTTAAAATTATTTTCACTAATACAAATTGTTAGCTCCTGTTTTTAAGTAAAAATAATTTCTTTACGCTTTATTTGTATTTAATTCCTAATTATTGCATTTTTAATATTAATACATCAATTTAAAATATAAAAAATATAAAAAATTATGAGTTTTAAAATTCTGAAATTATTTTAAATATCTCAGAATAAAAATGACTTATCATTTTTTATAGTTGTTTGATTTATTTACTTTTTCCATTTATTTCTATTTTTTATTTCATATTTAATCACATAAAATAAATTATTTAAAGTTCAAGTCTTTCCATTATTTACGCATTTAATTATTTTACATGTCTTCATAATTTAAATAATTATTAAAAGATAATTGAGTTTATAAAATTTTCTTTAAATATTAAAATTATTTAAAACCAATTATAATTTAATTCAAAAACCCTAAAATCCTCAACTTCTAGTCTAGAAAACCCTAAGTGCCTAATCCTAGACGCCATAAACTCTAAGTTCATTTCTCTTATGATTGCGTATCCCTTTTAGGTTAATCCTTTGGGATCATTATCATTTAACTCTCACCGTTCGGTAGATTCAAGCCTCTACGCAAACAGTGAGTATACTTATCCCCTTTTATCTTTTTTTTGCACTTTTGAGGTGAAACATGTACACTTATTAAACATACATGTGCAACTATCCATAAACATTTTACATACAATTCATATACGTGTTATGCTTGGATTCTTGTGCTTTATGCTTAAACGTAAACGTAGTATACTTACAATCGTAAACAAAATCATTAACTTAGCTAGCCGACTTTAATAATGGATAGCGCTATTGGATTAACAACCTGCCTAGTTGAAAGTACCTATTTGTATGGGAAGTCGTAGGTCATTGTTAATTCAGAAATGGGTGGCAGCACAGGTTATTGTCCGTCTACCTTTTATTTTGATGTAACTTGGAAAAGTTTAAGTAATATAAAGGAATTGCATGGCTAAAAAATCATTTAATCTTTGTCAACATTTAGGTTTGATTTTTGACTCGTATGTATACTTACGTATTTTTCATAATTGCCTTAATGAAACGTGACACATGAATTATAAAACAATTTTTATACTTATATTATAAAGTACATGGATGAAAACACACATAAAAATAAAATATCTTACAATGGGTGCAATTATAATTTTAAGACCCACTGTAAACTATTAATAGTAAGAGCATTTACCGATATGTCTACTTTTAATTTAGTTGCACAAAAATTGTTATTAAAAACAATTTTTCGAGCTATATTATTCTATGTAAGGTCCAAAAAGCCAATGATTTGTTGTCCAGTTGATCACAGAGTGAGGTGGGAGGGTTTACTTTATTTGGAGGTTCCCGTCCAGAAGAGGTCTCCGGTTCGAATCCCGTTGGGGGCGAGTTGTGGCACCGGCTCATTCCTGGCTTCAATGCCAACCACGGGACTCCAACCCGGGCCGATGGGAGATGATTGTGGTCAGCGGACCACTGCACTATGCCGATCCAAAAAAAAATATAAGGTCCAAAAACTATGATTGTATAATTTAGACGATCATCATCATCATACTCAGTTAATCCCACCTATAGCAAAGCTAAGGTAGGGTCTGGAGAGGGTAAGATGTAGACAGCCTTACCTCTACCCCTAAAAATAGAGAGGCTGCTTCCAGTGAGACCCCCGGCTCGATGTGGTTTGGTATCAAGCCTTGGACATAAGGCACAAAACACTTAGCAATCGGGACAAACCAGATCGGTGCATGTACCCCTTTGTCTTTTGGCCATCCACGCCACCACATGATGCATGATTAACCGTCCGTCGTTTTTAACGTTATTTTCACGAAATTAGTAAAATAACGTTAAAACTAGTGCAACTTTACTTTTGCCCCCAAAGACCACACATATATACATTATATGCGCACACCGTAATTTACCTAATATATTTGTCTACTGCATCATTATCAAGTGTGTTTCAAGGACACCTTTAAAAACTTATTTGAACTTAAACTGATGTATATAAAGTAAAATCAATGGACTAATATCAACATTACATAATATCAAGAAAAAGGAAAAAAAAAAAAAAACTTTTTATATGACAAAGAATAATTGTGAAATATATATAAAAAAATATTCTAAAACAACAAAAAAATAAAGAAGTTTATCTATTGATTATCCTTGAGGGGTCAAAGCTTTGACCAAAAATGAACTTTCAAGTCAAAATTGACATGAAGACCGTTGACCATCCAGTAAGTGCAAATGCTGCAACAATGTAAGTCCACATTGTAAGAACTGAACACTCCTCTTGTCCCACATTAAACAACTGCGTCATTGTACCTGCACATTTAATCATAAATTTAGTTAACATTATTCTTGTAATAGTATTGTTTTTTTAAAACAAGAAGAAAGTTTTTGCTAGTTAACCCAACTCTTTTCATTATGGTCTGTTACTCGTTTTGACCCGTTACCCAACATGTTCAACCCATCTACATTAACTCTATATCAGATGAGTGTTTTCTAAATGCATGCTTACTGATATTCATGGCAGGGGGGACAGTGAACTGGATCAATAGCACAAATTTAAAGAGTGGATCATATGGAAGTAATCCAAGAGCCTCCGCCGCTTTAATAACACCAATTCCAATCATGGGAAGAAACACGTATCGCACTATGATGATCGTGATAATAACTATAGGTCTTATGCTTGCGTTTCGCAAACCTGTTCACACATGTGCATAGTGCATAAAAATATAAGCAGGAATTTTTTATTTACAAACATGTAAATTATTATGCTATTAATGTAACTTTGTTTCGTTACCTTGTACTAGATTGCCTCCAAGTATAAGGGTGATGCAAGGTAAGGTTCCATCTCTGATAATCATAAAAGGAGGTTGGTAACAAAAGACATGAGATGACATAAAAGGTTACAAGTGTTTTAATTTATTTGTTATAACTTTAGCGACGTTGTCTAATACTCAAACGAACATGAAAAGTTGTACCCGAGTAATGTGATAGAGTCTTGGATCACCCGCAAGGGAGCATCATCACCAATCACAAGGTTTTTCAACCAGGGCACTGCACCGAAAATGAACCCTATGATCTGTTGATTATACATTACTTGGTTAAAGATCAAATACCATGCTATATAAAATGAATATTAATGCATACATATATGTGTGTATACACATATATAGGATAACAAGAAAGAACTTACCGCACCAACGGTTGGCGGTGCTAACACCTCCTCCAACAATCTATGTAGCGTTTCAATTAGTTTACTTGACGAAACACCCTTTTTCGCTTCTTTGCTTGCTAATTGTTGGCAGACCAACTACAAATATATGAACAATAAGTTTGGTTCTACATGAACAATCGCGTATGCATCAAATGGTCATGTTGGTTGTCTGAATAGTTCAACTATGTGTAACGCTAGTTGAACTGTGCAGACGTTTCTAAACTTTTAGTAGGGGAGTCTTACTGTAGGATTTTCAGGGTCAACTTTCGTCGAGCATGATTGACCGTCTTTATTCAAGAGTTGACTTTTTTCATCTGAATCCAAATCTTTGTTTGGTTCCTTCAACAAATCCTTGGCTTCTTTCATTGCATTGTACTTTACAGCTGAGCTTCTTATCAATTGGTATGTATATGTCCATATATAGAAACATCCTAACTGCAAAACTTTTACAAATTAAATCATACTAATAAGTAGATTATGGTCATGTTTACTTATAACGGGTCAAACGGGTAGACTTAGAGTTAACTAGAAAATAATGGGTCACCAAGCTGACTTGACCCATTTTAATCTGTTAACCAGCCCGCCAAAAAAGATATGAAGTGATCTAAGAAATCAGCTTACCGCCATGGAAAACGATGAATATGAGAGCCCGTTAACTTTACATGTATTGTGATTTCCGAACGGGCTGCCATTTTGAGTACAGATTGCAGGGATGATTAGCAGAAGAATGTTTCCCAAGTTCCCTGCAATGAAGGAACACATGAGACAAGCAGCATAAGAAGAAACATGGTTATAATGGCATATGAAAAACATGTTTGGTAATATACCTGTTGAACACATTGCTATTATTAGGCCCTCTATATGTGCCTCTGGTTTGATAAGCTTTACTGCTATCCACCCCAATGTTCCTCCACATAAGAATGTTATGCCAATATTTACTGGCATAAACCACCTAAAACATCAAGGATATTGATTTCAGAGTGATAAACCTTTATCTAATACCTTAAACATGGGACGTTAGAACTTTTTTCAGAAACGGCGACGCTTGGTGACAAATGCGCTCACTTTCTTTTGTTTTTAATTATGGGTTAGTCGTTATCTAAGATACTATACAAGGATCAAACATTTTGTCTTGTAACTGTTGAGGTCGCTATCTTAGGTAGCGACTTCAACTGCTACAGGACAAAAATCGGAGCACTGATTGATATTTTCAACATTGGTAACTCACACAAAATTCCTATTTTAGATAGCGGCTAACCCATAATTTTTTATTATTTATTTTTTTTTTTTTGAAAACAAAACAAAAATATGACCACATTTGTCATCTAGTCTTTTATAAAAAAAAAAAAAAAGAAGCTATTTTTCGAAAACCAATTCACCTTGACAGTTGAAATATGACCAACTATCAAGGTGAAGTCGCTATCTGATGTAGCGACTTTAACTGCTACAAGACAAAAATCTAGAATACGCCAGTCTGACATCTTACTATTAGTAAACCATTACCATGAGATGATATCTTGAAAGGTGACACTTTCTGCAAGACACGCAAAGATAAGAGACGGCGTAAAGGCCACAAACACAATCTGCATAAAGTTCAAATCAAATCAAAACCATGTCACCTTAAAACTTTTACCAAATCAAGATTCAAAACACACCACAATTCTTAGTTTATACCTTGTTAAGGCCTCGACGAATGTCAGTTGAAAGAAGATTAAAGCGATCTGTAGCCATGATTGCTCCTATAACGCTCACGATTATCACCTGAACCGTGGGCATGGATGCAACCTGGAACAACGTCCAAAAGCCCATGTTGTACGTTCAATATATGATGATCTCCTTTGGTATTAAACAAATGTGCATAAAATGCTGTTGCAAACGAAAACAAAGATTAATTCAATCAACAACATCAAATTAGCTAGTGTAACTTTTAAATCTTTATGTATAGAACAAAAATAGAAGTTAACTGAATAGCAGGGTTGATAATATATATATATATTGAATTTGAAAACATAAGAATTGAAACATATCTTTTTGTCATTTAATAATTTCCTTTATAATTATTGTGAATAAATAAAAGATGAAACAATTATTGTCTTTTTTTTAATCTTCAAAAACACATGGAAGAAGAGAAGAAAGATGTGTCATGTGTGCATGCACGAGAGTGATGTAAATATGGTTAAGTTATATAACGAATCTAATATTAACAAATTGGATTAATCTAAAATAGACTTATTAGTCGATAACAATCCATATTAGAAATTTAACCAGAATCACGTAACTTTCAATTTTGTTGTCAAAGACAATGCTACTTGCATAGTTGTAATTGATTTACATTTTACACTATCCACTCGATCGATTTCGGTTGTATGGAATTGGAAGGTATGTTTCCCATTTCGCTTAGAAGCGTCACTGTGAGCGCAATCGAATGGAAATCAAGGGTGCGTTTGGTTCACATGAATTGAATGCAATTCAATGGAATTGGAATTTGGATTCCAACTCTTTAGGTGTTTGGTTCATTGAATTTGTTGGAATTGGAATTTCAATTTCAATCTTGTGTGTTTGGTTGACAAAGGAATTGGAATTGGAATTTGGTATGAATTCCTTTAAATTCCTTTACCTAAGGGAATTCAAAATCCTTCCAATATTAGAAGGAATTCAAGTCAATTTATTGGAATCTTCGAACGGTTGGCATCATTTTGACCCGAACCGATTCGAACCGTACCATTTCAACGCGAACCGCTTAGATCCGAACCAATTCGGACCGTACCAGTTTCGACCGGTACCGTTTCGACCCGAACCGTTTCGTACTACACCAGTTTCGACCGGTACTGTTTCGTACTGTACCAGTTTCGACCGGCCCGAACCGTTTTGTATTGTACCAGTTTCGACCGGTACCGTTTCGGACCATTCCAGTTTCAACCGATACCATTTTGGACCGAACCGTTTCGGACCAGTTTCGACCGATAGCGTTTCGACCTGTACCGTTTCGCCCGTAATGTATCGGACCGAACTGTTTCGGACTGTACCAGTTTCGGCCTATACCGTTTCGGACCGAACCGTTTCGGACCAGTTTCGACCGATACCGTTTCGACCGGTATCGTTTCGACCTGTACCGTTTCGCCCGTAACGTTTCGGACCGTACCAGTTTTGACCGGTACCGTTTCGGACCAGTTTCGACCGACACCATTTCGACCGGTATCGTTTCGACCTGTACCGTTTCGCCCGTAACGTTTCGGACCGTACCAGTTTTGACCGGTACAGTTTCGGACCAGTTTCGACCGGTACAGTTTCGGACCAGTTTCGACCGGTATCGTTTCGACATGTACCGTTTCGCACCGTACCAGTTTTGACCGGTACCGTTTCGCCCCCGTACCAGTTTTAACGGGTACCGTTTTCGACCCGAACCGGTACGGGTCGAAACGGTGCATGTCGAAACGGTACAGGTCGAAACGATAGAGGTATCAACAGTTCAGGTCAAAACGGTACTGGTCGAAATGGTATGGGCCGGTACTGGTCGAAACGGTATGGGTCGGTACGGGGCGAAACGGTTCGGGCCGGTACGGGGCATAACGATGCGGGTCGTGGGGCAAGGGTGATAGATTCCAATTTATAACCAACCAAACACAATAATATAGGATTTGAGAATCCAATTCCAACAATTTCCAATTCCTTTTGGAATGTTTGAATTCCAAATCCAATTCATTCCAATTCCAATTCCTTCACAAATTCCAATTCCAAACAATTCCGCGAACCAAACGCACCCCAAGTGTAAGTCTATGCTAGTTATGCAAGTGGGAATGTTTTTAACAACAAAAATGAAAATTAGAAATATATTGGTTAAATTGTCGATATACAAATATACAATATTATCGACTAGTGAGTTAAAGTTTTAAGTTACTAGTAAATCTAGTTTTTCAAATAAATAAAATGGTCCCCTCAAAATAAATTTAATGGGTCAAGAGTCAAGACCCAAAATACCTTCTCTTTTTCATTGTAACATATTTAATTTTCTAAATTTTGTTGTATTGTTTGGGTTTATTTAAAAACATATATATATTTTTTCATTTTTAAATAAGAGATGTACGCATGTTTATGCATCACGAGAATAAATGGCGGTATTAGGGTGTCCAACACAAATCATGTTTCTATAATCACTTTAATTTTTTTCTCATTTTATATGGAATCCTAAGATTTGCGATTTGTTTTTTGATTTTTTTTCTTTCTTATTTTCGTTGTTTTTAGTTTTGCTGATTCATCATCTCTATTAAATATTTAGATTGTGATGGGTAGATAGCGATAGGGATTGTGTCGAAGCTTAAATTTTTTTTTTCGGAGAGCCCGAAAGTCACGGGACCCTTAAAACGGTGGGGGCAGACAAAAACCGTATAAAATTTTTGGATGAAAAAAAAGAGCATGGCTGTGACATCGGGAGGAGGTGACAACGACATGAAATGTGGGCGGTGACTATAATTAATAGAGTCATGAGGTTAAAAGAAACAAATCTATTAACCTTATTCGGGTACCCTTAGTCCTTAGTTTAAATTTAAAATGGGTGATAAGAATCATCCATTTAGTCATATTGAATAAAAACCATAAAATGTGTTCGCCAAATAAAAGTAATCTAAATAAGAGTAAAGATCAAATACATATAGTTTTTTTGTAAGAACTGTGAGAATCAAAGGGGGTAAAAAAATTTTATTTTATTTTTTTAGAATTTTTTTTACCATGTGCTTAAACATTCTTTCTAGATGAATAATACAAAAAAAAAATAAAATTTTTTTTTTAGTGTAATTACGTCATTAAGGTAAATACATTAGTTTACACTAGAGTAATTATGTAATTACTCTACACGTAATTACTCTACACCAAATTTTTTATTTTTATTTTTATTTTTAGTTTTCAATACTATAATACATGTTTAACAATATAGGAAAAAAAATTTTGAAAAAAAAAATTAAAAAAAAATACCCTCCTTTGATTCTCACAGTTCTTACCAAAAAAGTTATTTGTACCGGATCTTTACTCATCTAAATAAAACCAAATTCGGATCCTAAACTATTTTTAGTCTACCTGTCGGCTCAAATATGTATTGTGTTATGAACATAAAATTAAAAATTGTGGAGTTAAAATGTAAAACTCTATACGAAAAATAAAGTGTTAAAACTATAATATTATAAAATTGAGGATTAAAAATTATTAGTTTTTATTATTATTATTCATTCTTCGTTGCCTTCGTATCTTTAATTATTATAATAATATTAATGCCTTTCAAAAAATAATAAAATAATAATGAGAGGACACATTCGTACCCTTTTGAATTATATAATGCAACACTAGATGCCCTTCCATGTTTAATAGAATGGGAGAGATCAGATGCATGGCGTCTCTCGAGATTGATTTGTTGGCTCAGATTATTTTACAAATGAAAATAATAATATATGTTTGATAATAAAAAAAAAGTTATTTTTTTGAGCTACTTTCTTGTAAACAATATTCTTGAATCTTATCTGTTACTTACATGTTTACATAACACATTGATATCACACGATACATGAATTGTACGTTTTATAAACTTATACTATATATATATATACTAACTTGGGTAATGCTCACCAACAGTATTGTTTACAAAATTATTTTTTTGCATGTTTCAGGATAAGCTTGCAATGATCACTTAGACCATGTGTAGTGGGAGACTTTATTTATAAAGCCCCCATTTTTAATTGGTTCACGTGGCAGCTGAGTCAGCATGGAGAGATAAAGTGAAAAATGGGTGTAGTGGGGAAAACAAGTTGGGAGGCGCTATTTAAAAAAAAAACAAAAAACAAACAAACCTGGAGATGAGGTGTCAACATTTGATTGGGTGGCTCAATTGTGGTGCAGCGCTATTAAAACAACGCTCGGCTGGATTTTGAAGGCATAGCGCCCCCCCCCCCCCCATAATGGTGTGGGGGCGCCATTTTGTTTTCTCACGCCATAAGGCGCTATATTTCAAGCCCACTACGGTGGGTCTTAAGGCTTTGGACTTAGTTAAATTTAAATCAGATTCATGTATTGTTTGTATTTTTGTTTGGAAATCTTGTATGAAACTTTAATTCAGTATTTAATAATATTACAACTTTAATAGTGTCATGAGCTTATGAACAATTGTTACTACATGGCACTCCGATGTTTCCGCCATCGATCGGGGTGTTACATTTCTCTTCTTTGTTTTTTTTTTTCTATTATTATTTTCAGTAGTGCTAACAAGGTCATCTGTTATTGTAACATGAATGTGAATGGAAAAGTGAAGTCGTTAAAAAGCCATGTATGCGATTAAAAAAAGTTAAATGCCATGTATGTAGGAATGATCTGATCTCCACACTCACTAAACATGTGTAATGATTTAGTAACTTATGAGTAGATACATGATCATTACGTATGGTCTAATATTAGAAAAAAAAAATCATGAAACTACCTTATGGAAATGAGTTGTACAATAACATGCTTTTAGATCAAGAATGCATGACCAACAAATAAGATTTGAAAAGTTAGAAAAAAGAAGAATGAAGAATTGGAAGATGACTTTAGTTCATCATTGTAAATAGGTTTTTGTAGGTTTTATACCTATTTAAATTGCCAATAACAAATCAAAAGGGGAGGAGCATATGGAAGAACTCATGTAAGAACTCCATAGTGTATGTTGCATTCACCGTGTGTTGGCAGCTAGTCGAAATTAATGCTTTCTACGCTCAAGGCATATGAGGGACCCACCCACAACGTTATATGTTAGCAAGGGATAGCCGTTGGCACTTAAATAACGTCTTATTTTTTTAAAGGACCAACGGTTATATTGGGTGGCACTACTAGAAAATATACATTTCTTGACACGCGAACAATGACACGCAACCATTTTATGACACTAAAAACCGTGTGTCATAAAAAATATGTCATGATTTATAAAATATAGTAAATCTGTGACACACATTTTTGTGTGTCATTAATTAAATGTCCTAAAAGAAAAAACATGACACCATCATATTATGTGTGTCAAGTTTTGTGTCTTAATATATTTTTCTTTTCAAAATTTTAACATCCTTCCCCAATAATTCATTATCCCGCCTATGTATGTAAAACCCTCATATCCTGCCATCATTACACCACCATCCACCCAACCACTGCCATTAAGAACCACCATATTCTTGTGCATTTAACCCACCCCCATTCTTAATAAAAAAAAAAACCTAATTTTTCACCTACCTTCAAGATCCTCATCAATCATACTGTTGGTGACCTAACCTTGCTGAAATTAACGATTAGTTAGCGATATATCGGATTAGGTTAATTTTAGTGTAAGATCTGTGCGATTTATTCATGGCAGAAGGTCGTCGCTACACGCTTGGTTCATGCGATTGAAGCTATACGACGGCATCGACTCGACAAATTAGGGTTCATGCGATTGAAGCTTTTACAGGGCATCGACTACACAAACTATCGTTTTGTTGTCTTTCTGTTTGCCTTTTAGGTAATTTTCTGTTTAATGCTATTGTTTACTGTCAAAACGATTCTTGCTTTTTATCGAATGATTCTAAACATTAAATGTTAAATTGTTCACACATATCCAGATTCCAGAAACATGTTAACCAATTGCATATGTCACTTGTAGTTATTCCTTCTTATCCATGCCTTTGTACTGACGTGGATATGAATTATACCCACCACATATTTTGTCACACTTTTGAGATAAAGAGCCCCCTTACTACAACAAGTATCATAAAATATCCAAATATTATTATATAAACTATGTGCATGTTTGTAGGAAGAGGTATGGTATTGATCAATTCTCATCCATCCAAGTTGAGACCAATTTTACTAGCATCTTTTGTTGATGAAGTTAAATTTATTTAGAACTTATAAATGTATTTTATTTTGATTTTGTTCACATAGAGATAAGCGTCTTCGGATTGAGCGATCATTGATAGCGGTCAACTTTGTTCAACGATCTTGTGGTTGGATTGCATTCGTAAGGATCGTTCGCTGCTGGTTGAATTCGTACATTACCTATATATTTATAGATGTGTTATTTGAATAGTAACATGGCATCTTTGTAATTGCAGTGGTTGTTAGGGCTAAATTGGTCTTTTTATATGCAACACATATGAAGGTGATTCTCTTATCTTCTCATCAGGACCTGCCACAGGTGATTCTTTGTAATTGCAGTGGTTGTTATTTGAATAGTAACACTTCATGAGAAGCTACTCTGATCTTCTCATCAGGACCTGCCACAGGCGCGGCGTGCACGCCTTGGGAGGAATGGTATGTAGTTTTTATATCGGGCTTTCGGTTCTTTAAAGCAGCTGAATCTTGAATTTACTGTTTTTTTTAATTGGGTTATTTAAACTGTCATTGATGATATTATGGTTTGATGAATTCAACAGGCTACTCAGATCCCAATTAGAGGTGACACAGGCGCGAATGAAGCAGCACTCGAGTTAGTGAAGAAAGGCAAGCTACGAGAGGTACGAGTCGGGCACGACAGGACATGGGCTGCACCCAAGCCTGATGTAATTAGTTACATTAAAATGTTGATATCTCATAGGCTTATTTGTGATTCATATTGGTGTTTCATTTATTAGGTGTGTTCTTGCTGAGTTTAAAAGCATTGGTCCAACTTACTTTGATTCTCTTAATGTGGCACGTGATCTTGCGCCTGCAAGGTTAGTATCATCTTTTCAGCTTTTAACTATGGTTTTATTTTTTAGCAATGACACTGAAGAGGTATTTTTAGGGGTATGAGAAGATGAAGAGTACTGTGGGTTGTTTATCAGACGTTATTGGCGAAAGCAATTCAAAACATTTCTTTGTTGCTACTCAAGATTCAGAGTTGCGCAAGAAGTTTCAGGAGGTTCATGCGATTGGCGCGAATGTAACCAATACTGTTTTGTGTTTACTCATGTTTTGAAATTGTAAGGCGTGCAACGTACGCCTCAAATCACACTAGTTATATTAAGTTGGCTATTGTAAATCTTATTAAAATGATGCACCTCACACTGATATGTTACAGTTGTCATTATAGCCTCACAAAGTGCCATTTGCTTTCCTTTGATGCTTCGGACTTACCTCAATGGTACTCTCACTTAATTCATTTATATTTACATTTCTTTTTTTTTAATTTAAAATTCTATATATACTTTCAGTTCCTTTTCATATATAGTGTAATTCACTTGAATGTGATTGTGCAGAAATTATAGGAAAAAAAACTACAACATTTGAGATGACTAGAGTATTATTTGACTGCATCAGAAAGTGAAATGCCTTGATATATCCAACCCAAAAGCTATGTTAGTGTTATATCGTTTGTATTATCATCTTTATAATATGCAATGCACACATTTTGTTGTTAGTGTTTGATTGCTAATTATTGCACTGATAAAATCTTTGCCTACATTTTTCTATTTGAGGACACCTTTGATTATTTTAATGTGTTATTTTTATTTTTTCTCAGGTTAGGGAAGACAAAGACGAATACTCGGGTAATGCGGGAAAGATGGTCGAGTTTCAGGCAACCTTTATTTATAGGTTATATTTTGTAGCGACACAATATTTTTTTTGTTAATTTTAAAATTTTGTTAGTATATTTGACTTATGATTATGAAATAGATTGTTTTGGTGCGTGTGTGTGTGTGTATATATATATATATGAATCCAGGTTAAATCAATAATTTATAGACTTTTTTTATTTTTTTTTTGTCAAAAAAGATGACACGCATAGCGTGTCGTAAACGTGTGTCATTAAGGCGTGTCATGAAAGAGTGTCATTAATGCGTGTCATAAAAGGATGACACGCAAAAGCGTGTCATATTAATTTTATGACCATGCCTATAATGACTTTCTTTTGCGTGTCATAAACCCCCTTTTATTACGCGCAATGCGCGTCAAGAAATGTCTTTTTTTCTAGTAGTGTGGGAGAACCCCACCCAACATTAACATTCTTCGGTTTCAAACACAACACGCATGCCACACTATGCAGGTCAATCATTCCTGATTGCCGAACCCACAGAATGCACCTTGCCGACTTGCCACAAGTTATCGACTCAACTTGCCAAACCCATGTACCATCCACCTTTAGCAAGCGTGGATACCCGATCAAGGATTCGAGTATATCAATATGTCATGGCTATAGAAACAATTATTATCTCACATGCATGGTTATTAAAGTATAACAACATCTAAGAGAATAACTACTTCACACATTATTTATTTATTTAAATTCTATTATTATTATTATTATTATTATTATTATTATTATTATTATTATTATTATTATTATTATTATTATGTTTTTTAAATTTAACTTCAAAAGCTAACATTTATATAGTTTTAAGGGACGTCATAATTCATGTATCAATTGGTAAATTAAGTAAAGTAAGTTCGGGTAAAATCGGTTGGTCAAAGCAGATTCATCTATTATCTATTAATATATATAAAAGAATTGAACATTGCTGACGTGGCGTGCAATGGTGCCTTCAACCTCTCCATGAAATTGCCACGTGGCATCATAATTGAAAGATTTTAGTGTTTTTAAATTATTTCCTTTTTTAATTAAAAAAAAAAAGATAAACATAAAACACTAAATTTATCTCTCTATCTCTCAATTCTCAATTACTAAAATTAAATTGAGTTACTTTAGAAAAAAAGAATTTAAAAACAAATTAAAATTTTTCTCTCTTATGTTCCTCCCATAATTTTAAACGTTAATATCTTTTATATTCGAGATTTTTTAAATAAAGAAATTACACCAAATTAACGAGCGTTTTATTATCTTTCCAACAAGTACCATAATGCTATATAAAAAACGGAGAAAAAAACGACTATTTTTTGTGTGGTTATGTTCATACAGAAAAAAAACACAATGTGTTCAGGTTATTCATTAATCATGTTTTTTCTTTTAAACCAGGTTCTTATCTACGATGTTGAAATTCAGCCCAATCGCCATGCTATCATTGGAATTTTACTATTCTAAAGATGGATAGGTATACTTCATCAAGAAAAGCTAGGAGAAAGAATCGCGCAATACTGCAACACATGATGTCACATTATAACAAGTTTATTTTTTATTTTTTAATTACAAGAGTAATAATTATTACTATTAGTATTAGTATTATTAGAATGCTTATATTTTTCAACCCCCATCATGAATTCTACATCTATATAAGTCAAAGTCAAATTGTAACATATTTTAAATTACGTGAAGATGATTATATGTTGAATGTTATTCTTTTAATACTGTATTATGTTTAATATGGTTTATGCTTTTTATTTTTTTAACTTTTTAAATAATTTTTTTTAACTAGGATTGATTATGTTTAAGTTATTTACTCTTTTTGTGATTTGAGTTTTCTTCTTTTATCATTTTTTATTAAATCATATTAAATTTTCAACCCCGGGACCTTCCCGGGGTAATCAGCTAGTTCACTATATATTTGTTTTTTTGACGGTTAGTAACACTGGCCCTACAGTAGATAGTTGCACTGCAGTTGATGGCAACGATAGCGAATTCGATTACGTACAGGAGCTTTCCAAATTCGAATCGTGTGCCTTTTTCTCGAGAAATATATCCTTTTGTTGAGATAATACATTTTTTTTTATCAATATTTAATATTTAAATTAAAAAAAAAACATGTAAAACAAAATAAACCGAATATTTTCCCCTAGTAACGCCATATCCCAAACTCCGAGATACGTGATCCTCGTAACAACATAATTCATATCTATGAATCGTTCATTAACTTTAATAACTTCATTTAATCATTATTTGAGATTTAACATTATCATTATCAATTCATAGCACCTATGAATTATCTGTTAACATACGAACACGAACAATAATCAAATTTCATATCATTATTATAATCAACAACGAGATTGCGAAATTGAAAGAACAAACCTGGATGAATGAGATCAGAAGCTATTGATAACGACGTCGTCGGCGGTGAACAATTTGAGTTACGTATGATGGAGATGTTGTGGAAATAAGAGAATGCGATTGTCGCATATTTATCGTGTGGGATTGGGGATTAACCTACACCACCACAAGACAAAAATAAAGGTAGATTTGATGATTAGGTATACGTGCATGTTCTCCCAATAAAAGGATTGATTTCGCTAGCTTCTTTTTTTAGTTTTATTTTTTTATGGGGAACCTCGTATTTAGGAAATGAAGGTTTATATATTTTTGTGAGATGAGATATAAAATATAGCAAGAAAGATACTTGGTGTAGAAGTCGAGTGGAAGTAGTAGATTGCGATTGTTTTGGATATGGATGTTTTTTTTTTTTTTTTTTTTTTTTTTTTTTTTTTTTTTTTTTTTTTTTGGGAAAAAAACTTAAAGAGGAATTAAGCTTGAGAACTTTTAAGACTATAGGGTGTGGTTCGGGAGAGAGATCGGGAATGCTGATGTGGAGGCTTCCCCGAAGGGGAACACCGCCCCCCCCGCTGTGCCTTCGGTGTGCTCGGGAGATATTCCCCGTCCTCCCCGACCCACTTTTCAATGATTTTTTGACCGTTTGGATAAAAAAAAAAACGTTTTGAGAGAGAGAGAGAGAGAGAGAGAGAGAGAGAGAGAGAAGCAGATCTGGTTGCAGGTGGAGGCGGACGGCGGTGGGGTTGGTGCAGGTGGAGGCGGACGGCGGTGGGGTTGGTGCAGGAGGAGTCAGACGGTGGCGGTTGGTGCTGGTGGAGACAAACAGTGGTGGTTGAAGGGATGATGAAGATGAAGTTGAAGTGGTGATGAAGATGGGTTTTGAAAGAGAGAGAGAGAGAGAGAGAGAGAGAGTTGTTGAAGAAGATGGTGAGCAAGATGTGTGTGGTGTGTGTGAAGTCTGAAATATCAACAGAGTTTGTTTTTTTTTTTTTTGTTTTTTTTTTTTTTGCATTTAAATAAAAAAAAGACTAAATAATATCAAAAAAATAATAATTAAAATGGAAGGAGAAGGGGGAAGAAGGGGAACCATTTCCCCTAGAAGGGGGAAGAAAAGGGGAAAATGATGTGGCGCTGAGGTGGACAAGGGGAAGGAAGGGGGAAGGGGAACCACACCCCATAGTCTAAAAGTTAGTGACCGAAGTAAAATAATAATGGGGTTTCACTTTGATTCGGGTAGGTGATCAGTATAGGTTTTATAGGCTGCCGTAAACGGATCGAATGATTAGTGAACTGTTTGGTGAGTGACGACTCGTTGATAAACGAGTGAACACGAACACATATATTTGTTTGTTTAATTAAACAAATGAACATCAGAACATTAACACATGTTCGTTTTGTTCATTTATGTTCTTGGACCATCTTATGTTCGTGAAATTATTCATTCATGTCGTTTCAATGGATTTAGTAACTATAGCTTTTAGTGATTATAAGATTTTTTTTTTATATTTTGATAATCATAATTGGTTTATACTTTAAATTAACCAGTGGGATTCTCTCGCTCCGCGCGACGGGAATTCGGTTTCGGCTAGTATAGGTTCAATTCAATAGGTATCGACGCTCTATATAGAAACCTGAATAAATATTAAAGAAGTAAAGTTGTGATATACCAAAAAAAATACCAACTCGTGTCGAAAATCATAAAATGAATAAAGTCGTGAAATAAATTTACATCAAAACATAGATAAAAAATAAGCATGTCGTAACCAAATTTATAAATAAAAAATTAAACAAAAATGCGCTGCCATAATAAATAAGTTTAATTAAAGTTGAGAGGCTATATGATAAGTATTCGATGATTAAAAAATAAAAACTTTTGGGTCGAAGTTGAGGAGGTTATACTGTAATGATTAAAAAATTAGAAATTAAACTTCCGGGCCAAACTTCAAAGTACACAGATTTAATACGTAACTAGGTTAGAGTCCCGGGTGTACACCCGACAGATTCACAAGTAAAATGAAAAAATTCTATAAAGATTGTAGTATAAAATTTGTTTTATATATTGAAAGTTACATAATACAAAAGAACAAAATGTCTTTGATTCTGATGACTTGCAGCGAAAGAAGGAAAAAAAAAATCAAGTTCTTGTTTGAGAAATATGTGGATCCAAATGGGGAGAAGGCTTATTTTCTTTGAAGATAAAAAACTATATAATAAAGTAAGTATAGAAATACCTTATTTTCTGAAAGTAAGGTTTCAACAGACATTGGTATAATCTTTAAAGCTTCTTAATGAAACAAAATGAGTCTTACCCCTGTACCGAAAACAAACACGTAATTAATTTTTTCCAGCTTTTTAACAATTATGAGCATCAAGATTAAAAGATAATCATATACATCATTATATATCAAATGAAAATGTAAAAAAAGATATTAAAAAGATTAAGCTTGTAAACAATATATTGCAAATGTAATTTGCTAAAATAAATACCACTGAATAAAACATAACACAAATCGTATCAAGTTTTTTAAAATAAACAAAATGTACATTCAACCATGTAGAAATGAAGTCAGATAGATTAAAAAGTTGGAGATGTAAGTTTTATAAATTCTCAAAATGATTGTGTAACTGAGATTAAGATTGTTTATATAGTGAGAATTTGAATTAGTTTAAAAAATTGGAAAATAGAATTTTAATAATTTTATTTAATTGATTTTCGGTTAAATATATATTATTAATGATGATTGAATTATTTTAAGGAAGTCATTAATCTAGATTGGGAAAATTAATATAAATTTGAATTTAAAAGTTTGAATTCAAAATTCAAATAAATTCAAACTGAAAATTAAAAAAATTTCAAAATATTATTTTATAAATTGTATACATTAATGGTTATGGTTTATATTTTTTAATTTTTTATAACTTATAAACAGCTGAAAAAATATGGGTTATCATATATATGTCGATTTATGACTAAACATAATTTAAATGAAAATCACATATTCAAGAAATGAAACATATAAAGAAAATCACATATTCAATAAACTAAAAATGTAATAATAAATTTAATTAATTTAGTGTTTTGAATTGATATTTACAGTTTTCATCAGAAAATTTAAACATTTATTGAATTGATTTACGGTCTAAGCTATATATTAATAATAATGATTGGTTTATTTAAAGTAACTTATTAATAATTGATATGATTTACAATAAAGAAAAAAAATACAAAATTCGTATTCAAAAAATTTGAAAATTTGAAACTGAAAATTCAAAATTTTTGAAACTTTACAGTTGAAAACTTATAAATTGATTTTTATGAATTTTATTTAATTATTACCATTTAAAACACAGTTTATTTTTAGAAACACAACTTTCATAATTCAATGATTAAATTTATATAATAGTTTTACACTTTATTTTTTTACTAAAATTTAATAAAAAAACGTAACGGTGTAAGTACCCTGTAATAAAAAATATATTGCATATTTTTTTTGTTAAAACATAAATTATATTAATTAAAAAGTTCCTTTGAAAATAAAAAAAAAACTATATAATAAAGTAAGTATAGAAATACCTTATTTTCTGAAAGTAAGGTTTCAGCAGACATTGGTATAATCTTTGAAGCTTCTTAATGAAACAAAATGAGTCTTACCTCTGTACTGAAAACAAACACGTAATTAATTTTTTCAGCTTTTTCAATAATTAAAAACATCAAGATTAAAAGATAATCATATACATCATTATATATCAAATGAAAATGTAAAAGAATATATTAAAAGATTGAGCTTGTAAACAATATATTGCAAATGTAATTTGCTAAAACAAATACTACTGAATAAAAAATAAAACAAATTGTATCAAGTTTTTTAAAAAAATAAAGTTATGTGAATTAAAAAGTTGGAGATGTAAGTTTTATAAATTCTCAAAATGTTTTTTTTAACAGCCAAAACGGACCATTTATTCATCTCCAAAATCTTTATCCACAATACAAAACCAGAGTAGCAAGTCACTACCCGACTAACCAACAAAAACAGGACAAAACAGAGTCATACAAGTCTACCAACGATTACAAACCAACACCTTCAATCCGACCACTAATACTCAAGAGAAGTCCATATCTTCAAAAGCCCACCATTTCTTCGAGTCAATTCCTTTCACATTCGACCTCTTTGTCATCCACCAAAGCGTATTTTCTTTTATTTCTTCAACCATCCTTGTGACCGAAGAATCCGTATTATTGAAGATCTTCGCATTTCTCGCCAACCAAATCCTCCACATGGTCATAAGAAAGTTGCATATAATGCTTCCCTCCACTTTTTCGGCCCCTGCAGACTTTTTTTTTCCCATTCCAACAATTGGCCCAAGGTGTTAACATTTGAAGGATGTTGAAGCTTGACCCAGTTTCCTACATGCCACCAAACGACTTTAGCCCAAAAACATCCCACCAAAACATGATCAATGGATTCGTCAGCGTCCGCACATCTTTTGCATAAACCGGAACTGAGATTTAAGCCTCTAGCCGCTAACATATCTGCAGTTGGTATGCCACCTTGAGACACCCTCCAAACAAAGCAGTTTACTTTTGGAATAGCTATTTTACTCCACTTGTATTCACACATATTATTCTGCACAGTCGACACTTGTTCCAGCTCATTCGTAGCCGCCTTTACTGAGAATTCGACAGTTTTGTCATCCGATTTCCACAGCCACTTATCTTTGCCGGCCGTGACCTGTTGTTCAGCAATAACCGTCTGCAACTGCTCCCATTGTAGTACCTCCGTAACAGTGGATGGAGCCCGAATCCACTCCCAACCCCAAGTAACATTATCCCCATCTTTTGTGTAGTAATCAACCACCTTTGCCTTCTTTTTCCTGCACAAAAGAAATAAATTTGGAAACTGGTCCATTAGTCTCCCACCCGGCACCCAATTGTCACCCCAAAACGATACCGTGGCACCGTCCTTCATATAACAAACAATCTTCTGCTGAATATCAACTACTTTCTTCAAAAATGCATTCCCGAGTGTGGCGATAGACTTCCAACACCCACCCGAGATCTTCTTGTGTGGTACGAATGACAACTCTCTTGCTCCCCCATGTATTGAATCTATCGTCTTAACCCAAAGTTGATCGGACGACTCCTTATACCTCCACCACCATTTTATTAATAGACCCAAATTCATATTATCCAAGTTCCCAACTCCCAATCTGTAACATTTCGTGTTTATTAATCGTACGTTACGGATTAAAACGACAAGTTTTATTATTATTATTTTTGGTGATATTTTGAATCCTAATACAATGATAATTATTCATACATACATACATATATATATATAATATAGGATAATAATAATAATAATCAGTTATAATAAAAATAATTTGTTTTGTAAAAAAAAAAAAAAAAAAAAAAAAACCTTGGCTAAACAATGAACCAAGTCTGGCCCTTTTCCCTTGACCTTCACCTCACCCGGCCCAGAATCTGAGCCCACTAGACCCAAGCCCAACAACAGCCAAGGCCCTCCTCCCCATTTTCAGTTTTAATCAAAAAAATAAAGGTCCCTGCTCGGATTCGAACCTGGACCACTCCCAGACACACACGCGCGCACTACCCACTGCTCCACACCCTTGTTATGATTTAAACCCAGCAAATAATTTATTTAACCCCACTTTCATTTTTCTTCTTTCCCTTCCCTGATTAGCGATCAGCAGCAGCAGCAGATTAGTATTATTTTTTTAAACCAAATCCCTTTGATTGATCAATCAATCACATAATTATGGTAAGTAAAATGTAATTAACATTTTTATAGATGATTCCGCGTCCATACACGTCAAACATCATCAATATTTAGTCAATCATCATCAATCTTACGCGTATACATTAACATACGGGTCAAACCTTCCAAATAATCGAACCAGACCCCGTCCCTATAAATTGAATCCTTCTGAACCATCACAACTCGCCACTAATTCTTTCTACACCTCCAATTTCTACTCATAATCATCTGTTCTTGAGCCTTTGTACGAGTTTGACTTCGTGGCTTTGACCATCCATTCATATACGAATCGTGTTTGTAAGTTAAATGTTTTTGATGGGTTTTATTTATCGGCACCCACACAACATAAACCCTAAGGTTAATCGGGTTAATGTTGTGTGGATTGTCTGATTGTAAATTCTAGGGCTCGAAATTTGAATAATTGGGGAAGAACATGAAGATCAGTTATGTTATTTATTTTTTTAAAAACAAGAAACAACACAACCACTGGTCTAGACCAAGTGGTTGTGTCTGGTACTCGTCTGCTGACCCACGCGGGTTCGAGTCCCAGCAGAGGCGCTTCTTTTGTCTTTTTTTTTTCATTTATCCTTTTTAAACAAATCAATTATATATATATAATACATTTAATTGTATAAATTTATTTTTAATTATTAAAACTCTTTTATAAATTCTAAAAAAATTATTTTTAACAAATCTGATGTCAAAGTTTTATCTACAATTTTTACTTTTCTAAAATTCATTTATTTAATATTTATAATAATTAAATCAATTTTATACTATTATATTTATAAAAATCCATTAAAATATCAAAACAATTTTAGTAATTTCTACAAAAATTATCCTATGTTTGTACAATGTTAAACTTTACTGAAATGATTTTTAATTCAGAAAAATCATTTATTTTATATTTTTAATCAATTTTTGTTAGATTTAATCATAATTAAATCATAATAAATTCAATTTTTATCATTTTTGCACCAAAATTTTATACAATTTATTTCAAAACATATAGAATAGAAATATGATTTTTAAAATAATAATTCCTTAATTTTAATATTTTTAAATATTAAAGTTAAATATTGGCAACTTTTAATAAATAGATTTAATAATCTATTTTAAAGAAAATAATTTTATAAAAATTATTTTTATACTTTAACCACATTATTGTGACCATCTTAAATTTAAATTTCATAAAAAGATTTTTGGTTATTTATTTACTAAATTTCTCACAATTGGCGAATATTTTTAATATTAATCAAACGAGCAATTATCCCCAATTCGAAGCCCTGGGAAACTTATACATTTGTAGAATTGATAGACTTAGACATATTTATTACCTCATTTTAGGGTGATACTTGATACATTTGGGCAACACAACTATCCAAATTTCTCAACAGATATAACATTTTACCAAGGTGAGTTTTACATAGCCCCTTTTCTATTTATCACCATTTTTGGGGTGAAACATGTTACAACAATATTAATGCAATTCAATCATCAATGTGTCTATGTGTATTTCTATGTTGCATTATGTCTTGAACATGACTAGGGTAAGCACAATTCTAGCATAAACATTCATCAGCCAAACGGTATACATTGATAGATCTATTGGACTGACAATCCCACCGGATACGTGCCTCCTACAAAGGTTGCGTGGGTGTTTGTTACTGCAATTTAAACGAGTGAACCATGAGCGTATGGGATGTACCACAATTACAACAGTCAACAAGGTTGATTATGCACTCGATTTACTTCTAGTATGTTTTCGCATATGGACTAGATTGCCATGACACATGAATTGCACAACAATTTTATTCTATTATCAAAACCTATGTAATTCTCACCAACTTTTGTTGACCCAAAACATTTTCAACTTAACATGTTTCAGGTTCTATTTGCTTGAAGATTCGATTTGATGCTTGAAGATATGTGTATAGTTTTGTTCAATTTGATGTACAAAATTCTAGAACAATTGTATGTAATTCATTTAAATCATTTAATGAAATTTATTATTCACCGTGAGCTACTGAACAATCATCAATACGTGACATCCCGATGTTTCCGCCATCGGTTGGGGTGTTACAGATTGGTATCAGAGCCATGGTTATAGGGAATTAGGTTATTAGAAAAATAATCTAGTCTATAACCATAGGATTTAACCAGTACTTGCTTCTTTTACTTGCTATTCTCTATCTCCTACTTCTTATCCTTACTTTCATCCTTACAAGAAGGTTACTCTCCATCACTGGATCTACTCTCAGACTAATAGGACAAAAATCCTCAGGTTTAACCTGAACCACCTTGAGATCTCGTCGAAGTTCTAAATTTTAATAACGAACACGTGCAATCTGGAAGGGTGAACGCCTGTATTCTGAGTCTTCTGTCTAGGCTGGCATTGCGCATATATCCCAATCAGACGAGGGACCCGGATGCCTACCTGGGAATTCTCGGGATGAGTGTTCACTTATAGGCTAAAGCATGTCTTCATATGTTATTAGAATTTAGAATCTTTGATAAGTCAACGTTTTCGTTTATTCGTTTTAATGAATAAATGATTACATTCCTTATATAATCTCATTCATTTCACTGTGTCTCTTACAGATCATGCCCCCACGTCGTAGTGCTCGTCTTAACAGTGGTGAAAATCATGATGAAGGAAGTAGCAATCACAACCACAACCACGATACTAACCACAACAACAACAACAATGGTGTTGATGCCCAACTGGCTGCAATCATTTCTCAACAAATGGCGCAGCAAATCGCAACTCTGGTTCCCAACTTACTAGCTCAAGTCATCCAGTTGAACGGCAACGGGAACGGCAACGGCAACGGGAATGGAAATGGACACCACAACGGAAATGGTCTCCCAGCCTGCACCCTTAAGCATTTCAATTCTTGTAACCCTCCAAAGTTTAGTGGTGAAGAAGGAGCTACAGGACTCCTACAATGGTTTGAGGGTATTGAGAATACCTTCATTAACAGTGAATGCCCCGACAACTTTAAAGTCCGTTATGCCATGAGTGTTCTTCACAAACGAGCACTCACCTGGTGGAATGAAGAAAAACGCACTCGCGGAGCTGAAGCTGCACTAGCCTTAACTTGGGATCAAGCTAAAGACATTATGAAGGCAGAGTTCTGTCCACGTAATGAAATCAAGAAACTGGAAGATGAATTTCATGATCTTGCTCAAGACAGTGGGGAAAACCTTGCTTACAACACGCGTTTTCACGAACTTAGCTTACTACTACCCCACAAAGTCACCCCTTTACCCAATGCGATCGAAAAATACATTGGTGGCTTACCGATGCAAATTCAAGACACAGTGTGGGGAAGGAACCCTGCTACTTTGGAAGAAGCAAAGCGTTTGGCTGCCACCCTAACAGATAACCATGTGAAGACAGGAACCCTGACTCGTAAAGGGGAAAAGAAAAAGGATACTTCCCAACCTGCCGTTGAAATCAAAACTGAGGCCTCAACCAACGGGAAGAACAAGGTCAGGAATTTTGCAATAGACACCACTGCCCCACCCACCAAGAAACAATACAATGGGAAGCTACCTAAGTGTGACACCTGCCAGTATCACCACCCAACTCAAGTACCCTGTCGACAGTGCACCAATTGTCAAAGGTATGGGCATCTTGCGGAAGCTTGTCGAATCCCTGCTACAAACGCTCTTGATGCTCCAAACAACCCCGCTTGAGACCCTTCAGCTACATAACAGCAAGTCCCACCAATTGAATGATGTTTACTTTCTCTTTAATTCTATGTATTGACACTTTTGATTCAAGTAATAAAATCAAGTATTATCATAACATCTGTGTGCATACTTGTTTGAATGTGAATTAATTGCTTGCTTACTTGTACAACAATTAGTTGACTACCAAACAACCTACTTAACGATTGGTAGAGGTCATCATGTCTTTCCAACAGTCGGGAGAGGCCCTACCACCTGCTCAACGACTGGTGGGGACTATCAGACCTGCTCAACAATCGGTAAAGTCATAAAAGGACGCAAAACCCTAATGTAAGGTAAATTAATAATTACGGTCCGGAACGTAATCATGAATTTACAGGTACGTTAAGGTAGTGTGAAATTTTATCAAGGTTTCCGGTAGTTGACCAATTGTAACCCTGGTTTTCTCTTAACTTCGGGACGAAGTTCCTAAAAGTAGGGGAGACTGTAACATTTTGTGTTTATTAATCGTACGTTACGGATTAAAAACGACAAGTTTTATTATTATTATTTTTGGTGATATTTTGAATCCTAATACAATGATAATTATTCATTCATACATATATATATATATATATATAATATAGGATAATAATAATAATAATAATCAGTTATAATAAAAATAATTTGTTTTGTAAAAAAAAAAAAAAAAACCTTGGCTAAACAATGAACCAAGTCTGGCCCTTTTCCCTTGACCTTCACCTCACCCGGCCCAGAATCTGAGCCCACTAGACCCAAGCCCAACAACAGCCAAGGCCCTCCTCCCCATTTTCAGTTTTAATCAAAAAAATAAAGGTCCCTGCTCGGATTCGAACCTGGACCACTCCCAGACACACACGCGCGCACTACCCACTGCTCCACACCCTTGTTATGATTTAAACCCAGCAAATAATTTATTTAACCCCACTTTCATTTTTCTTCTTTCCCTTCCCTGATTAGCGATCAGCAGCAGCAGCAGATTAGTATTATTTTTTTAAACCAAATCCCCTTTGATTGATCAATCAATCACATAATTATGGTAAGTAAAATGTAATTAACATTTTTATAGATGATTCCGCGTCCATACACGTCAAACATCATCAATATTTAGTCAATCATCATCAATCTTACGCGTATACATTAACATACGGGTCAAACCTTCCAAATAATCGAACCAGACCCCGTCCCTATAAATTGAATCCTTCTGAACCATCACAACTCGCCACTAATTCTTTCTACACCTCCAATTTCTACTCATAATCATCTGTTCTTGAGCCTTTGTACGAGTTTGACTTCGTGGCTTTGACCATCCATTCATATACGAATCGTGTTTGTAAGTTAAATGTTTTTGATGGGTTTTATTTATCGGCACCCACACAACATAAACCCTAAGGTTAATCGGGTTAATGTTGTGTGGATTGTCTGATTGTAAATTCTAGGGCTCGAAATTTGAATAATTGGGGAAGAACATGAAGATCAGTTATGTTATTTATTTTTTTTAAAAACAAGAAACAACACAACCACTGGTCTAGACCAAGTGGTTGTGTCTGGTACTCGTCTGCTGACCCACGCGGGTTCGAGTCCCAGCAGAGGCGCTTCTTTTGTCTTTTTTTTTTCTCATTTATCCTTTTTAAACAAATCAATTATATATATATAATACATTTAATTGTATAAATTCATTTTTAATTATTTAAACTCTTTTATAAATTCTAAAAAAATTATTTTTAACAAATCTGATGTCAAAGTTTTATCTACAATTTTTACTTTTCTAAAATTCATTTATTTAATATTTATAATAATTAAATCAATTTTATACTATTATATTTATAAAAATCCATTAAAATATCAAAACAATTTTAGTAATTTCTACAAAAATTATCCTATGTTTGTACAATGTTAAACTTTACTGAAATGATTTTTAATTCAGAAAAATCATTTATTTTATATTTTTAATCAATTTTTGTTAGATTTAATCATAATTAAATCATAATAAATTCAATTTTTATCATTTTTGCACCAAAATTTTATACAATTTATTTCAAAACATATAGAATAGAAATATGATTTTTAAAATAATAATTCCTTAATTTTAATATTTTTAAATATTAAAGTTAAATATTGGCAACTTTTAATAAATAGATTTAATAATCTATTTTAAAGAAAATAATTTTATAAAAATTATTTTTATACTTTAACCACATTATTGTGACCATCATAAATTTAAATTTCATAAAAAGATTTTTGGTTATTTATTTACTAAATTTCTCACAATTGGCGAATATTTTTAATATTAATCAAACGAGCAATTATCCCCAATTCGAAGCCCTAGGAAACTTATACATTTGTAGAATTGATAGACTTAGACATATTTATTACCTCATTTTAGGGTGATACTTGATACATTTGGGCAACACAACTATCCAAATTTCTCAACAGATATAACATTTTACCAAGGTGAGTTTTACATAGCCCCTTTTCTATTTATCACCATTTTTGGGGTGAAACATGTTACAACAATATTAATGCAATTCAATCATCAATGTGTCTATGTGTATTTCTATGTTGCATTATGTCTTGAACATGACTAGGGTAAGCACAATTCTAGCATAAACATTCATCAGCCAAACGGTATACATTGATAGATCTATTGGACTGACAATCCCACCCGGATACGTGCCTCCTACAAAGGTTGCGTGGGTGTTTGTTACTGCAATTTAAACGAGTGAACCATGAGCGTATGGGATGTACCACAATTACAACAGTCAACAAGGTTGATTATGCACTCGATTTACTTCTAGTATGTTTTCGCATATGGACTAGATTGCCATGACACATGAATTGCACAACAATTTTATTCTATTATCAAAACCTATGTAATTCTCACCAACTTTTGTTGACCCAAAACATTTTCAACTTAACATGTTTCAGGTTCTATTTGCTTGAAGATTCGATTTGATGCTTGAAGATATGTGTATAGTTTTGTTCAATTTGATGTACAAAATTCTAGAACAATTGTATGTAATTCATTTAAATCATTTAATGAAATTTATTATTCACCGTGAGCTACTGAACAATCATCAATACGTGACATCCCGATGTTTCCGCCATCGGTTGGGGTGTTACAGATTGGTATCAGAGCCATGGTTATAGGGAATTAGGTTATTAGAAAAATAATCTAGTCTATAACCATAGGATTTAACCAGTACTTGCTTCTTTTACTTGCTATTCTCTATCTCCTACTTCTTATCCTTACTTTCATCCTTACAAGAAGGTTACTCTCCATCACTGGATCTACTCTCAGACTAATAGGACAAAAATCCTCAGGTTTAACCTGAACCACCTTGAGATCTCGTCGAAGTTCTAAATTTTAATAACGAACACGTGCAATCTGGAAGGGTGAACGCCTGTATTCTGAGTCTTCTGTCTAGGCTGGCATTGCGCATATATCCCAATCAGACGAGGGACCCGGATGCCTACCTGGGAATTCTCGGGATGAGTGTTCACTTATAGGCTAAAGCATGTCTTCATATGTTATTAGAATTTAGAATCTTTGATAAGTCAACGTTTCGTTTATTCGTTTTAATGAATAAATGATTACATTCCTTATATAATCTCATTCATTTCACTGTGTCTCTTACAGATCATGCCCCCACGTCGTAGTGCTCGTCTTAACAGTGGTGAAAATCATGATGAAGGAAGTAGCAATCACAACCACAACCACGATACTAACCACAACAACAACAACAATGGTGTTGATGCCCAACTGGCTGCAATCATTTCTCAACAAATGGCGCAGCAAATCGCAACTCTGGTTCCCAACTTACTAGCTCAAGTCATCCAGATGAACGGCAACGGGAACGGCAACGGCAACGGGAATGGAAATGGACACCACAACGGAAATGGTCTCCCAGCCTGCACCCTTAAGCATTTCAATTCTTGTAACCCTCCAAAGTTTAGTGGTGAAGAAGGAGCTACAGGACTCCTACAATGGTTTGAGGGTATTGAGAATACCTTCATTAACAGTGAATGCCCCGACAACTTTAAAGTCCGTTATGCCATGAGTGTTCTTCACAAACGAGCACTCACCTGGTGGAATGAAGAAAAACGCACTCGCGGAGCTGAAGCTGCACTAGCCTTAACTTGGGATCAAGCTAAAGACATTATGAAGGCAGAGTTCTGTCCACGTAATGAAATCAAGAAACTGGAAGATGAATTTCATGATCTTGCTCAAGACAGTGGGGAAAACCTTGCTTACAACACGCGTTTTCACGAACTTAGCTTACTACTACCGATGGCGGAAACATCGGGGTGCCACGTATTGATGATTGTTTCAGTAGCACATGGTATAAATTGAATTTTAAATAATTTATTCAAAACATAATATCCAAATATAAAATGATGTCTAGGAATTCAATACATAATATCAAATAACAAAACTTCAATAGCTTCAAATAAACTTCATGTTAAATCCTCATGCTAACTCAAGCCTCAGCTTCATTGTTACCTGAAACATTTTAATTTTGAAAGTATTTTGGGTCAACAAAAGTTGGTGAGAATTACATAGGTTTTTGATAATAAAATGTTGTGCAATTCATGTGTCATGTCAATCTAGCCCATATGTGAGAACATACTAGAAATAAATCGAGTGCATAATCAACCCTGATGACTGTTATAATATGATACATACCATACGCTCATGGTCCACTTGAATATGTTATGCGATAACAAACACCCACGCTACCTTTGTAGGAGGCACGTATCCGGGTGGGATTGTCAGTCCAATAGATCTATCAATGTATACCGTCGGCTTGTACGGAGTTAATGATTATGCTAGAATGGTGCTTACTCTAATCATGCTCAAGACATAATGCAACATAGAAAACACATAGACACATTGATGATTGAATTGCAATGATGATGTTATAACATGTTTCACCCCAAAAATGGTGATAAATAAAAGGGGCTATGTAAAACTCACCTTAGCAAATGTTAAACTTCTTGAAAAGATGAAATAATAGTGTTGCCCAAAATAATGCCAAATATCACCCTATAATAAGGTAATAAATAAGTCTAAGTCTAATTAGTTTATAAGTGTATCCTAGGGTTTCGATTTGGGGATATCCAATTGTTGAATTTAAAATAAAATGTTAATTAAATAAAGGGAAATTTGATAATTAAATAAAAGAAAGTCTTTTTATAAAATTTGAATTTAGAATGTTCACAATAATGTGTTTGAAGTATAAAAATAATTTTTTATAAAATTATTTCTTTTAAAATAGATTTTTAAATCTATTTATTACAAATTGCCAATATTTAACTTTAATATTCAAAAATACTAAAATTAAAGAATTTCTATTTTAAAAATCATATTTCTGTTCTAAATATTTAAAAATAAATTGTATAAAATTTTGGTGCAAAAACAATGAAAATTGAATTTATTGTGATTTAATTATGATTAAATCTAACAAAAATTGATTAAAAATATAAAATAAATGATTTTTCAGAATTAAAAATCATTTCAGTAAAGTTTAACTTTATACAAACTCAGGATAATTTTTGGAGAATTTAATAAAATTGTTTTGATATTTTAATGGATTTTTATAAATATAATAGTATAAAATTGATTTAATTATTATAAATATTAAATAAATGAATTTTAGAAAAATAAAAATTGTGAATAAAACTTTTAACTCAGATTTAATAAATATAATTTTTTTTAGAATTTATAAAATAGTTTTAATATTTGAAAACGAATTTATAAGATTAAAATGTTTAATATATATATTATTAGTTTGTTGTTTATAAAAATAAAAAGAAACAAAAAGGTGGCCGTAGCCGGGACTCGAACCCGGGAGCCTTGGGTTATAGACCATGGTCACAACCACTTGGCCTAGGCCAGTGGTTGTGATGAATCCTGTATAATAATAATTATATACGCGATATGAAATCGAGTTTATCCCCAAATCACAAAGCACGAACCCTAGTTTCTACAATTGATCAATTCACACATCAATAGCCTAATTAATCATAGGGCTATTGATGTGTGATTGCCGATGAACATAACCCACACAAAAATTTAAACTCACAGTGATGAATCGTTGATAAATGCCCGGTCAAAGACAAAAGTCAACAGCGAACAGATTGATAATTATCAGAGGTGTTTCAGAACAATTGGAGGTTTAAGAGAGATATGTGAGCGAGTTGTGAAGGTTCGAAGCAGATCAATTTATAGTGTGGTTCGATGGTTAGGTTAATTGGAAGGTTTGACAAATTATTAAAGTCTATACGCGTAGGATCCAAAATTGGTCAATGATTGATTGTAATTAGCGTGTAATCGAAGTCATACAGGGCCGGTAATCGTGTATCATTGCCATATATGGATCAATCACAAGTTATTGTGATTGATTCTTCATCACGCGTAAGGCAGTTGACTTTCTCAAGTCCACTGTCAAGAGTTCAAAGTGTGTATAAGATTAATTCGCGTCTGGGTTTATTCCAAGTAGATGGCTAGCCCAGTTGGTTAAGCTGTGTTGTGTGGTTGACCCGGTCTTGGCGCGGGTTCGAATCCCGGCCAAGACATATTATTTTTTGATAATTATTACATGTTACTACATATATAATATAATATATATAAGGTATTAGGGTTCCAATAATGCGACAAAAATAATAAATGCGAACGTAAAAGATAAAACTTGACGTTTTTATTAAATATAGTCGTGTAACGTACAAGTTTGAATGCGTAATGTTACAGTCTCCCCTACTTTTAGGAACTTCGTCCCGAAGTTGGAGTTGGAGAGTCTGGTGGGAAAAGATGTGGATACTTCGACTTCATCTGGTCTTTACGTTCCCAAGTGAACTCTGGGCCTCGTTTAGATTCCCAACCTTTCCACAGAATACTTCTCACGAATAGGTAGAAAGTGAGCTGACTTGGTCAAACGATCGACAATTACCCAAATACTGTCAAAACCTTTGGGTGTGCGAGGGAGTTTGGTGATGAAATCCATAGCTATGCTCTCCCATTTCCAGACAGGAATCTCTGGTTGTTCAAGCATACCAGATGGTCGTTGATGTTCAGCCTTGACCTTGGAACAAGTGAGACATTTTGCGACGAAAAGAGCAATGTCTTTCTTCATACCAGGCCACCAATAAGAATAACGAAGATCTTGGTACATCTTGTCAGCTCCAGGATGAATAGAATAACGAGACTTATGGGCCTCGTTCATGAGAAAAGTACGAAGATCATCACGGTCGGGAATCCACAGTCGATTAAGGAAATAAAGAAGACCATCGGGTTTGGTTTCAAGTTGAGTTTCAGCACCACAAGACATTTCATCGTACATGTTACCTTGGGTGACTGATGTGTGTTGAGCCTGGAGAATGCGATCTTGAAGATCAGTACGAACTCTCGCACATTGGAGTTTGACACGCTCTTTACGACTAAGTGCGTCAGCCACAACATTCGCCTTGCCAGGATGGTAGCGAATTTCGCAATCATAGTCGTTAAGTAATTCAACCCAACGTCGTTGCCTCATGTTAAGATTCTTTTGATCGAAGACATGTTGGAGACTTTTGTGGTCCGTGAACACCACACATTTGGTCCCATAAAGATAATGTCTCCAAATCTTGAGTGCAAAGACAACAGCGCCCAATTCAAGATCATGGGTGGTATAATTCTTTTCGTGAGTCTTGAGTTGTCGAGACGCATAAGCAATAACCTTTCCTCGTTGCATGAGAACACAACCAAGACCCTGGTTCGATGCATCACAGTAGACCACGAAATCATCATTACCATCAAGTAGAGACAAGATAGGAGCTTCACAGAGTTTCAGCTTAAGAGTTTCGAATGCTTCCTCTTGCTTAGGTCCCCACTCATAGGGTTTACCCTTGTGAGTTAAGGTAGTGAGAGGAACAGCGATCTTGGAGAAATTGGCGATGAATCGACGATAATAACCAGCCAAACCAAGGAAAGAACGGACTTCCGTTGGAGTGGTAGGAACACTCCAATTCTTCACAGCTTCGATCTTTGCGGGATCAACATGAATTCCGTTCATATCAATGACATGTCCCAAAAATTGAACTTCCTTAAGCCAAAATTCGCATTTTGAGAACTTGGCATACAGTTGTTCTTTCTTTAGGAGATTCAAGATAGAGTGAAGATGTTGCTCGTGATCGGATTTTGATTTAGAGTAAATCAAAATATCATCGATGAAAACGATCACGAATTTGTCGAGATAGGGTCTACAAACCCGATTCATCAAATCCATAAATACTGCGGGAGCATTGGTCAACCCAAAAGGCATAACCATGAATTCATAGTGACCATAGCGTGTGCGAAAAGCTGTCTTGGGAATATCTTCATCGTGGACTCTAAGCTGATGATAACCAGAACGGAGATCAATCTTCGAGAAGTGGGTTGCTCCTTGAAGTTGATCGAAGAGATCGTCAATCCTAGGAAGTGGATAACGATTCTTGATGGTGAGTTTGTTGAGTTCACGGTAGTCAATACACATTCTAAGAGAACCATCCTTCTTTTTAACGAATAAGACAGGGGCTCCCCATGGAGAAGAACTAGGGCGAATGAACCCTTTATCAGAAAGTTCCTGTAATTGACTGGCAAGTTCTTGCATCTCAGAGGGTGCAAGACGATAAGGAGCTTTAGCGACAGGATTAGCACCAGGAACAAGATCAATACGAAATTCCACTTGTCGAGCAGGAGGCAAACCAGGTAAATCCTCTGGAAAGACTTCAGGATAGTCTCGAATAATAGGAATGTCTTGGATACTTTTGCCTTTGTCCTTCTTCTCTATCACGTTAGCTAAGAAGGCTGTATACCCCTTTCGTAAGTACTTTTGGGCGGTAGTACAAGACATAAGCTTAAGCTCGCCACAGGGTTTCTCACCATAGATCTTCAAAATCTCACCAGATTCGAGAGGAATGCGTATGACTTTCTCGAAGCACAGAATTTCGGCACGATGAGTTGACAACCAGTCCATGCCTACTATAACATCAAAACTTCCAAGATGCATGGGGATGAGATCGATAGGGAAGGTATGATCGTCGAGGTTCATCAAGCAGTTACGAATAATAGAGTCGATCGAAATAGACTTCCCGTTAGCTACCTCTACCACTAAAGGTTCCTCTAGATTTGTGTGGGGTAAGTTAAGTAAAGGTTCAAACTTCAGTGACACAAATGACTTATCAGCTCCCGAATCAAATAATATGGATGCATAGTGGTTATTAATGAGAAACGTACCATTCACCACTTCGTTGTTGTCACGAGCCTGGTTAGCGTTGAGATTGTAGGCGCGACCTCGAGCACCTTGGTTCTGGTTGCGGTTTTGGTTTTGGTTTTGGTTTTGGTTTCGGTTACGATTAGGGCAGTTGTTGATGTAGTGATTAGGGTTGCCACACTCGTAGCATTGACCACGAGCAGGCCTGTTGTTTTGTTGGTTGGGAGCTGGGTTGTTGTTGTCTTGGGTAGTAGGAGGGGCTCGGCAGACGTTCACCAGGTGACCATATCTTTGACACTTGGTACAAAAACGACATGGCACCTGTGCTGGATGATGGTACTTGCAAGTGTTGCACAAAGGGTGAGGTCCGGTGTATGGTTTCTTGGCTGGGTTTTGGGCAGCAGGTGGAGTAGTAGCAACCATATAGTTTCTAGCCTTGCGCTTTTTGTTGCTTGAGGTCTCAGGCTTGACTTCAATTGCAGGCTGTGGAGTGTCTTTGGCAACCGTCTTCTTAGTGCCCTTGCGGAAGAGAGTACCGTTCTTCACGTGATTATCAGTAAGAGTGGCCGCTAGACGTTTGGCCTCTTCCAAAGTTGCAGGATTTCTACCCCAAACGGTGTCCTGGATTTGCATGGGCAGACCACCGATGTACTTCTCGATGGCTACCGGTAGAGGAGTAACTTTGTGAGGCAACAATAAGCTAAGCTCATGAAAGCGGGTGTTGTAGGCAAGGTTTTCCCCACTATCTTGAGCTAAGGTGTGGAACTCATCCTCAAGTTTCTTAGCTTCATTGCGAGGACAAAACTCTTCCTTCATGATCTCTTTGACTTGATTCCATGTCATAGCAAGAGCAACTTCGGCCCCACGAGTACGCTTTTCTTCATTCCACCAAGTGAGTGCTCGTTTATGGAGAACACTCATGGCGTAACGAACCTTGAAGTTGTCGGGGCACTCACTGTTGATGAAGGTATTCTCAATACCCTCAAACCATTGGAGGAGTCTTGTAGCTCCTTCTTCACCACTAAACTTTGGAGGGTTACAAGAGTTGAAATGTTTAAGGGTGCAGGCTAGGGGTCCATTTCCATTGCCATTGCCGTTCCCGTTCCCGTTGCCGTGACCATTCCCGTTGCCGTTCATTTGGATGACCTGAGCGAGTAAATTGGGAACCAGAGTTGCGATTTGCTGCGCCATTTGTTGAGAAATGATCGCAGCCAGTTGAGCATCGACACCATTGTTGTTGTGGTTAGGAACTTGGTCATGGTTATGGTTATCACCACCTTCTTCGTGGTTCTCACCATTGCTGTTGCGAGTGCTGCGACGAGGAGGCATGATCTGTAATAGACACAATGAAATGAATGAGAGTTTATATAAGGAATGTAATCATTTATTCATTAATTAAAACGAATAAACGAAAACGTGGACTTATCAAAGATTCTAAATTCTAATAACATATGAAGACATGCTTTAGCCTATAAGTGAACACTCATCCCGAGAATTCCCAGGTAGGCATCCGGGTCCCTCGTCTGATTGGGATATATGCGCAATGCCAGCCTAGACAGAAGACTCAGAATACAGGCGTTCACCCTTCCAGATTGCACGTGTTCGTTATTAAAATCTAGAACTTCGACGAGATCTCAAGGGGGTTCAGGTTAAACCTGAGAATTTTGTCCTATTAATCTAATGGTGGATCAGGATTGCAGCAGACGAATAAGAGTAGTCACATGTAGGTTTAGGGTTATATAAGGTATAGGATAAGGATAGGATTAGGGAAGCAATTAGGGTTACAAGTAAGAGAAGCAAGTACTGTTTAAGTCCCTAAGGTTATAGTCTAGATTATTTTCTAATAACCTAATTCCCTATAACCAAGGCTCTGATACCAATCTGTAACACCCCAACCGATGGCGGAAACATCGGGGTGCCACGTATTGATGATTGTTTCAGTAGCACATGGTATAAATTGAATTTTAAATAATTTATTCAAAACATAATATCCAAATATAAAATGATGTCTAGGAATTCAATACATAATATCAAATAACAAAACTTCAATAGCTTCAAATAAACTTCATGTTAAATCCTCATGCTAACTCAAGCCTCAGCTTCATTGTTACCTGAAACATGTTAATTTTGAAAGTATTTTGGGTCAACAAAAGTTGGTGAGAATTACATAGGTTTTTGATAATAAAATGTTGTGCAATTCATGTGTCATGTCAATCTAGCCCATATGTGAGAACATACTAGAAATAAATCGAGTGCATAATCAACCCTGATGACTGTTATAATATGATACATACCATACGCTCATGGTCCACTTGAATATGTTATGCGATAACAAACACCCACACTACCTTTGTAGGAGGCACGTATCCGGGTGGGATTGTCAGTCCAATAGATCTATCAATGTATACCGTCGGCTTGTACGGAGTTAATGATTATGCTAGAATGGTGCTTACTCTAATCATGCTCAAGACATAATGCAACATAGAAAACACATAGACACATTGATGATTGAATTGCAATGATGATGTTATAACATGTTTCACCCCAAAAATGGTGATAAATAAAAGGGGCTATGTAAAACTCACCTTAGCAAATGTTAAACTTCTTGAAAAGATGAAATAATAGTGTTGCCCAAAATAATGCCAAATATCACCCTATAATAAGGTAATAAATAAGTCTAAGTCTAATTAGTTTATAAGTGTATCCTAGGGTTTCGATTTGGGGATATCCAATTGTTGAATTTAAAATAAAATGTTAATTAAATAAAGGGAAATTTGATAATTAAATAAAAGAAAGTCTTTTTATAAAATTTGAATTTAGAATGTTCACAATAATGTATTTGAAGTATAAAAATAATTTTTTATAAAATTATTTCTTTTAAAATAGATTTTTAAATCTATTTATTACAAATTGCCAATATTTAACTTTAATATTCAAAAATACTAAAATTAAAGAATTTCTATTTTAAAAATCATATTTCTGTTCTAAATATTTAAAAATAAATTGTATAAAATTTTGGTGCAAAAACAATGAAAATTGAATTTATTGTGATTTAATTATGATTAAATCTAACAAAAATTGATTAAAAATATAAAATAAATGATTTTTCAGAATTAATAATCATTTCAGTAAAGTTTAACTTTATACAAACTCAGGATAATTTTTGGAGAATTTAATAAAATTGTTTTGATATTTTAATGGATTTTTATAAATATAATAGTATAAAATTGATTTAATTATTATAAATATTAAATAAATGAATTTTAGAAAAATAAAAATTGTGAATAAAACTTTTAACTCAGATTTAATAAATATATTTTTTTTTAGAATTTATAAAATAGTTTTAATATTTGAAAACGAATTTATAAGATTAAAATGTTTAATATATATATTATTAGTTTGTTGTTTATAAAAATAAAAAGAAACAAAAAGGTGGCCGTAGCCGGGACTCGAACCCGGGAGCCTTGGGTTATAGACCATGGTCACAACCACTTGGCCTAGGCCAGTGGTTGTGATGAATCCTGTATAATAATAATTATATACGCGATATGAAATCGAGTTTATCCCCAAATCACAAAGCATGAACCCTAGTTTCTACAATTGATCAATTCACACATCAATAGCCTAATTAATCATAGGGCTATTGATGTGTGATTGCCGATGAACATAACCCACACAAAAATTTAAACTCACAGTGATGAATCGTTGATAAATGCCCGGTCAAAGACAAAAGTCAACAGCGAACAGATTGATAATTATCAGAGGTGTTTCAGAACAATTGGAGGTTTAAGAGAGATATGTGAGCGACTTGTGAAGGTTCGAAGCAGATCAATTTATAGTGTGGTTCGATGGTTAGGTTAATTGGAAGGTTTGACAAATTATTAAAGTCTATACGCGTAGGATCCAAAATTGGTCAATGATTGATTGTAATTAGCGTGTAATCGAAGTCATACAGGGCCGGTAATCGTGTATCATTGCCATATATGGATCAATCACAAGTTATTGTGATTGATTCTTCATCACGCGTAAGGCAGTTGACTTTCTCAAGTCCACTGTCAAGAGTTCAAAGTGTGTATAAGATTAATTCGCGTCTGGGTTTATTCCAAGTAGATGGCTAGCCCAGTTGGTTAAGCTGTGTTGTGTGGTTGACCCGGTCTTGGCGCGGGTTCGAATCCCGGCCAAGACATATTATTTTTTGATAATTATTACATGTTACTACATATATAATATAATATATATAAGGTATTAGGGTTCCAATAATGCGACAAAAATAATAAATGCGAACGTAAAAGATAAAACTTGACGTTTTTATTAAATATAGTCGTGTAACGTACAAGTTTGAATGCGTAATGTTACAGTCTCCCCTACTTTTAGGAACTTCGTCCCGAAGTTGGAGTTGGAGAGTCTGGTGGGAAAAGATGTGGATACTTCGACTTCATCTGGTCTTTACGTTCCCAAGTGAACTCTGGGCCTCGTTTAGATTCCCAACCTTTCCACAGAATACTTCTCACGAATAGGTAGAAAGTGAGCTGACTTGGTCAAACGATCGACAATTACCCAAATACTGTCAAAACCTTTGGGTGTGCGAGGGAGTTTGGTGATGAAATCCATAGCTATGCTCTCCCATTTCCAGACAGGAATCTCTGGTTGTTCAAGCATACCAGATGGTCGTTGATGTTCAGCCTTGACCTTGGAACAAGTGAGACATTTTGCGACGAAAAGAGCAATGTCTTTCTTCATACCAGGCCACCAATAAGAATAACGAAGATCTTGGTACATCTTGTCAGCTCCAGGATGAATATAATATCGGCCCGATTGGCATTCACCACAAAATCTAACCCCTTGTCAACAATATTATTCAATTCATCCTTTCCAAGCCAGGAGTTAAAGAATCTAAAAGGATACGCTCCTGGACTCGACGGCTCAACAACGAGTACCATCGATGAATGATGCGACACATCCTTTTCCAAAGCCGTTAAACTCACATTCGGCCACCTAGAAACAAAGTCCGAACAAACGAGCATACGGTCTAACTTACTTAGTTTTGACCCGTCATACGACATATAAGTGTACTTCCTCCCCCCATATTATACTCCAAGAAACCGGCGTTTGTGATAAAATCATTAAACACCATCGCGTTATTAACATTAAAGACCGAATTTACCCTTTCTTCCATTATCCTTAATTCATTAAAATCTCCCAACGCAATCCAATTCCCTACAAATTGTTGTTTTAAAGTTACAATATCCTCTCACAAGTATCGTCTTAAGCCTGAATCAGTTGGGGCATACACATTGAGAACCCATAACCTTTCTGTTTCACCTTTTAACACACCCCCCCACCAAGATATAATTTTGCGCCTTTCGGATTGTCTCAACTGTGAATAATGACGTGTTCCATGATGATATTAACCCCCCAGATCTACCCGTGGCATTCATAATCTCATACCCAAAATCCAAACCATCACAAAACTGCCCCACCTGAACTTCCGACATTGACTCCATTTGTGTTTCTTGAACAACAATAAAAGAAAGATTGTAAAATCGCTTTAAATTACGTACCTTGGTCGCCTTATCCCGGCCACCTGCCCCTTTAACATTGAACGTCAAAAAATTCATTTTGAACCAACCGACACCTGTTCCACAGCAATTGTGTCTTCAACAACACTTTCGAACCCTCCCAATTGTAGGCCAATAACCTCACCCACTTTAACCGTTACCTCTACCTCCTTATCAATATTGTTCTGTATGGTCACCGGGTCAACATCTGCCGTCACCACCCCAACCTGAACAGGCGGAGGCGTAACCAGGTCAGGCTCTTCGTCTTCCCATTCGGACTCGTATTCATCATCACTCCACCACTGCCCCCACTAAACGAATCATTCAACCCATCCGACATGACATCCGACCTCCTTTGTTTACAACGAAATCTCCTCCTTCTCTTTTTCAAACCCCTGACCCAGACCCAGACCCCGAACCAAAATTTTCCCCTTCAGCTCCACTGCGGTATCTGAGTTTGGCTAACCTGATCGCACTGTTTTTAAACCTCCTGCTTTTCACCGACAACTGACTGCTCCTTTTTCTTTTATTTTTCTCCACCTTATCCTTACCACCACTAGCCCAGTCCATACAAGCATTACAATTTTGGGCCGACCCAATATTATTCTCAGAATTTAAACCTGGTGGGTCCCCACAATAATCAGCCGCAAGACTTTCTGACTCATCATTCTTGGGTGTCCCACCATTGTCTTCCCCATGCAACTTCTCCCCATGCACCTTACCTCCAACTTCCTGACTATTCACCTCCCGAGTTTGTTCATCTACTACGGCGTCATCTGAACCAGACCCCATCCTCGGACTTGAAACATCAATAGTAGTCGCATTCCTGTTAATAAAATCTGGTACCCAACCCGCAGCCGTTTCATGTACCCAACATGTTTGTACACGGTCATTCACCCGAAGGCTGATCGCTTGGTTTACCCTGTCAATGGAATTCATGATCACCCTGACGTACACATGAGCCAAATTTGAGGAGCTGATTCCGTTTCCCAAATCATTTACAGCTTCCCCAAACAGATTACCAATCTTACGAGCATTTTCTTCAATTCTACAACTCATAGGTAAACCTTCAATAAGTAGCCATGCAAGACGTTGAAACATGATTTCCTGCCCATCCCATATGACCACCGATTGAAGCCACTGCCCCCATGACGAAGACACACCGATAAATCTTGTGGCCTCCTCAGCGTTTTGGAACTTAATCAAAACTTTCATGCCCCTAACATAGTAGATTTCCATACGGGACCACCCCCAATGTTGCCAAGGCTTTATCCATATTGTCCAGCCAGTGTAGACTTGACGCTTCGCCCAAAACGGCCCTTCCAAAACGGCCCTTCCAGCACCATGTGCTTCCTTCTCCGACACAAAGACATCAATGACACCCACTGCCTTAGATGTAGACGCTTCTCCTTGTATACCTGAATACCACTTCCAAGACGGACCAGAGTTTCCCTGCTTTGACAAGGGGGGAAACTCAGCCCTATTTGCATTAAACATCGGTCTCTTAGGCTATGCTTGAGCCTTTTGATGAGCCTTCCTCGCCATCCTATCCCCTTTACCGAATCTTGCCACCTTAGCAAACACACGTCTACCCCCAAAACTGATAGTATTTAGAGCCCTGACCATCTTATCCACGTCTCTAACAGCCTTAAACCTAACGAAGCCGAACGGTTTGCCGAACTTGTCCTTCTTCCTGGCCACGTACACATCAATCAACTGACCACACCTCCAAAACTCATTTCTCACCTCTTCTGTCCCTGTTCCTTCGATTATATTTGAGATGAAGAATGTGATGGGCGTATTATCCATACCATTCTCCATATTACCGCAGCCTTCAAGAGTGTCGTTAGGGAGTTCTCCATCCTCAAGTGTTTCATCTCTCACATTATCTCTCACACACATGATGGTGTTTTTATTGATTATTAATTATTGAGGTGTGTTCTCAAAATGATTGTATAACTGAGATTAAGATTGTGTATATAGTGAGAATTTGAATTAGTTTAAAAATTTGGATAATAGAAATTTAATAATTTTATTTAATTGATTTTCGGTTAAATATATATTATTAATGATAAATTGAATTATTTTAAGAAAGTTATTAATCTAGGTTGGGAGAATTAATATAAATTATTGTACATTGAGAATTAATATAAATTAATATAAATTAAGGAAGTTATTAATAATTTTATTTAATTGATTTTCGGTTAAATATATATTATTAATGATCATTGAATTATTCATGGTTGAAATGCAATTTGCTAAAATAAATGCTACTAAATAAAAAATAAAACAAATCGTATCAAGTTTTTTAAAATAAACAAATGTACATTCAACCATGTAGAAATGAAGTCAGGTAGATTAAAAAGTTGGAGATGTAAGTTTTATAAATTCTCAAAATGATTCTATAACTGAGATTAAGATTGTTTATATAATGAGAATTTTAATTAGTTAAAAAATTGGAAAATAGAAATTTAATAATTTTATTTAATTGATTTTTGGTTAAATATATAGTATTAATGATGATTGAATTATTTTTAGGAAATTATTAATCTAGATTGGGATAGTTAATATAAATTCAAATTTAAAAGTTTGAATTCAAAATTCAAATAAATTCAAACTGAAAATTTAATAATTTCAAAATATTATTTTATAAATTGAATACATTAATGGGTTATCATATATATGTCGATTTATGACTAAACATAATTTAAATGAAAATCACATATTCAAGAAATGAAACATATAATGAAAATCACATATTCAATAAACTAAAAATGTAATAATAAATTGAGTTAAATGCCAATTTAATCCCTGAGGTTTAAGCCAGTTTGCCACTCCAGTACAAAAGTTTTTTTTTTTTTTTGCAATTCCTTCCCTGAGGTTTGGATTTTTTTGCCAAATTCGTCATTTTCACTAACCCAGTTAAAAAAGCTCGTTAATGTCAGGGGTAGTGTTGTCTTTTTACCTCAGGGACGAATTTGGCATTTAAAATTCAACCTTACCTCAGGGACGAATTTGGCATTTAACTCTTAATTTAAAATAATTGTTAATTAAATAATTTATTATGAATTTATAATGGTTAAAATAAGTTAAATTGATAAAAAAAATAATCAATGAAACTTTTTCCAAAATTAAAATTTAGTTTTATAAAGTTTATTAGTTTATAAGTCTAAAACAATTTTTGTAGAATTTTTATAAACCGTTTGGTGATATTTCTAGATTTTTATTTATTTATTTATAAATAAACTTGTAATATCCGATTGTATAGATGCTATTATAACCCGATTAAACATGCACCCAACCTCTGAAACTAGCGACAAAGAAAACCCCTCTATCATATTCACCTTTCCGTCACTGGAACTCCTCGAATTTGAAGCTTTGGGGTCACGACTTGTGCTTAGATTTGAACCATCATTCGGTAACATTTAATCTTTGATTATCTGGTCCCTTATGATCGATTTTTGATAGAGTTTAAAAGCCCTATGTTTCTGTTTATTAACTGTATCAAAAACATTTTCAATTGTAACGATTTAGGGTTAGGGTTCATATCAGCTTAATTTGGGGAAGATGACATAGATCGTTATTATGTAAAAAGTTTCTGAACTGAGATAAAACACCAACAGACATGTGGAGCAGATGGTATTCTGTTTGTGCATTCATACGCTTGGTCTTGGGTTCGAAACCGAGCTACAACATTTTTTTTATAAACATTCATTCTATTATTTAAACATACCATATAACCAATTAAATCTGAAACCATCTTGTTCTTAGGGTCCGGACCAACTGGTCTGGGCTTGTGATTTAAAACCTCCAAACCGGGTCAGACCCAGGTTCGATCCTCCCCAACAACATTTTTTTTAGTTATCAATTTTCCATGTTTTCTTTATATATTTTGATTAATAATTCTAGGACAAATTACACAATTCGTCCTTTAGGTTTGGGCCATTTTTCAGTGGATGTCCTTTCACGTTTCAGTTGATGTGTTTCGTCCTTAACGACCTAAAATCCTTACACCCACTGTCCTAAGGGCCTAACTTGGTTAAAATTTTCAGTTAACTTTGGTCATGTGCAAGGCTCATGAGGGTAGGATGGTAATTTTACTTAATATATAATTATGAATTTTAAAAATTATAAAATTCATATACCCTGTCTCTACTCTCTTTCTCTCTCACAGAGCACTTATAGATATGCATATACCCTCAATTTAGAGCATCTCTGATCTTTGCAAGGTATACATTCGACCCATTTTTTATGAATGGATTAATTCAGATTTCAGTATTCGTCCAACACACGCCAGATTGATTAATTAAAAGGGTCAAAATTCGTCCAACACACACCAGATTGGTAATTCAAAACCCTCACCCAATTCCCTCCATCTATTGCTCTGTTTCAGTACACACACCATTGAAACGGCAGACAAGAGGCATCTTGGGGTGACGACGACAGAAGTGGCGGCGGCGACGAAAGGAAGAGAAGGTGGTGAGGATTGTGGGTTTTGGTAGGTGGTGGTGGAAGGGTTTGGGTAGGTAGTGGTGGTGGAGTGGGTTTAGTGATGACTTCATTGCGTTGACCGACGGGGTATTGTTGACCGGTGGGTGGTGGTGGTGGTGGAGTAGAGACGGAGAGTGTGATGTCTGGATTGTTGGTGGTGGTTGGTGGGTGGAGCTGCCCATAGGGTGGTGGTGGTGTGGTGGTGGAAGAAGGGTTTTGAGGAGAGAGAGAAGATGAAGATGAAAGGGGATTAAAGCTTTATTTTTATATATAATTGAAATTACCAGAATACCCTCATGTGCAAGGCACATGACCAGATTTAACGTTAAAAACTAACCAAGTTAGGCCCTTAGGACAGTGGGTGTAAGGATTTTAGGTCGTTAAGGACGAAACACATCAACTGAAACGCGAAAGGACATCCACTGAAAAATGTCCCAAACCTAAAGGACGAATTGTGTAGTTTGTCCATAATTCTATAATATATTTATGACTTATAAATTCTACAAAATTTATTTTATGATATATAACTAATAAATTTTTTTATATAATTTTTATTTTCAGAAAATTCTTTTATTTAATATATATAATAAATATTACAAGTTTATTTATAAATAAATAAAAAAATTCTAGAAATATCACTAAACGGTTTATAAAAATTCTACAAAAATTGTTTAGACTTATAAACTAATAAACTTTATAAAACTAAATTTTAATTTTGGAAAAAGTTTTATTAATTATTTTTTTATCAATTTAACTTATTTTAACCATTATAATTTCATAATAAATTATTTAATTAACAATTATTTTAAATTAAGAGTTAAATGCCAAATTCGTCCCTGAGGTAAGGTTAAATTTTAAATGCCAAATTCGTCCCTGAGGTAAAAAGACAACACTATCCCTGACATTAACGAGCTTTTTTAACCGAGTTAGTGAAAAGGACGAATTTGGCAAAAAAAAAAAAAAAAAAAAATCCAAACCTCAGGGAATGAATTGCAAAAAAAAAAAAAAAAACTTTTGTACTGGAGTGGCAAACTGGCCCAAACCTCAGGGACGAAATTGGCATTTAACTCTAATAAATTTAATTAATTTAGTGTTTTGAATTGATATTTACAGTTTTCATCAGAAAATTTAAACATATATTGAATTGATTTACGGTCTAAGCTATATATTAATAATGATGATTGGTTTATTTAAAGAAAGTTATTAATAATTGATATGATTTAAAATAAAGAAAAAAAATATAAAATTCGTATTCAAAAATTTGAAAAATTGAAACTGAAAATTCAAAATTTGTGAAACTTTACAGTTGAAACTTATACATTGATTTTTATGAATTTTATTTAATTATTACCATTTAAAACACATTTTATATTTAGAAACACAACTTTCATAATTCAATGATTAAATTTACATAATAGTTTTATTCTTTATTTTTTTACTAAAATTTAATAAAAAAATGTAACGGTGTAAGTACCATGTGATAAAAAATATATTGCATATTTTTTTTGTTAAAACATAAATTATATTAACTAAAAAGTTTATTTGAAGATAAAAAAAACTATATAATAAAGTAAATATAGAAATACCTTATTTTCTGAAAGTAAGGTTTCAGCAGACATTGGTATAATCTTTGAAACTTCTTAATGAAACAAAATGAGTCTTACCCCTGTACCGAAAACAAACATGTAATTAATTTTTTCAGCTTTTTCAACAATTAAAAGCATCAAGATTAAAAGATAATCATATACATCATTATATATCAAATGAAAATGTAAAAGAAGATATTAAAAAGATTAAGCTTGTAAACAATATATTGCAAATGTAATTTGCTAAAATAAATATTACTGAATAAAACATAAAACAAATCGTATCAAGTTTTTTAAAAGTGAAGTCATGTAGATTAAAAAGCTGGAGATGTAAATTTTATAAATTCTCAAAATGATTGTATAACTGAGATTAAGATTGTTTATATAGTGAGAATTTGAATTAGTTTAAAAAATTGGAAAATAGAAATTTATTAATTTTATTTAATTAATTTTCGGTTAAATATATATTATTAATGATGATTGAATTATTTTAAGAAAATTATCAATCTAGATTGGGAGAATTAATATAAATTCGAATTTAAAAGTTTGAATTCAAAATTCAAATAAATTCAAACTGAAAATTTAAAAATTTCGAAATAATAATTAATGTCATTCAAGGATATTTACTACCTTTCCAAATATGTGGCACAAACTTAGGAACCAATTCTCCGAAATTAAAAGCTCCATAATTATTTCAGATCCCTATCCAGAATCCGAACTGAGGTTTGGCTCCTTATTCGATCAAATCATATTGACATAACAATCAACTCTTTAACACCAAACCATATGAGATCTTCAAGAACAATTATGAACAATATATGAACTTCATATCTCAACCTTAAAAGACATGCTTCCCATCGAACATAACAGACTCGGCCAAAATAAAAAGGATTATGTTGATTAAACATAAGTTAGCCAAAATAATGATTAATTATGGAGTTTGATCCATTATCAATGTGACAAATGAATCTTCAAAACAATATAAAATATAATCGAACATGAAAAAACAACCCTCAAGCATTCAAAAATATCAAAACCCATACAAAACTCAATCCCGAATATAAACATTCATGAATAAACAGTCACGATTCCCATAAAATATTACTAACCTCTTGGAACCGGAAGATCTCTCTTTACTCATCTCTGTATGCGGCCATGGTTGTCTAGCACCGAATCAAAAGTTGATTCGGGTAATAATCATAATCAAAGATTATGACCGATTCACACTCTCAATCAATGAGGAGAATCGCAGAACCACTCTTGGCTTCCATTTTGAATCGTCCAGCTTCATTCTCCCACACCAGTGCTTTAACACAGTTGTTAATTAAGAAAAACATATTCACAATGACAAATACCCGAATGAAGATTAAGAAACAAAAAATCGTCCATTCAAAAGTATTATAAATTGCATATTAATAACATGAAGAAATAGATCAAAGAACACCCGGCTGTTACATGTGGCGAGATCTATAAACAGTATTATATAGTGCAACACCAAAGATTGTGCTATATTGTAAAATACATCTATTTCCAGTGTAAAGATTGTGTAATTTCCAAGTCGTTTAGATAGTACTTTTATTAGTTTTAGGGTTGTATCGGTCTATTTTATTTAGTATAGGTTTTTATAGATTTTTATTAGTTTTGAGTCAGTTTTAGTGCTTATTTATTTATTTTATATTTTGGTAGGTGTTCGAATGGACGTTGGAGCGTAAACGAGTAACTTTGGTCAAGCCAAGAACACCCGAGTCAAGAGCACAGAGTTATAATATTGTATATAATAATAATAATAATCTATAATCTATAACTTATAATAAAAGAATTGAGTTTGTATGATGTGGCATTCAATGGAGGCCTCAACCCCCATTGAATGTGCTATATGGCATCATGTGAAGCTTTCCTTTAAATTTATTTATTTTGTATTTTTAAATAAATCTATATCTATATTATCTTAAAATTTCAAATATGTTAATTAATATCTTTTCCTTATTTTCCTCATATTTTTTAAATGTTAGTGAACTATTAATTATTTTAAAATTTCAAATATGTTAATTAATATTTTTATCTTTATTTTTTTTCTTATTTTCCGCTCACAACTTTTAACGTTAGTAACTTTTATGTATGACATTTTTTTGAAAAAAAAATTACACTAAATTAACGATCGCCTTATTATCTTTCCAACGAGCACCATATATAGTGCTATACAAAAACGAAAAAAATGTTTTTTTAGTGAGTTTTTGTTCATGCAGAAAAAAAACACAATATATTTAGGTAATTTCTTAATCATATATAGGCAAGTCACTAATCATGTTATGTTAGTATATATGTTTTTGAACCTACTATTACATATATGAATTGCCCATGTTCATGTGCTATAACGATATGCTTAGCATTAAAAGAGGTTGAGATTTTTTAATCTGCTGGGAACGCAGCATGAGAACCCCTTTTGATAGTATAAACATTAGAACAATTTTCTTTAACATTAAAAAAAGTTGAGTCTGTTTACTTCTTTTATCCTTTTTTATTGAGTAATATTAGATTTTTCGTGTCCCGATGTAATCAGCTAGTAATAATAAATAAAAAAAAGCAAACGTGATTTTTAAGTCATTAGTAAGGCCAATGGCCCATACCACTTTGGTAGGGCATATTATTTTAGGTGGCATCGATTTTTTATGGGGGGGAAGATGTTATAAAACGGAGAGAGGAATTGGAAGTCAAGGTGGAGCCGCTAATTTTCTTAGACTACTTGGAGTGGAGGGGGGAAAGAGGGGCGTGATGCGCCATGTGGCACTTGTGGGACCCGTGTGTGAAGGGTGAAAATTGTGGGGAGTGGAGGGGGGGGGGGGGGAAGGGAAGGAAATCTATTATCTATTAATATATATAAAAGAATTGAACATTGCTGACGTGACGTGCAATGGTGCCTTCAAACTCTCCATGAAACTGCCACGTGGCATCATAATTGAAAATTTTTAATGTTTTTTAATTATTTCCTTTTTTAATTAAATTGTGTTATTTTAGGAAAAAATAATTTAAAAATAAATTTAAAATTTTCTCTCTCATATTTCCTCCCATAATTTTTAAACGATTATATCTTTTATATACGGGATTTTTTAAAGAAAAAAATTACACCAAATTAACGAGCGTTTTATTATCTTTAAAACGAGTACCATAGTGCTATATAAAAAACGGAGAAAAAATCAACTATTTTTGTGGGGTTTCATTCATACAGGAAAAAAACATACAAAGTGTTCATGTTATTCATTAATCATGTTTTTTCTTTTAAACCAGGTTCTTATCTATGATGTTGAAAATCATCCCAATCGCCATGTTATCATTGGAATTTTACTAGGTATACTTCATCAAGAGAAGCTAGGAGAAAGAATCGCGCAACACTGCAACGCATGGTGTCAGCATATAGCAATGTTATTTTTTTATTTATTTAATTACAAGAGTAATAATTATTACTATTAGTATTAGTATTATTAGAATGGTTATATTTTTCAACCCCGGGACGCTCCCAGGAAGAATTGATAGTTGCTGGCGTGGCGTTTAATGGTGGCCTCAACCATCTCTTGATTATGCCACGTGGCATAATGAGATGCAATGGTTACAACTTCCAACTTAAGTGTTTGTTTAGTTGATTAGGTTAGGAATTATAAGAGCCATTAGAATGTGAGAAATTAGAGAGATGTGATGAGTCTTTGAATAGTTGCAGTTTACATATGTGATTCTTTAGATGATTACTGATTAGGTTTTAGATTAGGGAATATGAGTTATTACTGATTAGAATACTATAAACATGCAATGATTGAGAGATTTTGTGGTTAGTTAACTTGAGCCATTTGCAAATAGGTTATCACGTAAAACTAGATTTTTCAACCCCGGGACCCTCCCGGGGTAATTAGCTAGTAATATTATATTGTGGTAAAGTTAAAAAAAAACCTAACCAATCAAAACCCTCCACCTCTTTTCAAGCCCCACGCCCCCCACGCCGGTGAGATCTTCCCCGCCAAAGAGGCAACGCCCTCTCCCCCCCCACCTTGGCGGCGGTGTTCCCGCCCCAAACTCACTCCACGCCATTATCCCCGCCCTCCACTCCGTGTACTCTTAGACTAAGCAGTCAATATCGGTGGGATATCGGTGGGATAGCGGTGGGATATCAGTTATCGGACCCTCACCGATATTCGGTGTCAAATATCGGTGGCAAATATCGGTACCGATATTATCGGTGATATTAGCCGATATCCCACCGATATTTTGATTCTCGTATATCGGTTATAGCGCCGCATTTCCAGGTTTTGCTTTTTTATAGGCCAAATTACAATAAAAGCCAATAATAATCTTTTTTTTTTTGAAATAAGCCCATAAATATTAAGAGCCCAACTACCCAAAAACACTTCCAAAACCCTAAAGTGGACAGATTTGTCTCTCCTTCGTCTTCTACCATTCGTCTGTGACTGCCATCAAATCTGTAAGTGTTATATATTATTATGTTTTAGGTTATATATAGATAACATTTCAAATATTGTCACTTTTGAGTATTGACTTTTGATATTACTATTAGTAATTTAGTATTATATATGACTATGTTTAGGTTTTATATTATGTTAATATATAAATATTAAAATTCTACATGATATTAAAATTACCGATATCCCGCCGATATCCCACCGCGATAACCTATATATCAAATATCGGCCCTTGACCGATATTCGATTTCCCACCGCATTAACTGCTTAGCTCTTAGAAAAAATATTATTCGAGGACAGCAGCGGCGGTTTGATTTATTTTAGAGAGGAGAAGATTATTTTGAAAAAGGAGGAACAGCTCCAACATATTGGAGAAGGAGGTGCGGATCAAGGGTTGAAGCAGAGGTGCCAGCACGGGTCGGTTCTATATCAATTATTAATATTTATCTATTCAAACCCATTGTGAACACCATGAATATGTTTAGTTTTTATTGTTGTGATTTTATCATGACTTTTATTGGCTAGATTTTTATTACTACCTAGGTTTTGATGAATACTCATGATTGATTAAACGTTTTTATGGTTTTATTTTTGAACTTTGACTATGGGTTGATGATTTAGTAAAGACTTTGATTATTTTTGATTTGGTGTATATGCGTATCTAGTTTTATTCAATAAATAATTATTTACTCCACATGCGTTTTTGTGAATGTCTTTTATGTATGAATGCGTGTTAGGTTGTGGACTGTGTGTTAACAACTAGTTTATGGTAAATTGATAGTGTTTTTCATAGGAGTGGTTTTTGTTGATTGAGTAGTTCTAGGTATTCTTTCAATTCCAATAGCTGTAAGGTGCGGGATTGTCGATATGTCTAGGGTGTTAAATTGCTAGATCTAGATGCTTTGTAAGAAGATCTTCCTAGTTTCCTTACCACTTCTTGCATATCGAGTCAGGTCAGGTTTTCTATAGTTACCCCTTGCACTCTTAGTGTAGTGAGGCTTTCGCGCTGTAAGGTAGAATGTCTAGCGGGTACTTTATCATCAGAGTAGGTAAGCCTGTAAGGGTAACCTCTCAATCGGTAATTTAACGGCTTATAGGTAACCTTAGGTTTCTCCTTGAGAAGGGTCGAGGGTCCTCTAGTTTATCCTGTAAGTTTAGTATCTGAAGATCCCGGTTCCATAGCTAGTTCCATAACCATAGAAGTTCATCAGTCATGAGTAGGATTCTAACCTAGGTAGTACCTTCACCATCATTTGAATTCAGCTCAGCTCAGTTTTCGTTTTTAGTTCAGTTTAGTTAATCTTTATTTTATTGCATTTAGTTTTTAGTAAAACTCCCTTTTAATTGATAAATCATTTTATATTAGTTTTAGATAAGTAATCGAGTCTAGTTTTCGTTTTCTGTTAGAGTCTTGTGGGTTCGATATCCGGGCTTACTTTAGCTGTACTGCACTGACCGGTACACTTGCCGGTTGTGTGGTTTAGGTTTAGAGAGTCTTAGGTTATAAATTTAAAACTTAGAGTGTCTAGTTTAGGTTAATTTTGTTAGTTTTTTACTAAACCACTTTGAGCACATCAAGTTTTTGGCGCCGTTGCCGGGGACTCTTGGTGATTGCGTTTACTAGCTTTGATTACACTTATCTGCCATATCTGTGCTACTTGTGTTTTGTTTTGAATCTGTCTTTTTGTAAAAATGAGTCGTAGGAGTCTAATTTTATGTGTCTTTTGTTTCTTTTGAGTCTGTAAATATGAGTCTGTAAAGCGTTACAATAATCCGATCCTTCATAAAGGAGATAAAGTCTTCTATTTATAGGAGAAGTCGTGGGCCCAGGAGATGGCCCACGAGGAGCCCTAGTTGATCTGAACCTTAGTTGGGCCCATTAGTCTTTGGCCCATGAAATTGGCGGGAAAAAGGAGTCCCAGGTTGCTGACGTCATCGGCAGTTGGGGTTGGTCTGACTGAACGACACGTGGCACATCAAGTCTTACCTTTACCCCGTAAGAATTGAGAGGCTGCTTCCAGTGAAGCCCCCAACTTATAGTAGTTTCGCATCAAACTTGGACATAAGACACATGATACTCATCGATCGGGACAAATGCCGATTGGTGCATGCACCTTCTTATCTTTCAGCTATCAACCATCCGCCGATTATAACTTTATTTTCACGGAATTAGTAGAATAACATTAAAATTAGTGTAATTTGTTGCCATCCAAGAACCCACACATATATACATTATCTCACACCACAAGGGGTGTTAATCTGAGTGTATCAATTAATCATAATGTCAAACTATAAATAAATAAATAAATAAATAAATAAATAAATAAATAAATAAATAAACCTTTGTGATCAAACTTATAAGCACAAAAGTATTTTGATCATATTTTGTTTTATTTTTGAGAAGTATACTATATTTTCTAATAGTAAATCCATCCTACATTCAGAGTCTCCTAAATTACACCTACCACCAAGATTAAACCTGGGATATCTCCAAAGTAGCAATAGCTACTTACCACTGGCCACAACCCAAGTAAACTATTGATAATATCAAATCAAGGTTAGTAGATCTATATATTAATTATAGATTAAATTGCTTAAATGAAAATGTATTTCATGTTTGTTTGTTTCATAACTTGTACACTACTATTAAAACAAAAGATAGACGTACGTATATTAAACACACATAAACACCATTCAATATTTCAATATGCTACAAGTCTACAACGTGTGTGGGGGTCATGATCTCCCATGCTATATATAAGACAACCTAGAGACCTATAGTGAACCAAATTAAAATATGGTTCGGTACGTTGTGTAACATGTAATATGGGACTAGTGTATAAAAAATAAAATTGCCAAATTAGTTGGTTATGTTGATGTAAGATATTTATCACATCTTCATATTGATCACAAATTCACAATTCGGATATGTGATTACATATAAGTACCTAACAATTTATCTCTATCTTAAAGGGAAGTGTCGGTGTTAATTCCACCGGCAACCCCTCAACTTTTATTATTTTAACTTTTAACCCTCAAGTTTTAGGTTACTACTACTACTACCTTCTATCAAGTTTTAAAATTCACATTTTACCCCTTCCAATATTATTCCATTTTTACACACCTCAACTTTTAAAAATTCCAACTTTAACCCCTAGACTATTACTCCTACTTCTGCAATTGCCAACACATTGTGTATTACGAATTTCGTATAGCGTATTATAACTTTGGCATTGTGTTTTACACTTCTTGTCTAATTTTTGTAATTGCTCTTTATTCATCGTGTTTTACTATGGCTTACACATTGTGTTTTACATTTCGTGTCTTATTGCACGTTTTGACCCGCCGCACATTGATAGATAAAACAGATCCTTACAACAATATGATCAAATCATGTTGAATTTAACTTTTTACGGTGCGATTAAGAATGGGTCGCAATTAAAATCAACAATTCAACACATAAAAGATGACTAGATGAGTACGGGCTTATGTTATTTCATAGGATCTCACATAGGACAATATGAAAGAGCCCGGATTAATCTAAGTAAGATATGCAATTTAATAAGAGTGCTCGGATCATTATAGCCAATAATAAAAGCTGATAATTCTAATAAAAAGAATTGTGTCATAACCACTTATATATAAAATGTAGTAAGCCTATTAAAATGCTTTTTCATGAATACAATTTCTTTGAGCTATTTTATTAATAAGGTCATTATGGTTATAATGGAATAATGTTTATGATCATAACCAACAAATTAATTATCTGTAATTACTTGTACAAATAAACGTATGCAACCAAGAAACTAGGATTTTTCACAAGTCGAGTTCCAATCGTGCACTCAAGTCAGGCTCAATAGAGGCTTGGGCTTGTAAGTATACTATCCAACTCTGCTTTGCTCGACTCGAATACTCTATCAAGCTGAAATCTAAGCTTGAACTCAACCCGGGTCTCGACATATAATAGAAAAAATAGAACCATTAAGGAAAACATAAGAGAGATTGTCAAGTTGAGAATACGGGGCAAAAGCATGTGGGGTGGGCTTTCCTATATCAGTGAGGCTTTTTAATCTAGGGATTTTACTCGAGCGAATTCATATATTCTCGAAAAAGTATTATTAATCAGTTCGGCTCGAGCCAAATTATCTTAATTAAGTTGATTTCCAGACAATTTTGAACAGGTTTTCATGACACGAGCTATTTGAAACTCCTAGGCTTAAACCATAACCAAATGAGTGACTACTAAGGCTATATATATGGTGTGGTGCTCTCTTCCCCCAACTTCCTCAAATGAGTGACTCCTAGGCACCACCTCATTTCCCACATTTTCTCCCTCAAATTTGGAAATGGTTTCCCTCAATTCCCCCAATTTCCCCATTCCCCCTCCTTTAAAAATAAATAAATAAATAAATAAATAAATCTAACCAATCAAATAGCTCGGCAAGAATGGTGAATTGTCACGATTACACCGAAAATTAAAGGACGTAATACCCCCGATTGCTTCCCCCGAGACCATACCAAATCGCCTAAACCCCTTCTTCGCCTCTCACGCCCATATATGTGTTTTCAAGAGTCCTGAATTTAGACTTCCTACATATATAACATGATGGGTAAGTCATGTTTCTTCAAGTTAACTTATAGTTAAGCCATTTTATAGGAGAATATTGTTTATAATAAAATCATTACTCTATGAAAAAATAATATGGTAACATAAATCTAGGTATACACTACAAATAAAATAAACAACCACCACCATACCATACCATACCATACCCAGTAGATCCCATATTACAAATCAAATAATTAAATCATGAGAAGAATGGTTGAGAGTCTAAAAATGCAATTTAAACGGTTTAATGGATGCTTACAAAGGTACTAAAATGTTTTTCTTGTACATGTTACAATGTTTATTGCACCCCCTCACTAGCTAGCACGATTGTATCTACAGGACATTCGAATTTTCCAGGTAAATCAAACCGAATTTTGTACTCCACAACGCACACATAGGTTTGAAGTGAAGCGCATGTAATACTTTCAATTTAATTTCAAACGCGCTACTTTAAACATTCATATCTCATACCACTTAGCTTTATTACAGACCATTCTGAGCTCATTGCAATACTACAGTTGACGAGATCACTAACCGATTAATTAGTGATCATAAATGTGATAACTAAACATTATGTGTATGCCCAAAGTTAACTAACATTTTTCAACCAATTTCACATTAAGCATCGGTATTTAGCAGCAAAAAGAAGGATAACACAACTTGGTCAAGAACCAAACATCAGAAACAATCAATGAGAGGGATATTTCATGGTCGGATGAGTGTTGAAATACAAACATAATCTATTGGTCGTGTTCAGGTTTTCATCAGTTCAACCCGTCAACTAAAAACATGCTAACCTGACACCCCTAATTTATACATTAACATACTTTTAAAGACATCAGTAGGAAGCTTCAACTTCATCAGCTGGCACGGATGATCCGTTTGGGGGGTCGTCAGCACGCAGTTGAGCAGAAACATCATCTATCGCAGAGTTCAGCTGAGCAATCTTCTCCGTTAGTATCTTGCGTGTTTTCTGTTCCATCAAAACCAATAAAATAATTTTCCAAATCACTGAATAAAATAATTTAAGAGATTGTACACATTAGAAGCATACTTTTGAGTTTTGGCCAAACCCATTTCCCTTTTTAGCTAATTTTTTGACCCGTTTGAGAAAAAAACACAACTCAAACCAATCCATTCATCTCTAAACGGGTCAATATCACAACAAGTACCTTAAACTCTACTTATTGCGGTGAACAAGGTTTTACCTCCAAGGCTTTCTCTTCATCATATATAAATTTTGGCAGCCTCCTCATTAAATCTTTTCGGTCTGCCCCTGCAAATGCCTTGCTTATCTGCACCATAAAATTATCTTTAAATAACAAATCGACGTTAAACATGTTTTAAAACCTGTTCATAAATCTTTCAACTACAAATGGATTTCCTTTTTCTTGGTAATCACTAGTTTCCTATTTCCACGGGTACCAACTATCTCCACGACTCCACGGGTCCCGTGCCACTGTCATGTACACTCAAATCAAACATAATTCGAAGAAAACTGGTGAACCTTCTTTAGTTTTTTATTTTGCTGCGAAGTTCTTGGACTGTTAATAGAATACTTGAATATAGTTTGCTGATTAATTGATTACCACCCATTCTGGATCAATTTTAGTCATTTAATAGTTTTGGACGGACAGTCTCTACAGTTATTAAAAATGCCAAAACAGGCGGTCGCGTCAGGTAACGGTCTGAACGATTTCAGGTTGAGGCAGATGGTGGTGGATGCAGAATCAGTGATGATGAGAAGGGGGGGTTGGCGGTGGTGTCAGCGACGGGCCGACCGCGAGTACATGGTCGAGACAAACACTTGTCATGGATGGTGCTTTCCTATTTCGACCCATTTTAAGTGCGCAAGTGACCTATTTTGGCCTGTTGAGTAGATCCAAATTGACCATCGTATGATTTGAGTCGACCCAAATGAACCATATGCATAAATGTTTTTACTAAATTCACCCAAATCAACGCATTTCTTAAAAGAATGAGTCATGATTGCCACCTCAAAAAACGAAACAGAACCACAGGACTCAAACTTAGGTGATGGATTCCTCTCTTTATAAAACCACCTAAGTTGTCGTAGAAACATGGCCACCCGTTGGGGCAGAACAATGTCGAATAGAGTCCAATAACCTACATAACTCCAACAAGATCACAAAAAGAATTGCTCAAGCATACCTGGGGTGCATATATTGCGCCTAATGTTCCAACAACAATTCCGCCCAATACAAAGCCACTGACGAATAAGCTGGCACTGCCTAGTCTATCATCATTTGCCCTGCAGATGCATAGGTAGAAATTAATGACACAGGCGTTAAGAATATAAAAACTACAAGGGGCAAAGGCGGAAAGAATCCGCATATATATATGACCGTAGAAGATACAGAGAAGATTAACAACGCACCCGGCTCTAACAGTAAGTGATTTCTTCTGCTTTGTTAGTTTCATTGCTCCAGTGTGGCCGATAAGCAGATTAGTGGAGCCAGTGCATTGATCTGCTTGCATCAATAAACCAACCATCATTTAATTTGTAACAAGTTGGATAATAAGGGGAGAAATGGAAGCTAAAAGCTTAAAGCAATGCAGTTAATTTGATGGAAAATAATATCCAATAATGACGACTGGGAATTAGATACCCGTTAATATTGATACTCATCTGCAGCTAGAATTAAAAAAAAAATCTTCATCAACTATATTGATATTCTATAGAATCTATACGCAAATCTCAACTCATATTCTATCCACAAGAGACACTGGCCAAAGGAATTAAGAAATGCCCCGCGACAAATATCAGCAACGCGTTTTGGGTACATCGGTTGTAGATTAGAGAAATCCACGGTAAATAATGTTTTGAGTGGAAGCAATCCACGATGGTGATGACCTCCAATGAAGTTTCCATGTGGGAAACTAAAAGCAAAGTTGTGACCTCCTTGCGGTCAAAGAAACAATATTGATTGGTATGAGGGGCCAGATGCTATAAATGGTATTAGAGCCACTTCGGTTATGTTTTGTTTACGATGTTTGGGCAAAACATACAATATTTGTTACGGGGAGCCATTTGTAATACCCTGACCATAACATGGATCCCAAAACTTAGGAATTCCGGATAAATCCACACTAGTCTTGAATGACGAGATTTCGAGAGAGGATCAAAATTTTTCATGGAGCTTCCTAGAAATGACATTTTCCTTAAAAGATCAAAGAATTTCTAAATAATGATACCTGTATAGAATTCTCTAAAGTAACACATTCGAGATTAGAATACACTAGCATACCTATATGTTTTCATTGTGCAGCACAAGCACAAATCAAACCTAAAATCAATGCCTAATAAACCAATCAAACCCATAACTATCAAAAGATGTAGTCTGATCCAACTTGAAGTCCAAAAAAACATCACAACAAATAAAGATCATCGAACCCTATACAACAAAAGAACATAACAATCAAGATACAGTTCACTACATGTAATAAAAATCCAGACCCATATACAAATAAGCTTCAATTACACTTTCAAACACTCCAATTCCATTTCAAGATTCAAGAAACACAACAAATCAATTAATTAGCTTCATAATAATTGCAATTAGCAACACAATTCACAACTGGGAGGATGATTGTAACAGAAATGTTAATAAAGTTACAATTTTTACATCAATAACATATAGAAAGATAAGTTTGGAAGCATTGAATTGAAATTATGTAATGGGTATACCAGAAAATAAGTGATTTGGGTGGGTTTGGAGTGAAAGGAAGGAATTGGAGAGGGTAGTCATTGTTCTTGACGACAATTCGACTGTACAAAGAGAGAGAAGAAGAAGAAGATTACAGTTGGATTGGTATAACCGAAGTTGTGTTTAGTGAACGGTTAAAAAGAATAAGAGGGTGTTTGGGATCGACTTTCAAAACACCTTATTAACTTATTGGCTCTTTTTTTTTTTTTTTTTTTTTGCTATTGGGGTTGGTGGCCCAATGGTAGAAGCAAAGCTTCTAGGAACACCTAAGGGGGAGGTCATGGGTTCAAGTCCTATAAGGAGTAGAAATTTGCCGTTCAAAAAAAAAAAACTTATTGGCTTTTTCTTTTTGGTGTTTGAGGTTGAGTTTCAAAACAATTTATTTACTTATTGGCTTTTTCAAAAAGAAAAAGCCAATAAGTCAATAAGCTGTTTGTGTAACCTAAAAACACTTTTTGTTTTGACTTTTGGCTTTTAAGGGTAGAAAAACTGTTTTTGAAAAGTTAAAAATCTTAGCTTTTGGCTTTTGACTTTTGGAAAAAAATTACAAATCTACCACCAATACAACCAATATTCACAATAAGTTAAGCGAAATACTTAAAAAAACGCAATCTATTGACTTTTTGACGTTTCTCATCCCAAAAGCTAATCCAAACACTTTTTTTTAAAACTCATTTTCAAAAACTCATAAGCTAATAAACACTTTTGACCAAAAGCACTTTTGCATTTTCAAACTCAATCCCAAACACCCTCTGAGTCTTGGTTTTTATAATTTGGAACAAAGTTTTAGTTACTATTTATAACTCTACTAGTAAATTGAAATCCGTGTATTTGCGGTTCGTGCGTTAAACCGTAAAAAAATTAACAGTGAAATATTAACGCAACCCACACGTTGGGGGAAAGGCGTTTGAATCTTTATAAGAAACAGAATCTTGACGTAAAACAACGCGATGTGGCTTGGGTGTTGATAGTATTCAAAACTCTATAAAAAGGTGAAATTGTTAACAATAATTTGCTATGTCGCAACAGGAAATTTGTTAAAAACTCAAGAAATGGCAACCTCATTATGACTCAGGAGCTATTGTGTAAATTGATTAGGAAAAAAAGAAAAAACCCTTTTATTCAAGCTTACGAACTGTATGGTAACTTTATGAAAGTTTAGGGTAGGATTGTAAAATCTTTAATTTAAATACCTCTATATAGCAAAGCTTTTGTGCATTGGGTAGTTGTACACTCTGCCTTAAATGTTATACTAGTGGTATTTCACAAACCCGTGTTCTGGTTTTGAGGGTGTGGCCTGGTTTTACACCTGTATCTCACTACCTCTCTCTGGTTGACACACATCCACAAAACAAAACACCCTCATTCGACTCTGTGTGTGTGTGTGTGTGTGTGTGTGTGTGTGTTCCTTTTCTCTCTATGGTTGCTCATACACACAGATGAAGATGATACAAAAAGTGTATGTTCAAGTTTAAAAGAAGTAGGGGAAGAAGATCAAAAGGATGAAGTTCAATCTCTTTCTGAAGAAGATCAAAATGATGAAGGTCGGTATTTCTGTTAGTTTTGTTTCTGATGTATACTCAATTCATTCAACTCATTGTATAATATATTATTGCATACTAGATCTAGCTTTGATGATCTTGATTTGACTGAAAATGGTGTGTGTTAATCATGTATTTGCAGCACTTTCATTGACTCTCTTCCTTCCTTGCCTCTATACTGTTGTTATTGACGCAAAAAACGCTTAAAAGAAACGGTAATAATTCCTCAATTATCTTCATATTTTTCTGTTATTACATGATTAGGTTAGGTTTTTAATTTTTTTTTTATGTATCATTGTACCAGATAATGCATATATACATTCTCATCTGTTTATTGTTTGTTAGTTTAGCTTCGTTACTTAGTGAGGATCAACTGAAATTTTGTAAGTTTCAATAGTTTAAATGTTAAAAACCGAATTAACCGAAACTGAATTAGCTAATTAACCGCTATCTGAACCGATGAACACCCCTAGCTATTGGGCAATTGCTTTAACAAATAAGGTATTCAGGCTTAGTGCATGCCTCTTCATAGCACAAGTATATGTCCATGCCTAATACGGAATTGCAACCATCCATTATTAGTTTGACGCTCTAGGAATGGAACCAAACTATTCCAGGAGAAACACGGAGTGCCGCTGGATCAGAAGGCCTTTGGCTTTAACCGAGCTTGAGTACTTTGTTGTTTTACAGATTTTACTTAGTTAACTATGGAACTGAAGTCACATGACTAAGATAGGGTGCAAATGTGCAATCAGCGTTTCAATTTTCAATTGTCAAGGATCTAACGATTATGAATTCTTACAATTTACTTTTAATTAGCTTGGATTATTAATTTTTTCTTTTGAAACTAATCTGGAGACCTCAATTAGTAAGTTGTGGCTGTAATGCAACACTAAAAAAATCCAAATGTAGCTTTAGTTGCAGTACTATAGAATATTTGAGCCATCTTATCTCTAAAAATGGTGTAGCAACTGACCCTAAAAAAGTAGAAGCAATTGTTAATTGACCTATTCCATCTAATATTAAGCAGTTAAGGGGATTTATGGGGTTAACTGGCTATTGTAGAAGGTTTGTTAAGTCTTTTGGAATGATAGCAAGACCTTTAACTGATCTGTTAAAAAGGATGATTTTCAATGATTTGACCACGCTATAATGGCCTTTTATAAATTGAAGAAAGCCTTAAGTTAACTACATGTGTTAGCCTTCCCTAACCTATCACTACCATTCACTTTAGAGATTGATGCATCAATAATGGGGATTAGAGCTGTCCTTATGCAAAAAGGTCACCAATAGCATACATCAGTAAGGCCTTGTCACCAAAGCAACAGACTTTGTCTGTGTATGAAAAAAGAGCTGATGGCAATTATGTTTGCAATCCATTATTGGAAACATTACTTATCTAACAAGAAATTTATCATTAGAACAGATCAGAAAAGCCTTAAATTTTTGTTAGAATAGAAGGTCAATACCCCATTACAACATGTGTGGCTTTCTAAGATGATGGGTTAGACTATGAAATTGTTTACAAGAAAGGCAGTGACAACTTGGTAGCAGATGCTTTATCAAGGGTGCAAGGGTCCGCATTACTCCCTATGGCATTATCTGCTTTTGTTCCTTCTTTGTTAGACAAGATTAAAACAACTTGGCAGTCTGATGAGGTATTACAAAAAGTGACAACTTGGTAGCAGATGCTCTATCAAGGGTGCAAGGGTCCACATTACTCCCTATGGCATTATCTGCTTTTGTTCCTTCTTTGTTAGACAGGATCAAAACAACTTGGCAGTCTGATGAGGTATTACAAAAGTTTTGTCTCAATTAACTGAGGGCCAAATGGTCAAAAGTATAATTGGGATGGGTAGTTGTTAACTAAGAAGAATAGATTAGTAGCTGGACATGATCAGGCTTTTGAGACATGACATCATTCACTTATGTCATGCTACTCCTAGTTCTGGTCATTCAAGGGTGCATTTTACTCTACAAAGAATTAAGCTGTTTTTTCTTTGAAAAGGGATGACTAAGCATGTTAGACAGTTTATAAGACAATGTGAAACCTACCAGAGAGGAAAATATGAAATAGTGGCCACACTTAGTTTATTAAGGCTTTCCTTTGCTCATGTTTTCACTGATATTAGAATGGACTTTATTGGTGGACTGCCTAAATCTGGAGGGAGGGATACTATCTTTGTTGTAGTTAGGGCTGTTCAAATCGCTCGTCGCTTGTGGATCGCTCGCCGCTCGTTCGGAAAATGCTCAAAAAATGCTCGCTCGATCGTCCGCCCGGTTGTAAGTGAACCGATCGGCTCGGTTCGGTTTGTAAACGAGCCAAGCACGAGCAAAGGTCCGCTCGGCTCGGTTCGGCTCGAATAAATTATTATTTATCTAATATATATTTAATTATATATATACGCACAAATTATAGTAATATTTATAGCTTTATACATAACATTTGGCCTAATATATGCAAATAAAATACGACTAGTCCGCTTTATCAAATAAATATTTGACACAAGATTTAGTAGTAAAACCGTAAGTCGTAACGTGACAGCCTTAACTTCTTTATGTTATTAGTCGTCCGTCCCTAGTCGTCGCTTGATATCACCCTACGCCACAATGCGACAATTGTTCTCTGTAATATGCTAATTGCCTCAACCTAAGCCTCATTCTTGAACACTCGGACCTCAATATTAGTGTCCTCATCGGACAGCTCCACCTTAGTTGTCACTCGACAACGAAATATTGAAGATAACATCCCAATTTCATGGTTGTCTAAATTAATCTCTGCTCGTTTCTCGCTTGACGCTCGCTCGAAAAAATTTGTGCTCGAAAAATGCTCGTTCGCTTTCAGCTCGGTTGTAAACGAGCTGCTCAGCTCGGTTCAGTTTGAAAATGAGCCAAGCATAAGCAAAGGTCCGTTCGGTTTGGCTCGGCTCGTGAACAGCCCTAGTTGTAGTAGACAAGTTGACTAAGTTCGCCCATTTTATACTTTTGTCCCATCCATTCTCTGCAACTGTGGTAGCCCAAGCCTTCTTAGATCATGTTTTCAAACTCCATGGTTGGCCTAACACAATTGTTTTAGATAGAGATCCCATTTTTCTCAGCAACTTCTAGAAAGAATTCACCAGATTACATAGGGTTTCTCTTGCATTATCAACTGCTTATCATCCCCAATCAGATGGACAGGCTAAGCTTGTCAATAGATGCTTGGAATCCTAGTTAAGATGTGTGTGTATGGGCAAACCTAAGGACTGCAGTAAATGGCTTTCCTTTGCTGAATGGTGGTACAATTCCAGTTATCATTCAACCATCAAAATGTCACCTTTTGAAGCCTTATTTGGTTATCCACCTTCATTTTTATTCCCTACATCCCAACAGATACAATGGTTGCTATTGTTGATGATTAATGTAGAGATAGGGAGGAGATGATCAATGTTCTCAAGCATTCATTGCGTAGGGCCAGTAATAGAATGAAACAGCTTGCAGATAAGCATAGAATCAAAAGAAGCTTTCAGATTGGTTCATGGGTCTTTGTGAAACTTCACCATTATTATCAAAACACTCTTAGAGTTACTAAGCATTCTAAACTTTAACCTAAGTACTATGGACCCTTATTGTGGACAAACATGATCCTGTAGCCTATAAACTTAATCTCCCTTATGATGTGCTAATCCATCCTACATTTCATGTATCTTTGCTTTAAGAGCTATGGGCCCTCCCACAACTACCATTCCACAAGCTAAATAACCAAGGCCCCAATATCAACCTGTTACAATCATAGATAAGAGATGGCTTAAGAAAGGGAACACGGGTGCAGAATTAGGAGTGTAAACGAGCCAAGCCGAGCCGGGTCTGAGCCTGACTGGGCTCGAGCTCGGCTTGGTTCGAGCCTAATACTTTGAGCTTGAATTCGGCTCGAATGTAAAACCCAAGGGCTCGAGCTTGGCTCGACTCAAAAAATAATGGAACAATTTAAAAGGAGCTAAAAGCTCGGCTCAAGCTCGCTTTGATATTTGTGACATCCGTCACCCTCGTCTTTCATCTAGTTGACAATAATAGCCCTTCAAATATTTTCATTATAGTCCCTGTAAGTTTTCGTCAATTTTCAAAATTTAAAGTTTAAAGCGAACTAAAACTTTATCACTTACAGTTATTGTAGATCGGGTATAAGTCTTAATCAAACGCATATCTTGAAACATTATTCGGAAGGTATTTATAAATTTTTTTCAAGTTTTATGAAGTTTAAAGCTTTTAAGTTAAGTTAAGTTAACTTAGTTAACTCTTTATAAGAAAAACTTAACCAAAAACCTAATATATCTAACCATGTTAAGGTTGAGGGACCGTTTCTGTCAAATAATGAAAGTTTTGAAAACATCTCCTTCCCTTTTCCCCCTGCCTCGTTTTTCCGGCCACTGTTCATGTCGGATCCGACATGGAAATTCCGGCGAAGCTTTTAAATGGTTCTTAAATGTTTTTGTTTGATTTCAATCACACCAAAACGTTACCCCATCAATTTATAACCATCCGAAATCATTTTTACACATTTAACACCTTTAATAACTAAGTATTAATTGGATTAAAGTTGTAACCGGCGAGTTCTTAAATCGGGTTTAAACGTTTGATTACTTTATTAATCCTATAAATTGATAACCAACACTTGTTTCCCAACCCTTAACCAACAAAACCCACTAAAAAAATGGTTAATCACGACCTGGAAACCTCTGAATCGGAGCTTCAAGACGCGGCCCTCATCCCGTCGTTTCCGACCCAAATCGTAATTGTAAGTGTGATTTTTTGATGCCATTCTGTTTATTATCAAATTCCGAGCAAAAGCCCTCTAGTTTTGATCGTTTTCGTTATCTGGTTCGGGTTTATTAGATTAGGGCTAAGGTTAGGGTTCTAGGGAGTTTTGGGGAAGAAGATGATGAAATGTGATAAAGGTTTATAGAACTTTATTTTCAAAACTTAATCAACAAACAGGTTATAGAGTAGTGGTGCTATGATTGGTCATGAGAACAGAAGGGTCGGGTTCGAATCTCACCACCCGCACCCCTTTGTCATTTTTTTTTAGATTTTGTTTTTATTTATATATTAATTATATAAATGTATTAATCTTTAAATATTCATAATAAATTCATTTTTACTCCAAAAATTATAAAAATTTAGGAGTAGCATCTTGACACCATAAAGATAATTACCACACTTTTATTTTCTGGAAAATGTTTTATTTTTATATTTTTATTGAATTAATTTGTTTTAATCATATTTATTCATTAAAAATTCATTTTTAATGATTTTAATCTCAAACTTTTTGGGTAATTATTTCTCATCATCATGAACTGATATAAAAACTATTGGTTCAGAAAACATTTAATTTTATTGACTTTCCTATTTTTTAATCATTTAAACATAATTTAATCTCGTTAAATCAATTTTAAATATAAATAAGTTTATATAAATTATGAGAAAATTATTCTAATTTTTTTACATCAGAAATCATTCATTTTCTATAAAACTAGGATTTTTGGATCATGTATGGTATTATTAGTCTTATTTACGTTTAATTAGACATAATAAAACATTTATTTATTTATACAATTTAAACATCTATTTTATAAATATTTTTTTTTATAAAATAGAAATACTCATATGGTTTAATGTCTTTATGATCTTTTGTTGGATCATTGTGTAACTCAAAATTATTTATTTATATATTTATGATTATTGTATTTATTTTAATTTAGTTAAAGTAACTAACTAAATTATTTTGTCTTAATTATTCAAACATATTTTTATCTAAATATTCAATAGGTAATAATTATATTATTTAAACCACATTTACAACCTTTCATATATTATTTGTGATATACAACTTTTACATTAACGCGACTTATCATTAAAACTCTAATTCCCCAAATCGACTTAGTAAACCCTAATGCCTTAGACCCTAGATACCTTAGACTTTTTAGACATTTTCCTTATTAGTATTATTACACGTTATAGGTTGAATTCCTCGGAATTCCCATTACTTAGCTCACGACCGCTTAAGTGGATTTTGATCGCTTTCGCAAACTGTGAGTATATCTTTCCCCTTTTTACTGTCTTACTATTTTGGGGTGACTCATGTACTTATTATCAAGTTTATATTTCCTTTTACTAAAATAGCAATTCTTATGTGTGTTTGCTTGTGTCATTTTGTGTATCTATGACCTGTCAAATCATTAACCGTTGCGGCCTGGCATTTCAATGAATAGTACTATGGTTTATACCCTTGTGACTCTGTTGAGAGTCCTCGTCATTGCTATGTATTACATTACTACTAGCGCATACTATATATATCTGCTTTCTTTTCTTAGGGTTGATTTGACCCGGATACCACTTATTACATAATCGCAAACAGTATACGACACATGAATTGCTAAACACTTTGCTACTATATTTATTTAAACAGGGTATGCTCACCAATACAATTTTTGTATTGACCAAAATGTTTTGTACATGTTTCAGGATGTTTTGAGATGCATTCTTTAAGCTTTCGGATTTATATTTAGATGTTGATTCATTGTATTTCAATTTAGTTGGCAGTTAGAATCGTTGTATTTCATTTCAATGTAATAAATTATTTAATCAATGTATCAATATTTACACTTTTAGTCCATGAGCTATTGAAAAATCGTCACTACGTGACACCTCGATGTTTCCGCCATCGGTTGGGGTGTTACAGATTGGTATCAGAGCCATGGTTATAGGGAATTAGGTTATTAGAATGCCTTTTAGCCTAGTCTATAACTAAGCTTACTTTCACGAGTCCTCTCGTGTATATTTCTCTCGTTTCTTATATTTTCTTTCAAGATATTTTCGCTATGATTATTTCCCGTTATTCTTTCGATATTTTGCTTGGCGAAGAAGACACTCGTATTTCACAAACGAAACAATATCATCAAGTTAGGAGTGGTATCCATACCTTGGTGATTAGTTTCACTCCTCTATATGTTATTTATCTTAGGGATATAACTTTGAGATAGGAGTGACATCCACACCTCAAAGAGTAGTTCCTTCAAAAAGAAACTTAATCACTAAGCTGGGAGTGATATCCTTAACTTAGTGATTGGTTTTATTCCGCAATCGTTTTCAATTTTGAAATACATCTTTGAGTTAGGAGTGAAATCCACATCTCAAGGATCTATTTCTACATCTCGTTGATTATGAATTTTCTTAAATACTGGTAATCTATTACATACGTTAATTTTATCATTCACGTCATTTTTAAATCTTGGTCTTTTAAAACACATTAGATTTACACATACTTCATGGAATGATTTCATTTCACATTTTATAAACTAGTATTACATATTTTACAAGTCAAACGTAAACCTTTTGTTTTCATATGACGTAACCAATATATGTTTTCGAAAGGAACTTGCAACTAATAATAAGTCTTATAACATTTTTCAAACTCAACTCCTTGTAAACACATATCTACGAAGATTTTTCAAATGAACCAGTTTTGAATCTAAAACACACTTTGGTTACTAAAAAGTTATCCTCGTGCATTATTACTATTCTTTCAACTATATCACAAAGTTTGAGCAAACTATGTTTTTGATAAACGAAAATTTATCTTATAACACTCGCACTCTTTCAGTCACAAAACTTTGGTTTTACAAAATATTGGACATATCCTTATTAGAATGCTACTAATTGTCTTTTATCATATAGTGCATATATGTAAAACTAACTAAATTTAAACCCTTATGTCAGTAAACTATACGACTGTTTGCGTACTCTCACTTATCGTAAAATTTCATTATTATTATTATTATTTTTTTTACACCGTTTCTATTCATAGTTATTTCTAACACGTTATTTGTGATTATTTTCACACTGCTTAGTTACAAGAGTTCAACTCGATTACTTTCATTTGGTTTAAGTTGTGCGATTTACTTGATTATATTATACTATTATTTCAATCGAAATTTTATGTTATACTTATATACTTACTTGAACGCATATTTGGTATGCATATTTTCTTTCCTGTTTTGAGCAAAACCCTGTTATACTTTACATTATTTTGTTCATAATCATGGCCAACGAACATACCAGTTGATAAACTCGTATGAGATCTAAGCCAGTGCCCACGTACGACTCGGATTAGAGTATTTCTTTAATCCGAGGGGAACGGTGTAAACCTCAGGGTCTATCAATATGAGTGTTTAGAGCCAACGATGTGAACAGAAGTTACCGGTTAAGGGCGAACCCGAAAGGGAAGAACCTCTAACCATTTCTATTACTTACACATTATTCTCATTACGGTTAAAGGGAAAACCCAAAAGGGAAGGACCTCTAACCATGACAGGATTAAACATTATTTCATTACAGTGACTATTACATAGTGGTTGCACACATTTATTTCATGTTAGGGTTATGGAAAAACATAACACCCTAGTGTAAGGTAAATCGATGATTACGGTCCGGAACACAATCATGGGCTTACAGGTACATGAGGGTGGTGTGTGATTCTACTTAGGCTGTTGGTAGTCAATTAGTACGAATCCAAAGTATCGGGAGTGTGGTGGGTCAGCTGCGGTACACCCTATATATAAGCACAAACGATACTGCGGGAGCGGACTAGGAGTCTGACCAAGAACCTATCCATTACTTTATACTTATCTCTTCATTAGAACAGTGGGCTAATAGCTAGCATTTTCGATAGGAACGTTCTTACGTGAGCTTCGTTCGTCTTCCTAGAGTCTTTCTCTTGACCCCCCACACAGAAAACATAAACTTTGTATACTCGTGCACTCTCTATTAGTCGAGATCCTGTTGCATGTCCTTAATAACGTTTAGTTAGAAACTTTTCTAAAGAAGGGGAGACTGCTTCATTAGTACCCCTGCCCCTCACCCGTTACACATTCCCAAAACTTTCCTCATTTAAATTCACAACTTTCTAATTTTGAGTTAACTGTCAAATATTTGGACGCTTTTACTTTGGGAATTAGACAACTATTTAAAATTTTGTCAAATCATAAATGATGGAATTTTCTTTTAAAAATTTAGTTGACTTTTACAACGCCTTTTGTTTCATAGTAACCGCCACTTGAAGAAATTTCGAGACGAAATTTTCTAAAGTAGGGGAGACTGTGACATCCGTCACCCTCGTCTTTCATCTAGTTGACAATAATAGCCCTTCAAATATTTTCATTATAGTCCCTGTAAGTTTTCGTCAATTTTCAAAATTTAAAGTTTAAAGCGAACTAAAACTTTATCACTTACAGTTATTGTAGATCGGGTATAAGTCTTAATCAAACGCATATCTTGAAACATTATTCGGAAAGTATTTATAAAATTTTTTTTCAAGTTTTATGAAGTTTAAAGCTTTTAAGTTAAGTTAAGTTAACTTAGTTAACTCTTTATAAGAAAAACTTAACCAAAAACCTAATATATCTAACCATGTTAAGGTTGAGGGACCATTTATGTCAAATAATGAAAGTTTTGAAAACATCTCCTTCCCTTTTCCCCTGCCTCGTTTTTCCGGCCACTGTTCATGCCGGATCCGGCATGGAAATTCCGGCGAAGCTTTTAAATGGTTCTTAAATGTTTTTGTTTGATTTCAATCACACCAAAACGTTACCCCATCAATTTATAACCGTCCGAAATCATTTTTACACATTTAACACCTTTAATAACTAAGTATTAATTGGATTAAAGTTGTAACCGGCGAGTTCTTAAATCGGGTTTAAACGTTTGATTACTTTATTAATCCTATAAATTGATAACCAACACTTGTTTCCCAACCCTTAACCAACAAAACCCACTAAAAAAAATGGTTAATCACGACCTGGAAACCTCTGAATCGGAGCTTCAAGACGCGGCCCTCATCCCGTCGCTTCCGACCCAAATCGTAATTGTAAGTGTGATTTTTTGATGCCATTCTGTTTATTATCAAATTCCGAGCAAAAGCCCTCTAGTTTTGATCGTTTTCGTTATCTGGTTCGGGTTTATTATATTAGGGCTAAGGTTAGGGTTCTAGGGAGTTTTGGGGAAGAAGATGATGAAATGTGATAAAGGTTTATAGAACTTTATTTTCAAAACTTAATCAACAAACATGTTATAGAGTAGTGGTGCTATGATTGGTCATGAGAACAGAAGGGTCGGGTTCGAATCTCACCACCCGCACCCCTTTGTCATTTTTTTTTAGATTTTGTTTTTATTTATATATTAATTATATAAATGTATTAATCTTTAAATATTCATAATAAATTCATTTTTACTCCAAAAATTATAAAAATTTAGGAGTAGCATCTTGACACCATAAAGATAATTACCACACTTTTATTTTCTGGAAAATGTTTTATTTTTATATTTTTATTGAATTAATTTGTTTTAATCATATTTAATTCATTAAAAATTCATTTTTAATGATTTTAATCTCAAACTTTTTGGGTAATTATTTCTCATCATCATGAACTGATATAAAAAATATTGGTTCAGAAAACATTTAATTTTATTGACTTTCCTATTTTTTAATCATTTAAACATAATTTAATCTCGTTAAATCAATTTTAAATATAAATAAGTTTATATAAATTATGAGAAAATTATTCTAATTTTTTTACATCAGAAATCATTCATTTTCTATAAAAACTAGGATTTTTGGATCATGTATGGTATTATTAGTCTTATTTACGTTTAATTAGACATAATAAAACATTTATTTATTTATACAATTTAAACATCTATTTTATAAATATTTTTTTTATAAAATAGAAATACTCATATGGTTTAATGTCTTTATGATCTTTTGTTGGATCATTGTGTAACTCAAAATTATTTATTTATATATTTATGATTATTGTATTTATTTTAATTTAGTTAAAGTAACTAACTAAATTATTTTGTCTTAATTATTCAAACATATTTTTATCTAAATATTCAATAGGTAATAATTATATTATTTAAACCACATTTACAACCTTTCATATATTATTTGTGATATACAACTTTTACATTAACGCGACTTATCATTAAAACTCTAATTCCCCAAATCGACTTAGTAAACCCTAATGCCTTAGACCCTAGATACCTTAGACTTTTTAGACATTTTCCTTATTAGTATTATTACACGTTATAGGTTGAATTCCTCGGAATTCCCATTACTTAGCTCACGACCGCTTAAGTGGATTTTGATCGCTTTCGCAAACTGTGAGTATATCTTTTCCCCTTTTTACTGTCTTACTATTTTGGGGGTGACTCATGTACTTTTTATCAAGTTTATATTTCCTTTTACTAAAATAGCAATTCTTATGTGTGTTTGCTTGTGTCATTTTGTGTATCTATGACCTGTCAAATCATTAACCGTTGCGGCCTGGCATTTCAATGAATAGTACTATGGTTTATACCCTTGTGACTCTGTTGAGAGTCCTCGTCATTGCTATGTATTACATTACTACTAGCGCATACTATATATATCTGCTTTCTTTTCTTAGGGTTGATTTGACCCGGATACCACTTATTACATAATCGCAAACAGTATACGACACATGAATTGCTAAACACTTTGCTACTATATTTATTTAAACAGGGTATGCTCACCAATACAATTTTTGTTTTGACCAAAATGTTTTGTACATGTTTCAGGGTGTTTTGAGATGCATTCTTTAAGCTTTCGGATTTATATTTAGATGTTGATTCATTGTATTTCAATTTAGTTGGCAGTTAGAATCGTTGTATTTCATTTCAATGTAATAAATTATTTAATCAATGTATCAATATTTACACTTTTAGTCCATGAGCTATTGAACAATCGTCACTACGTGACACCTCGATGTTTCCGCCATCGGTTGGGGTGTTACAATAGCTTAAACGAGCCAAAGCTCGGTGATCGCGTGTCGAGTGCTAATCAAAAACTATTTTAAAAACAACTCGTTAGCTACAAGGACTGCAGTATAGGGAGTAGGGTTGTCGAACCACGAGGAGTATGTGGTTAGTGTTAATAGCAATTTTATTAACTAAATTAATTAATTAAAATAATATTTTATGAAGTATAATGTTGTCGTTTTTGCAAAAACTGAATTAAATTGATTTAAGTGATTCAAATATAAAACAATAAGAATAAAGAAGTAACTCCCTCTAAATTTCAGGTTCTAGGTTTCACACAGTTTTCAGTTTATAGATTGGGAACCACATAGACATAGTTTTGGAAATTAGTTAATTAACTGGTAGCACAAGTTCTTGTCATCAAACCCTATTATCTACCCAATTGTAAGCGTCAAGTCAACCCTCTTTATGTCACCAAACCCGCTACTAGGTTTTGTCATCAACCGAACAAGTTGTAAAGAAAGGACTCAAAACACAAATCAATTGTTTGCTTAACTAATACATCAATAATGTTTTAGTTGTTTGTCATCACAAGCAAAACATAATCCAATACTGAAAATAAATAGAAAAAGTGCGAAACCTAATTGAACCATTCGTCTAGAGAAAGTCACAACATATTTAGCCTTGGATCTTGGCCATTGAAGCTTATTCCTCTCTATTTCTTCACTTGCTGTTCGATGTTGAGATCCTCCTCCCAAAAGAATAATCAAACCTTGAAAATAATAATAATCCCCTTTTATTCTGTGTTGTTCGATCCCTCTAAATATTGTATGCGACCTCTCCTCTTGTGCGCCCCTAGGCAGAGGTAGCAGCCCTCCAAAAGATAATAAATCCAACCTTTTATCAATTATCACAAACCTCACCAACCCTTATTTCACTATGGGCCTTGAGACGTGAAGTTCTTTTTTTTTTATTTCTTTCCTTTTTTTTATTTTGTTGTTGTTATTATTATTATTATATAGACTCTATATAGACAAAAGATCAAATACATATAAAAATTCTGTATGAACCGTACGAATCACGTGATTTGTAATTTTTGGGCGGTGGCAATTTCGTAATTATCCAAAATCCTCTTTTCTTGTTGCCAATCCCTAAAAGCTCCATTAATCAGACAAAACCCCTAAATTTCATCACATTTCTCCTGCTGCTGCCTCCATTAATGAAGCAACCAAGTTTAATTATCATTCAACTTTCGTAATCTATACAATTTTCCCTAAAAAACCCACTGATCGTATTATTCCTCTGCATCAATGGCTCAAAGTACGACGAATGTGATTCAAGGTATGTAGTTTAAATGTTTTGATTTTTTTTTTCATATTTTGCTTTGCATTCTGATTTTTGTAGATTCAGATTTATTCCAAATATCATTCATTGTATTTCATTAAAACATAGTGTAATATTCCAGTTTGATTTTGAATAATGGGTAACAATGGTGTTGTAATTACTCTGGTTTTATTAGCTTTATACATAGGTGAATAACATTAATGTTTTGAAGTAACTTCGTTTTAGTGAAGGTGAATAAGTTTTGAGATTATTAGTTTTTATCACTAGAGTAATTACTGAAAAAGATTATCCATTTTTTTTCTCTTTATGGATAGAGTAAGTAGTACTTTTGAGATGTCATTTATAGTGTATGATGATTTACACAAAATGATTAGTGAATAAGATTAGAAAATAAATCATTTTCTGTGTCTAGAGTAATTACTCAAAATGATTTTCTGTGTCTAGAGTAATTACTCAAAATGATTGTCATGTCTATGTTATTGTTTTTTTAGAGTAATTTTTTATTTATGCATATGTTTGAATGAATTATTAGCTTTATACATTGGTGAATAACATTAATGTTTTGAAGTAACTTCGTTTTAGTGAAGGTGAATAAGTTTTGAGATTATTAGCTTTTATTACTAGAGTAATTACTGAAAAAGATTATCCATTGTTTTTTCTCTTTATGGATAGAGTAATTAGTACTTTTGAGATGTCATTTATAGTGTATGATGATTTACACAAAATGATTAGTGAATAAGATTAGACAATAAATCATTTTCTGTGTCTAGAGTAAATACAAAAAATGATTTTCTGTGTCTAGAGTAATTACTCAAAATGATTATCATGTCTATGTTATTGTTTTTTTAGAGTAATTTTTTATTTATGCATATGTTTGAATGAATTTTTAGAATAATTATGTTTTTCTATTTAATGTAGATGATGCGGTAGAAAATTTAATTATGGGATTTCAACGGTTGTCCCTGTTTCTTGTGAAAGAACTTTCAAACCTAGTGTTTCTTCTTCATTATTACTAGTTGAAGGCATGGTTTTCCCATCATTGGATGCTTCATTGGATTTTTACAAAACATATGCTAGAAATGGAGGTTTCTGTGTAAGAAAAGGTACTCAAGTCGAAAAGAATGGTATAATCAAATATAAGTATTATGTATGTTCAAGGGAGGGATTTAAGATATCTACTAAGTCTGATCATCTACTATTTGTTAATGATAACATAAAACCGAAAAAGAAAAAGAATAGGCCTTCTATCCGTATCGGTTGCCAAGCACAGATTGGATTCATTTCAGATGATGGTCAATCATATAAGGTATTCAGGTTTGTTGAAGAACACAATCATAGTTTTATTTCCCAAGAAGATATGCAGTTTGTTCCTTCATCAAGAAATTTATCAGTTATGAAGCAAAAGAGGATATGTTCTTTGTCAATGTTAAATTTAGGCCCTGTTAAATCATTTCATATTATGAGGACAGAATATGGTGGTTTTGAAGAGGTTGGTGCAACTGCTGTAGATTGCAAAAATTTTAAAAGAGATTTAAAATGTTTTATTGGAGAATATGATGCTGAAATGATTGTTCAAAGATTAACGGATAAGAAAGATTATCTTCCCGATTTTTCATTTGAGTTTACAGCGGATGATAAGGGTTGTCTAACCGGTTTATTTTGGGCTGATGAAGTTTCTAAAATGAATTACTTGACTTTTGGAGATGTAATATCCTTTGATGCAACCTTCAAAACTAATAAGTAAGCTTCTAATTCTTTTTATTATTTTTAGAGTAATTATTATTACATTTTTTTATTAAATTTTTCTTTGTTGCGCAGATACAAAATGGTTTTTGTACCTTTCACTGGCATCGATAACCATTTTCATAATGTCAATCTTGGAGCTGGTCTTATTGCAAAAGAAAATGTTGAATCTTACGTTTGGTTATTATCGTGTTTTTTAAGAGCATTTGGTCGTTAGCCTAAGGTTGTTGTTACCGATCAAGATCCTGCAATCAAACAAGCAGTTGAAAAAGTTTTTACAGAAAGCCGACATAGATTATGTATGTGGCATATCATGAAGAAAGTTGCTGATAAGGTTTGTCTATCAAATTATTTATAGTAAATTACTTTTGTTATAGAGTAATTATTGTTTGTTAATCTTACTGTATTTCTGAAAACAATTGTAATCTTGCTGTAGAGTAATTATATTGCTTCTAGAGTAATTGTATTCTGATTCAAATTTCGTAATTTTTTTTCTGTAGTAATTGTGTTGCCAACTAGAGTAATTATAATATATATTTTAGAGTAATTTTGAGTAAATATATATTTTTTTTTACAGGTTGAGATTTCATTATGCAATGATGATAACTTTAAACATCGTATTTGTAATATTGTTTGGACTGATTCGATTGAGCCTGAGATGTTTGAGCTGGAATGGCAAGAAGTAATTAATGATTTTGGTCTTATGCAAAATGTTTGGATATCAACTATGTTCGAATTACGATCAATGTGGATTTCGGCGTATTATCGTGATGAGCATATGTCAGGCCTCATGCGTACAACATCGAGGTCTGAGAGTGAAAATCAATTCTTTGGTATTATTTCAAATTCACAGTTGACACTTGTTGAATTTTTTAGTCATTTTGACACCGCAATTGAAGCTCAAAGATATAGACATCGAAAAAATGATCATGATACCCGGAATACAGTACCTGATTTCTGGACTGAATCAAATCTTGAAAAACATGCTGCTAAGTTGTATACTCGGTCTATATTTTTTGATGTTCAAGAGGAAATATATGCTAGTTATCACAAATGCTTTTCAGTTAACATCAAAAAAGAAGGAGATTATGCTAGAGTTTATATTCGAGATTCTGAGGCTTTTGGAAAAGGTTTCTTTGAGGTATTTTTAACTTTTTTTACTTATCGTTTTAATATGAGTAATTACTATGTGGTACATGTCATATAATTCAGTAGTGTAATTAGTATATATCATGTATTATTTAACATATAACTAGAGTTATTATTCAATTACTTCAATAATTAGGGTATTCACTATTTTGATACTTTGGTATAGAACCTGCTAGAGTAATTTAGTACTATAATGTATTATTTACTATACAAGTAAACTATTTTTTAAATTCCCAGGTATTGGGTAAAGCTGATGAAGAAGATATTTCTGTTTCATGTGTTTGCAAAAGATTTGAGCAATACGGTTTGTTATGTCGGCACGCGTTCCTTGTGTTACGAATGTTTGAACTTGATGAAATACCTGAGAAGTATGTTTTGAAGCGTTGGAGAAGGGACACAGTTGTAAACAATGCCAATTCTTCACTTTTTGTTAAAGATAGTGCTAATGTAAACATTGATAAGGCGAATCAGCTTGTGCGTGAGATAATGGTTGCTACCGAATACCTTAGTAGTCGATATTTTACAAACATTGAGGAATTAACTAAGGTAAGAGATCAATTGAAAATATTGATGGAAAAGGCTGAAGGGAGTAAAACTGGGCCGATTTTGAAGAAAAAAGATATGATGGCGTCTCTTCTTGGTTATGATCAACCAACAACCACAAATTTGAGACTTCCATGTGGTATTAGAAATAAGGGACGTGGCTCACATAAAAGAATAAAATCTAAAAAGGAAATGGCAGCTAGCCGCGCCGGTAAAAGACGTAGAGTATGCGGTGTATGTGGGAAGCTTGGTCATGATATTCGTACATGCAAATCATTTGTTGGGAAGGAACCAATCGGGAATTAATTGATGTTATTTTTGAACTTTTTTTATTTCGCATCTTAATTAGTTGAGAATTGCTGTTGAATACTATGAAAGTTAAGTGTTTTTGAATACGGATTTTTGCATTTCGTGTTGTAATTGAAGTAGTAGAGTAATTATTTAATTACTCTAGTTTCATCTTATTTAATATATAACTAGAGTAATTATTTTCAAGTTAAATAACAAATATTTTGATTGGTAGAGTATTTAGTTTTGGGGTAATGGAAGTATGTTTTGTACTAGAGTAATTAACTTTGAATTGATATTTTGTACTAGAGTAATTAACTTGCAATTTGAAATTTTATGTTTTCTACTAGAGTAATTACTTCAATTAATAGATTGTACTAGAGTAATTAACTTGATGGGTAGAATATTAAGTTTTTGGGAAAATGGAAGTATGTTTGTACTAGAGTAATTAATTTGAATTGATTGTTTGTACTAGAGTAATTAACTTTGCAATTTGAAATTTGTATACTGTAAAGTTAACCAATTTATATGTTTTCTACTAGAGTAATTACTTCAATTGATAGATTGTACTAGAGTAATTAATTTGCAATTTGAATTTTGTATACTGTTAAATTTAACAATTTATACTTGGCACCAAATCTAAAACCAAATACAAAGATTTATATAAACCATATATAAGGCCTACATATAAGAACAAAGGAGACGCCCAATGTTGTGGAAGCTATAGAGGAATTAAGTTGCTGAGCCACACTATGAAATTATGGGAAAGAATAATTGAGACTAGGATTAGAAAACAAACTCATATTTCGCTAAACCAATTTGGCTTCATGCCAGGGCGGTCAACTATTGAAGCAATCCACATTCTAAGGAGACTAATGGAGAAGTATAGGGAGAAAAGACGGGACTTGCATATGGTGTTCATTGACTTAGAAAAGGCATATGACAGTGTCCCACGTAAGCTACTTTGGGATACTTTGGAAGGTAAGGGGGTGCCGGGGAAGTATATAGATATAATTAAGGATATGTATGAAAGGTCTGTCACCAGCGTTCGGGCTCCTGTAGGGGATACTGATTCCTTTCCTGTGGAGATTGGACTCCATCAAGGGTCTGCTTTGAGCCCATTCCTCTTTGCGATGGTATTGGATGAGCTGTCCAAATCGATTCAGGAGGCAGTTCCGTGGTGTATGCTTTTTGCTGATGATATTGTGTTAGTGGCGGAGACCAAAGAAAGTCTGAATGCGAGGGTAGCAGAGTGGAGAGCATCTTTAGAGAGCAAGGGGTTAAGGATTAGTCGCTCGAAGACAGAGTACCTCTACTGCGGTTTCAGTGGTGCAGATGACGTTAGTGACACGCAGATCACCATCGATGGTCAAGCGGTCCCGAAGACAACGACTTTCAAATATCTAGGATCTTTTGTTCAAAATGATGGAGAAATAGATAGAGATGTAACCCACCGTATCCAGGCCGGCTGGTGTAGATGGAAAGCAGCCTCTGGGGTTTTGTGCGACAGGAGGTTCCCAACTAAACTAAAGGGTAAATTCTATAGAGTTGCAGTCAGACCGGCTATGTTGTATGGGTCGGAGTGTTGGGCCATCAAGAAGACTCAAGCCCGCAAGATGGATGTGGCAGAAATGAGGATGCTTAGGTGGATGTGTGGGTACACAAGACTAGACCGAATAAGAAATGAGATTGTTAGGGGAAGGTTAGGTTTGGCTAAGATTTCAGAGAAGATAAAGGAGTGGAGATTGAGATGGTTTGGGCATGTAAGGAGGAGGCAAATGTCAGCGACAGTTAGAGTAGTGGAGGAGTTGACTGTTGACGGTAGGAGGAGTAGAGGTAGACCCAAATTGACATGGGATAAGCGTATTGAACAGGATTTGATAGAGTTGCACCTCTCTGAGGACATGGTCCAAGATAGGAGTTCGTGGAGACGTAGAATTGAGGCTAAGGATTCTTAGGGACTGTTTCATATATCCCTTTTGGGTTATGTTGTTTTTATTGCATATATACCTTGCTTTAATACATGACACTCTCTATGTTACTATATGTGTTATATTGTTTTTATGGCATATATACCTTTGTTTATAATACATGACACTTTCAATGTTTACATAAATTCAGTATCTCCTGATTAGTTTTAGTGTTGTTTACTGATAGTTTTTTGTTTGTTGAGCCGAGGGTTTCTCTGGAAGCAGCCTCTCTATCCGCAAGGATAGGGGTAAGGTTTGCCTACATCCCACCCTCCCCAGACCCTACTCTTAGCTGTGCTAATTTATGGGATTTACTGGGTAAGGTTGTTGTTGTTGTTTGTTGTATATATAATGCCTACATAGTAACGACGTCAAACATCATAGAATGGATCCCATGTCCAACAAAAGTTTACAATTTGATCAAAGATGAAATTAAACTACTAGCATTACTAACAAATTCAAACATAGCTCGATTGCCTTTCTTTTATATGATCGATCAAATTTTTCTTCAAGTCTTCTTTTGATTCAGTTTCCATGGCTTCAACTTTAAGGGCCTCCGTTATAAGATCATTTCTTGCGCTGTTGATATCTGACAATAACATCTTTGACAAGAATTTGTACCTTAGTTCCTTAAGCTCTTCTTGTTGAACATCCTCTTTTACCGAGAAACCGCTATCCCATTTATCATTTCCCATATAGGTTTCTATATGACGCATTGCAAAAACGCCACAATCGATTTTGTTTTCCTCTGTCCTCCATTGCATTTTCAACCTATTTATATCTGCCCCAATCATTTTCTTCAGACCTGTTTTGATTTTTGAAACTTTCATGTAATTGCACAATGCATTTCTCTACAATATATGCAAAAACATATTAGTTTTTTGAAATTTATATAAATGGTAGAGTAAATAAAATGTCAACAATATTTACCAGCTTATGAGGGATCCCTTTATATCTATCATCAAAATTATCTCCCATCTTGCTGTTATCCATCAAAACAATTTTCCAACTTTCAAATGGAAACACAAAACATAGTAATGTTCTGAAGCTAGAATTGGGAAAAAAAGGAGGTCAGTATCTGTTAATGATTTGACTTTAAACTGTTTAAGGTAGTCATCCATGTTGCTTTTGAACATATCAAATAGCCTTTCTTCTGTGAGCTTAAAATGTTCTTCCAGCTGCATTTTAACAATACAATAAGATCTATAAGTAGAGTGATTATGTAGATACAATAGAGTAATTATGTAACAGATTTAGAATTTATAACAGATTTAGAATTTAATAAAACATAAATGCATAATAGTGTAATTATGTAAATAGGATAAGTATTTTCATACCAATATAGTTGTTGGGCAGAAAAACCTCTTTGGTGACGTTCGGCTTTTCAGTTTTTCTTCATCGTTCAGCACTTCAGACCAGACATCAATGATGGTTGATGCAAGTTTAACACCTTCATATAAGCTCTCAAAAATGACCTTAATTATTTCTGACCCATACATTGATTTGTAGACAAAATTCCTGTTTTTGCGCGGAGTTAGAATGACTCAATAAAATTTATTTTTACATAATTATTAAATCTGTACTTACAGTTCATCAATGGGAAAAAATATGTATTCTGCTATGATGGTTTCATCGTCACTAAGCTTTTGTCCAAGTTCAACTTTCTGTTTAACATAAGGTGATTTATATGCAGAAGTCACCTTTGTTGTTCTCTTTTCTCTTCCTTGTTGTTGAGGTGTACAATCTGTCACAACTTCTTTGTCTTTTCTTAACCGAAAAGCAGGTAACGCGTCGATCATTGATGATGGGTCAACTTTGACCACATTAACTGACTCATCTTCAACATTTGTTTCATCTAAATTACCTTCAATATTTTCCAAATATCATTCTAGAGTAATTTGGTAAATATAATAAGCTAACTATATATTTTGGAGAAAGTACACACCTGCTTTTCCTCCAACATCATTTTTATCAAGCTTAAGATTGTCCCCAGTATTCAGTTTAGCATCATCTATACGATTTTTTGTGAACATTAACAAAGTTAAATATAGCTAGAGTAATTATGAATAACTACTAGTGTAATTATAAATTACCTTGTTTTTTGGAAATAGGAATTACAGTCCATGTGTCTTTCACAGCAGCAAAGTTCTGGAACCCAAGGCAAGCCTCTTTAGCAACAATATGTTGTATTTCCACTTCCTAACAAGTTATCTCAATTTGTTTTTCCATTGTCTCAGTGATACTTTGTTGAACTTCATTTTTTTCTGCAAAGTCGCTTTTAACATCACCGACATCATTTGTATTTTTCTCAACTTCTGCACCTTTTAATGGAACACATACATATCGTTAGTATTAGAGTAATTATTTGTCAACATACATATCCATAGAAAGTGTAAATGTTAAATAGTTTTTTTTTGTACCTTCATTTGTTGTCTCATGTTCAACATGAGTTGCATTGCCTTCAACTTCTACTTCTTTCTCGGTTTTTGCTATTACTTGAGGATCATTCAAACTGATGACAGTGTTGTTATCAGTAGAACTTTGAGATTGAGGATTCTGGTTTTCCCATTCCTTGCACATGTTTAATATGGCATCATTCCATGTATACTTTGCTTTCCCTTCTTTAACCATATTATTTATGACTTCCCCTAATTTCTTGTACTGCTCAATGTGGTTTTCCAAGTTGCATAACCATTGCTACATACAATTATGCCAAACACATTAGTAGAGTAATTATGTTTATTGAACATTTAACATGTAGAGTAATTATTACCTGTTCTTTTGCTCTATAACCAGGGCCTAAGTAGGCTGATAAACCAGACAACGGCACTGGTGTAATGCAATCGTCAATAAATCTTTGGGTTTCTGTTCCAATCACCATATTTTCCAAGTCTACAGGCGATTGAGGAATACTAGAGTTCACTATAAAGAACACGTTATAAAAAATGATCAGAAAATATTAGATAGTACTAAGTAATTCTGTAAATAGTATATTTTAGGTGGAATAACATACGTGAGTTGTCGAAATCAACATCAATATGTTGACTATTATCAACATTTTCATCATTCTTTCCAGTTTCAACATTTTCATCATTCTTTGCATCAGTCTTCCCAGTCTCCATTGCAACCACATTCTTCGCCAACTCAGCAGCAGTTTTTACAGTTTGCGACCCAATATCTACAACCATGGCAGTCGCGTCCACCGCCACACCCGCAGCCTTGCCAGCCAACCCAGCCATTGCAATATCTGAACTTTGTGCAGCCGCATCAACCACTAATTCAGCAGCAGTACTTCCTGTTTGCCATTTAAAATACGTAATAATAATCACAACAATAATTAAAATAAAAATCCAGATAAGTGGTGTTATGATCACCTTCATTGTCATTCTTCTCTTCAACATTGTTATGATCTTCTTCTTTGTCTCCACCTTCATTCTCCTCTTTATCTTCATTGTCATCTATTTCTTTGCCTCTACCTTGATTCACATCTTTCTTAATATCCTCAGCTTCATTATCAGTTAATGGACCATTATTATACAAAAACTCTTCCATTTTATATAGAGTTTTTGTATCAATATACTTTATTGCTGGTGTCTGGATTTGAACATCATCAAATTCAGAATGCCTTTTATGGTATAGATGTGTGTAGAGTACTTATCAAAACATTTAAAACATATGCTTTTTTTAGTTGTAGAGTAATTATCTTATAAAGAAGAAAGTAATAATTAAATCATACCACAAGAAAGAGAATAGGCCTTGTGTATTGATCATTTCCACCATGCCATCCCTTTTTTGTTCTTCTTAGACAACACATTATGTATTTGCACCAATTCAACTTTGATATTTCAGAATCATCTTCAATGCAGTTCATGAATTTTTGATTGACTGTTGAGCATTTTGTTGCTTAATCCAATAGTGTATTGAATATGACAAGGAAATTTGTCTTGAAAACCCTTCCAGCAGATGAACTGGCCTTTACTAGATTAATTACTTTTAGCACACTGATTCTTGGATTGGGGAACTGATTCTTGAATTCATCCAACCTTTCACAAAAACCTTTTCTTGGTTTATTCTTTTCAAGCACTTCTACTTCCCCCATTGGAATACCTAGGCATTCATGTACCAAAGACGAGGTTATTTTGATCTTGTGATTTCCTACGTTAAGCTCATTTGTGTCCTCATTGAAATTTTGTAGTAGCCAAAATAATAAGCGAGATGGTATATGGAGTATGTCCAAAGATAACAGAGATTCAAAACCCATTTCTACGACATCAGCTTTTTGAGCATCAGATAAGTTTTTGGTAACTTTAAGGAAGTTTCCTGGGTCACATCTCAGGTATAAAGTGTGGTTTGTGAATTCCATAAATGGTTTTCTAGGTATTGCATTTGGTTTTTTTCTTGATCTCTTTGAAGGTGGTGATTCAAAATCATCATCTGAAGTAGACAACTTCCTTTTAACAGCTTTCTTTGAAGGTGTAGCTTTAACATCTTTGGTTGGTTTTCTTTTAGCAGTTGTCTTTTAATGTGGAGTTTGAAAATCGTCATCTGAAGCAACTTGTTTTCTTTTTGTAGTGGTTTTTGAAGCTGGTGCTTCCTTTCCAACAACATCGGTATTCTTGTTAGCTGTTTCGTCAGACTTCTTTTTCTTACAAGCAATACTCTTTTTTCGGCTTTGAACAGTTTTTTTTTGTAGTGTCATTCTTCGTTGATGTATCTATAACAAAAGAAGGAAAAAGAATGATCAAATAGTTATTGCTCATTGATAACTAATATTTCTATAAATACTTAACCTGTTATTTGTGCTTCATTAAGATCAATAGAAATGGGGTTTGATATATCGTTGGAAAATCTGAATGATCTTGTTTTTGCTATTCTATCACTTCTTCTTCTTGTTACGATTCTAAAACTTTCAGTACCAGAATCTGATTTGTATAAAACATACAACATGGTCAAATTACTTTTGATATAACAAATTACCATACATATGATGATACTGTTACACTAGTTAAGGCAAAATTTCAAAAATTACGCTAACACAAATGCTACACCAAGTTTCACAAACATTACTCTACACAAAACATGCTATTCCAAATTTCACCCAAATTACTCTACATAGACCTTTACACTAGCTAAGGCAAAATTACTCTAATACAAATGGTAGAACAAGTTTTTCAAACATTTTACTCTACACAAAACATGCCATTCCAAGTTTCACCCAAATTACTCTACATAGACCTTTACACTAGCTAAGACAAAATTTGAAAAATTACACTAATACAAATGCTACACCATGTTTCACAAACAATTTACACTAGACAACACATGCATTGCCAGTTTCACCCAAATTACTCTACATAGACCTTTACACTAGCTAAGGCAAAATTACTCTAATACAAATGGTAGAACAAGTTTTTCAAACATTTTACTCTACACAAAACATGCCATTCCAAGTTTCACCCAAATTACTCTACATAGACCTTTACACTAGCTAAGACAAAATTTCAAAAATTACACTAATAAAAATGATATACCAAAATTACTCTACATAGACCTTTACACTAGCCAAGGCAAAATTACTCTAATACAAATGGTAGAACAAGTTTTTCAAACATTTTACTCTACACAAAACATGCCATTCCAAGTTTCACCCAAATTAATCTACATAGACCTTAAACTAGCTAAGACAAAATTTCAAAAATTACACTAGTACAAATGCTACACCATGTTTCACAAACAATTTACACTAGACAACGCATGCATTGCCAGTTTCACCCAAATTACTCTTCATAGAACACAAATTTAAACTAGTAAAGAAAAAAAAATCACAAATTACTCAGACCTAAAAATGTTATAACAAATTTAACAAACATTACACTACACATTACTCAGACCTAAAATGACATACAAAGTTTAAAAAAAAAACTACTCTACAAAAATAACCAGAAATGAAAACGATTAAAATTTTGAAGCCCTAGTTTATTATAATGCTAATAATAAAATTTACGCTAATATAGAACAACATATTACCTCCGGTTTGTTGTTTTTGCACGATTTTGAACTTCATCTTGGTTAATCGCTTGAATCGTGATGTTATTTTGGAGTTTTTTGATGGTTTTTGGTTCGGAAAACTGATTTTGGGGTGTTTGAATGGGGATGTTTGTAATGAGTAATTATCAAAAAGTGCTTTTTTGAAATAAAGTAACTTTTTGAATAATTACAAAACTACCACCGCGTGTTTTGTTTGATTCGTACAATTCGTACGAATTTTCTATATGTACGGGACCTTAACTCTTATTATATATTATTATTACTCTGTGATCTTGTACCGGGTGTCCATGACTTGACCAAAGTTCTTCGTATTAAGCCATTATCTCACGAACACCTACAAAACACATGTAAATTATTAAATAACTAAGACCGACTAAAAGTACACAATAAAAGACTAAAATATATACAAAACTAACATATTAACAAGGTGTGTTCACCAACACATCACACCCCCACACTTATCTTTTTTCGTCTCGAAAAAATTATATATATACTCTGCTCAAGACATTATCACAGACTAGCACCCAAGTCGCCCATCATACCTTAGCTAAGATCCAAAGTCATACCTCATTTACAGATCAGCATTAGATGTGTTAATTTAGCAAGTCTAGTTGATTTCCATTTTAAAAACAGAATTAACCCGACCAAATCAAACATGCTTCCGGTTTTTATTTTCACGCAACACACCCCTCACAATTTTTCACTCCACTCGGTTTAATATCTGGACTAGCATGTAATGCGCTAGTATAATTCACTCAAAACCAAACATGCAACTCTGTTATCATAGGCTTGTATAACAATCACACCTCAACTATAGACAATGCACATATCTAAAGGACTTACGGGTTTTGGGCTTCGGGTAAAGGTAGAATAGATTTGGCTAACAATTGGTTTAAAAGCAAAGGTTTCAACACGCTTGAATGACCATCCTTATTCACTAAGCACCATAATACAATAATCACACAACTTTGGGCATATTTGACCCATAACACATACTTCTATTTTTTTTCTTTTCACTTTTTTTTTCATATATATTTTTTTCTTTCTTTTTTTTTTCTTTTCTTTCACAACTTAAACATAACTCAATCACTTAAACAAAACATAAACACAATGGATGTCATCAATTTATTACACAAAGGTAAACAGCTCAATTTGGGTAATAGGTTTAATCAAATGAAAGGGTAGAGGCTCAACATGGGTTACTAAGGGTGATATTGTGGTAAAACGGGTCAACACATAACAAATAAGTGGGTATCAAAAGAAAAAAGGAAATCCTAAATTGCCTTTGTCATTTACGTGCATATCTAGTCTACATCCTCAGCATGTATCAAATCACACAAGTTCTGCAACAGAGAAACATCTGGCCTACACTCGACAAATGAAAATATATATGTATCAATCTATCATCTAGTAGGCTCAAGATCTCACCAAAGTGTGGAAATGAGTTACCGATGTGTGCATGTATTTATTACCAATAGCTTGTTAAACTTAGTCAGGCAATTCTAGACATTTTTCTTAAAAATACCTGCTGAAAACGGTTCATATTACTTTTCCACAAATTAGACCATGACTAAGGATCTACTGCCAAAAACAATCAAGAAACAACTGTGTAGATGCATTTATGCGACTAGTGCTTTGGATTGTACATTAACATATGTTTTGTCTTTGGTCGAATGGTCGAAGGGGCTTGTAGATGGTCGAAGGAAGCTGTTCAGAAGGTGCGAAGGAGATTTGAAGACTTGAAGGAGAGAAGGAGGGCGAATGTAGTTTAGATTTTAATGTATAGCTTGGTTCGACCGGGTTGAATGGTCGAACCTGCACATTCGACCAAGCAATATGGGCGAATGTGCAGGCCTATATAAGGGTCGAGCTTATTTTGAATGTAGGAAGTTGGTCATTTTATTCCCTCCTGTTTTGTGTCTCTCCCTAGTGTTTGTGTCAACTTATTTTCACGTCTGATTTGATTGTAAACATTATTGAAACATGTAATTCAAGTTGTTTATGAAGGAGAAAAAGCTTTTAATGATGATTTCTCTGTTTTGATTGTTTGATTATCATTTTGTGATTGATTTAGGGTTTCCGCACCTGAATTAAACTTGTTTGATCAATCTCTTTGTAGATTTGACGATCCTAAGCGCATACAAACTGGTATGTACTGAAAGGGCTGCTTTTATGTCTGATTAGAATGCTTTTTTAAGAACAATTTTCAAGACATTTTCAATTTTCAAATTTTTTTTTTGAATTTTGAATTTTTTTTTTTAGACTCAAGAATAAATAAAAACGAAGTTTCCCCACCCCCACACTTGAACGACACATTATCCTCAATGTAAGATAGGGAATAAAATAAATCAGAAATAAAAATATATATAACAACAATAAAAATGAAATTTCCCCACCCCCACACTTGAACGACACATTGTCCTCAATGTAAGATAGGAAATAAAAGAAAACAGAAATAAAAAAAACATAACAACAATAAAAAGGAACAGACTCCCCTGGATATAGGCAGTGCGCGTATGAGTCTCTAGAGTTCCTCCCAATCGAACCGTATAGCATCTCTTCGTGGCCGATAAACAAACCTGAAACTAAGACTCAAAAGAAAAATAAAAACATAAAATTCTGGGATGCCTGATACACCGATGATGTGCAACTTTACCTCGCCTGAATGGAGATTGAGTACAGGCGAAGTTATCTGATTGCAAGTTAAACTCCAAGCATTCCCAGAAAAACAAAAACAGACTCAAACTCTAAAAATAAAATAAAAAACGTACCTGGAATACTTTACACAACTATACAAACTCTACAATTAAACATACCTGACACATCTACTCATGGTGGGCTAGTGGGATGTTTGTGTCCCCACACCTCCAAGTGTGTGCTCCTCCTACACCCAGGTAATTCATCCACAGTTCTCCCTATTAGCCCCAACAATGTCAACTTTTTCTTCTCACTATCTGGTTCAGGTGGCTTTTTAACCTTCTTCTTTCTCTTTCGTTTTCTCTTAGTGTTATTCTTGCTCACTAGTTCCATCCTGTCAATCACAAAACATTCTTTCTTTTCTTTTCCATTCTCCTTCACAGGAGATCCACTTTTGTTAGTTTTATGATTAGCGGTATTTGAGAACACCTTAAGACTCATCTTCCTATCCCCAAACCTCATTTTTACCGTCCCCTCAACACAATTAATAATGGCTTTAGCGGTAGCCAGGAACAGTCTACCCAGAATGACAGTTGGTTGTGTGTTTTTAACACAATCAAGCACTAAAAAATCTACTGGGTAATAAAACTCTCCAACCTTAACAATCACATCCCTTACAATCCCCCTAGGACAAGAAGGAGTTTGATCGGCCAACACCACAGTTGTGTTGGTTTTCTATAATGGACCAAAATCATACTGATCATATAAACTCCCTCGTAGAATACTCACACTAGCTCCCAAATCCAGAAGCGCTCTATCCACTTGAAAATCACCAACTTGTATAACAATAATAGGCGCTCCTGGGTCTTGGAGTTTTGGGGGAAGGGTACCCAACAACACGACATTCACACTGGAACTTAAATCTAACTACTTAGGAAGTTTATGCCGTCGTTTTTGGGCACTCAATTCTTTCAGACACTGAACCTGATCGGGACATTCTTCAATTTTATTAATTAATGATAAATTGATTTTGACAGTTTTAAAATTTTCCCACTTCTCATCCTTTGGTAGGTCCCGTTTAATTAAATCTTTTCTCTTAGCAGGATATAATAAAGCCATAGGAAAGGGTACCTTTTTCACCTTCTCACCCCCACACTTAGCCTCATTAGACCCACTCTTCACATTCTTACTCTCAAGATTTAATTTGAAAAATTTTTCTTGTTCAGGTTCAGACTCAGATTCAGTGTTACAGTCCTCCACCATTCCCTCAACAAACTTTGGTGGTTCTACACTACCTATTTCAGAGGTGCGGAAAATACTTACCGCGTTGATGTGCAGACTTCTGGAGGAAGACTGGTGAGCAGGATTTAGTGCAGTATCACTAGGGAGTTTACCTGGGTCTCTCCCTGACATCTGAGCAGCTAGTTGGCCTACCGGTTTTGACAAGGCTTCCATAGTCTTGTCCCGCACTTCATTATCCTTCCTAATTACCTTAACATCCTCCTGGATTGCCTTGATAGCTTCTAGAATCACATGTAACTGATTACTGCTTCCATCTGAAGTGCCCTGCTGTTGGTTCCAGTGCTGCTGCTCATTTCCACCCTGCACATGAGAATTAGAAAAATTAGGATTGAATTGGTTATTCGGGTTACCATACCTGGAATCGGGGTGATTGCACAGTCCAGGATGATATGTATTTGAATTCATGTCATACTGTTTTCTTTCTCCATAGACTTGATTTACCTGTTCACCCGGTTTTTTCTGTCCACCTGCACACTCGGCTGCAATATGACCAAATTCATTACATTCAGTGCAAACATTAAAAGCACTACCTGCCTTCACCTCATCATTTTTTCTTACTCTCAATTGGGCTACCTGTTTTTCTAAGATCAAATTCCGATGCTTAAGTTTTTCTATCCTTTCTTCAGCTTCATAATCAACAGCCCTAACAGAAGATGATCTAGATTTCCTACTAGACTGTGTATGTCTCTTAGAAGTTACACTCATCCTCTCTAAGTACCCCCAATCTATAGCTACTGTGTTAGTGAAAAAAGTACCACTGCTAATTACTGTTAGATCCCTCACCTCATCAGGCAATAATCCATCATAAAATGCTTTAATAAGCTCCCAAGTCTCAATGCCATGATGTGGGCACTTCCTAAGCAACTCCTTAAATCTAGTAAAGGTCTCATGAAATGTCTCACCTGAATTCTGCTCAAAGGATCTAATTGCTTCTCTAGCCTCAGAAGTCTTACTCATAGTGTATTACTCTTCTAAAAACACCTACTGCATTTCTTGCCAAGTAAAAATGCTACTTGGGGTCAGGGTTGCAAACCACTGCCTAGCTCTATCCTTCAAAGTGAATTGAAACAACATAAGCATAACCTGATCCTTAGTAAACCCAGCCCCTCTTACAGTGTTACAAATAGACTCAAAAGCTGCAATATGTAAGTATGGCTCCTCTAATCTCTTACCATAAAACTCAGGTAGATGGCCTAAATAATCGGGTTTAACCTCAAAAGCTCTACCATTCCTACCTATGGGTGTCACTATAGCTGATGAATTAGACGAAATGACCGGCCTAAAATGACTATCTACCCCACCCCTAGCTGGTGCCCTCTGAACAAGTTGTGGGACACCATTTACAAACTCTAAATCATCCCCCATATCACCTGCATCAAATTGTGGCACACCTCTTGGTGCCTGGTTATTTACCCTTTGCCTTCCAACCCGGTTCCCTTGATTAAATTGACGTACCTGATTACGTGGAACTGCACGCCTAGGACGCAAGTCGAACCCATCATGATCAAAATCATCATATCTGATGTCGGCATATCTGCCGTCATACTCCTCATGCTGAGTAACCCTGTCCCAGTCAGTCTGCCATGTACTGTGAAAACTTGCCTCATCAAATTGTTGAGGGATGTGATGCAGCTGTTGGTTTCCAAAGTTTTGTTGCTGCTGTGGTATGACTGGTCGGGTGTTTCGGGCGGGTTGGAATTGTGGTATTGGTTGTGAGTTTTGTGGTTGTGGTGGTATAGATGGAATAGGTGGTGGTGGAATCTGAGGAGGTAGATCCTCAGGAACACTATGGTGGCTGTGGTGACTCTGACTCGTGGTAAGTTTAAATTGGTGTAAGGATTGGTTTCTTTTAGCAGTTTTTTCGAGACATACAAGTATAATAACCTGCACACACAAAGACAAGAAAACCAGAGTAGTACTGAACAAGGAAAATAACTAAATAAAGAACAAAAGTAAATAAAAAAAATTCTATTTAAAAAAATATATATTTTTTTGTTTTTTTTTTAAGTTTAAAAAAAAACTAAAGACAACTAAAACTAAAAACACTAAGCGCACGCATTCCCCGGCAACGGCGCCATTTTGATCGCGTGTCGAGTGCTAATCAAAAACTATTTTAAAAACAACTCCTTAGCTACAAGGACTGCAGTATAGGGAGTAGGGTTGTCGAACCACGAGGAGTATGTGGTTAGTGTTAATAGCAATTTTATTAACTAAATTAATTAATTAAAATAATATTTTATGAAGTATAATGTTGTCGTTTTTGCAAAAACTGAATTAAATTGATTTAAGTGATTCAAATATAAAACAATAAGAATAAAGAAGTAACTCCCTCTAAATTTCAGGTTCTAGGTTTCACACAGTTTTCAGTTTATAGATTGGGAACCACATAGACATAGTTCTGGAAATTAGTTAATTAACTGGTAGCACAAGTTCTTGTCATCAAACCCTATTATCTACCCAATTGTAAGCGTCAAGTCAACCCTCTTTATGTCACCAAACCCGCTACTAGGTTTTGTCATCAACCGAACAAGTTGTAAAGAAAGGACTCAAAACACAAATCAATTGTTTGCTTAACTAATACATCAATAATGTTTTAGTTGTTTGTCATCACAAGCAAAACATAATCCAATACTGAAAATAAATAGAAAAAGTGCGAAACCTAATTGAACCATTCGTCTAGAGAAAGTCACAACAGATTTAGCCTTGGATCTTGGCCATTGAAGCTTATTCCTCTCTATTTCTTCACTTGCTGTTCGATGTTGAGATTCCCCTCCCAAAAGAATAATCAAACCTTGAAAATAATAATAATCCCCTTTTATTCTGTGTTGTTCGATCCCTCTAAATATTGTATGCGACCTCTCCTCTTGTGCGCCCCTAGGCAGAGGTAGCAGCCCTCCAAAAGATAATAAATCCAACCTTTTATCAATTATCACAAACCTCACCAACCCTTATTTCACTATGGGCCTTGAGACGTGAAGTTCTTTTTTTTTTTTTTTTTCTTTCCCTTTTTTTTTTATTTTGTTGTTGTTATTATGATTATTATATAGACTCTATATAGACAAAAGATAAAAATTCCGTATGAACCGTATGAATCACGTGATTTGTAATTTTTGGGCGGTGGCAATTTCGTAATTATCCAAAATCCTCTTTTCTTGTTGCCAATCCCTAAAAGCTCCATTAATCAGACAAAACCCCCCTAAATTTCATCACATTTCTCCTACTGCTGCCTCCATTAATGAAGCAACCAAGTTTAATTATCATTCAACTTTCGTAATCTATACAATTTTCCCTCAAAAACCCATTGATCGTATTATTCCTCTGCATCAATGGCTCAAAGTACGACGAATGTGATTCAAGGTATGTAGTTTAAATGTTTTGATTTTAATTTTTTTTTCATATTTTGCTTTGCATTCTGATTTTTGTAGATTCAGATTTATTCCAAATATCATTCATTGTATTTCATTAAAACATAGTGTAATATTCCAGTTTGATTTTGAATAATGGGTAACAATGGTGTTGTAATTACTCTGGTTTTATTAGCTTTATACATAGGTGAATAACATTAATGTTTTGAAGTAACTTCGTTTTAGTGAAGGTGAATAAGTTTTGAGATTATTAGCTTTTATCACTAGAGTAATTACTGAAAAAGATTATCCATTTTTTTTCTCTTTATGGATAGAGTAAGTAGTACTTTTGAGATGTCATTTATAGTGTATGATGATTTACACAAAATGATTAGTGAATAAGATTAGACAATAAATCATTTTCTGTGTCTAGAGTAATTACTCAAAATGATTTTCTGTGTCTAGAGTAATTACTCAAAATGATTGTCATGTCTATGTTAGTGTTTTTTTAGAGTAATTTTTTATTTATGCATATGTTCGAATGAATTATTAGCTTTATACATAGGTGAATAACATTAATGTTTTGAAGTAACTTCGTTTTAGTGAAGGTGAATAAGTTTTGAGATTATTAGCTTTTATTACTAGAGTAATTACTGAAAAAGATTATCCATTGTTTTTTCTCTTTATGGATAGAGTAATTAGTACTTTTGAGATGTCATTTATAATGTATGATGATTTACACAAAATGATTAGTGAATAAGATTAGACAATAAATCATTTTCTGTGTCTAGAGTAATTACAAAAAATGATTTTCTGTGTCTAGAGTAATTACTCAAAATGATTATCATGTCTATGTTATTGTTTTTTTAGAGTAATTTTTTATTTATGCATATGTTTGAATGAATTTTTAGAATAATTATGTTTTTCTATTTAATGTAGATGATGCGGTAGAAAATTTAATTATGGGATTTCAACGGTTGTCCCCTGTTTCTTGTGAAAGAACTTTCAAACCTAGTGTTTCTTCTTCATTAATACCAGTTGAAGGCATGGTTTTCCCATCATTGGATGCTTCATTGGATTTTTACAAAACATATGCTAGAAATGGAGGTTTCTGGGTAAGAAAAGGTACTCAAGTCGAAAAGAATGGTATAATCAAATATAAGTATTATGTATGTTCAAGGGAGGGATTTAAGATATCTACTAAGTCTGATCATTTACTATTTGTTAATGATAACATAAAACCGAAAAAGAAAAAGAATAGGCCTTCTATCTATATCGGTTGCCAAGCACAGATTGGATTCATTTCAGATGATGGTCAATCATATAAGGTATTCAGGTTTGTTGAAGAACACAATCATAGTTTTATTTCCCAAGAAGATATGCAGTTTGTTCCTTCATCAAGAAATTTATCAGTTATGAAGCAAAAGAGGATATGTTCTTTGTCAACGTTAAATTTAGGCCCTGTTAAATCATTTCATATTATGAGGACAGAATATGGTGGTTTTGAAGAGGTTGGTGCAACTGCTGTGGATTGCAAAAATTTTAAAAGAGATTTAAAATGTTTTATTGGAGAATATGATGCTGAAATGATTGTTCAAAGATTAACGGATAAGAAAGATTATCTTCCCGATTTTTCATTTGAGTTTACAGCGGATGATAAGGGTTGTCTAACCGGTTTATTTTGGGCTGATGAAGTTTCTAAAATGAATTACTTAACTTTTGGAGATGTAATATCCTTTGATGCAACCTTCAAAACTAATAAGCAAGTTTCTAATTCTTTTTATTATTTTTAGAGTAATTATTATTACATTTTTTTATTAAATTTTTCTTTGTTGCGCAGATACAAAATGGTTTTCGTACCTTTCACTGGCATCGATAACCATTTTCATAATGTCAATCTCACGAACACCTACAAAACATATGTAGATTATTAAATAACTAAGACCGACTAAAAGTACACAATAAAAGACTAAAATATATACAAAACTAACATATTAACAAGGTGTGTTCACCAACACATCACTCGGCTCGAGCTCGACTCGTCAATGTTAAATAGTAGGTATACTATATATAAAATAATAATAATAATAATATAAAATTTGTTTGGGCTCGTTTAGGCCCGCGAGCCGAAACGGTCTTTGTATGAAAAGCTCGAGCTCAGGCTCGGGCTCGACTCGTTCGAGCTTTTTACCGATCCGATCTCGAGTAGCTCTCGAGTCGTTACGCATCATTTACCCCTAGGTGCATTTCATTGGCATGGTTATCTCCTGCTGAGGCTACATGGGAGGATTTTCTGTTGGGAATAATGGCATCAAATACACAGCGGAAGCAGTTGTTTTTTATTAATAAAATCGATTGTATACAATATATAATATGAGCTGATTTATATATAAATATATATATATATATGTAATTTTATTAATCCGATTAATAAAATATTCCCAATCAGGATCTCAGTTAAACGCGTATAAACAAATAAATAATAAACAACCATAGTGGGTTTAGTACCGGAATTGTAACACGCGGGTTACAATGAATCCTCGTTAGTATGAAGTTCACACCCGAGAACTGCCAACCGAGAGCAACACTTTGCAAGAGGGAGGCGGCGATGGTGGTGGTTTACGGCGGACAAAGGGGCGGCGGCTCCTAAGAGTGGCCGCAAATATTGAGAGGAGGCAAGGGTTATGTTGTTTTATCTTTATCAAAACATGTGATTAGAGTTTGATCTATCACACCTATTTATAAAGATAAAATTACACATAATGATTAGTCATCATTAGACTAGTCAAAGCACTTGACCACTTAATTAGTCAAAGTCATACACTTGATCATTTGACTAGTCAAAGCACTTGACCACTTAATTAGTCAAAGTTCTACACTTGACCATTTGACTAGTCAAAGTGTAACCCATTTTATTTAACAATTAAAATTCTCCCTTAATAATAATCTACTTTACTATTAAGTCCCTCGAGTTTAAAAGTATTATTATTTCATAAATAATAATCCACCAACACATGAACTTATCTGATTCGTGTACCAACGTGTAACTCTTCGGATTGTACCGGGTCGGGTTACGTTGACCTCGACTTTTAATTACATCGAACATACTATATATCCAACAATCTCCCACTTGGACGATTTTAATTAAATGAGTCAACGTGCGCAGAGTTGGACGCCTAGCTGCATCGCATTGCACCCAAACCAGTATGACACTTTACAGTCGTCAACTAGTTCTTTGAGTTCAGTAACGCTTTACTTAACCAAATACTATAGCCCTGATAATTCTATCAATAAGTCCCTTCTGTATAGACATCCGTTGATCATAAGACATGGATCATTCATTCTTATATAGTGATCAACCATTCTCTATTCTCGTCTCTAATTCAAAGTGGTCTAACGAACTACCTTAGTCCAAGCGTGGCCACACGTTTATACCAGTTTGAATTAACGAGGGTGCCAGAATGTCTAGACTTCTAATCCTATAGAAGTACAGAATTCCATCAGCGTCATACAACTCCCACTTAATCTTGGATTTCTCCCAACGCTACCCTTATTGCTACCCATGTTTCAGGACAGTGTTAGATAACATCAAGGATAGTCCTTGATCAATGTAGTTTAATATCTGCCTTAGGAAAAAGGACAGATTGAACATATCAATATCAAAACATCTCATGACACAGATCCATGGAGATCGTTTTGAAGCGAGTTACATCCAATATCATTCCCTAATGATATCTGTGAATTATGATTCTTAAACCCTTGAGTTATTCATCTCATGAATACAATAATCTCAATTCATAATAGTCTTACATTCAAATTCATTCCCATGAAATTTGATCGACTACGGATGTTTAGAATACTCTTATTCAAGGATTTAAACATACAAATAATGAACACAATTACAAAATATTTAAATTTGCATTTAACCCATTAAATCAAATAAATATTCAATGTAACTGTATAGTTCAAAATAAAACACCAATACTAAGTACAGATCATGCCCAATGTCTAGCAACTCTAAGCCCTATCTTTCCAGCATGCTCCTCATGTTTAGCTTGAGGTAAAGGCTTAGGAAAGGGGTCAGCCAGATTTAGATCTGTATGAACTTTGTTTATTACGATGTCTCCATGTGCTATTATCTCTCTAATATAGTGGAATTTCCTAAGTATATGCCTTGTGGTCTCATGTGACCTTGGTTCATTTGCAAGAGCAATGGCACCAGTGTTTTCACACAGCATCTCGATTGGTTTCTTTATGCTAGGCATAACATCAAGATCAATAATGAACTTCTTCATCCAGGCAGCCTCCTTTGCAGCATCCGATGCAGCATTGTATTCTGATTCACAGGTGGATTGAGCAACCACACTTTGCTTAGAGCTCTTCAAGTAACAGCCCCACCATTCAAAATGAAAACATATCCCGTTTGTGACCTTGTCATCACGATCAGTCTGGAAGCTTGCATCAATATAACACTTAACTGACAGCTCCTCATCCAGTCCTCCTTATATTACGAACATGTCCTGAGTTCTTCTCAAGTACTTAAGAATGTTCTTCACTGCAGCCCAGTGACTCTCTCCTGGGTTCTGTTGATATTTACTCGTCATGCTAAGAGCATACAAGACATCAGGTCTAGTACATAACATGGCATACATGATAGAACCAATCGCATAAGCATATGGAACTCTTTCCATTTTCTTCTTTTCTTCTTCAGTGTTTGCACACTACTTACGATTTAGAATGGTTCCATGTGCCATGGGCAAGAGCCCCCTTTTTGAGTCTTGCATTAAGAAGCGTCGTATGACCTTATCAATATATGTACTTTGACTCAAACCCAATAACTGCTTTGATCTATCTCTATAAATCTTTATTCCCAGAATATAAGCGGCTTCACCAAGATCTTTCATTGCGAAACATTTACCCAACCAGTTCTTAACATCTTTAAGCATAGGGATATTGTTTCCAATGATTAGTATGTCATCTGCATACAGTATGAGAAAAGTGATATAGCTCCCACTAGATTTCTTATAAACACATGGTTCATCTTCCTTTTTGATAAAACCAAACTCTTTGATTTTCTGATCAAAACGGAGATTCCAGCTGCGAGACGCTTGCTTTAATCCATAGATGGATTTATTCATCTTGCAAACCTTATTAGGATTCTTTGGATCGACAAAACCTTCCGACTGAACCATATAGACATCTTCCAGTAAGTGTCCATTAAGGAACACGGTTTTGACATCCATTTGCCATATCTTATAGTCATAATATGCAGCAATAGCAAGTAGAATTCTAAGAAACCTAAGAGAAAGTTTCCTCATAATCGATTCCTTGAGTCTGAGTAAAACCTTTCGCTATAAGCCTTGCTTTGTAGGTTTGCACATTCCCATCCATGTCAGTCTTCTTTTTGAAGATCCATTTGTTTCCTACTGTCCGACATTCGGCAGGAAGATCAACTATATCCCATACTTGGTTATCATACATGGATTGCATCTCTGCATTCATGGCTTCTTGCCATTTCTTGGATTCCGAATCCAAGATTGCAGCTTTGTAAGTAGTAGGCTCAGCTTCATCAATCATGAAGAGATCGTCATACCTTTCAGGTGCACGACGATCCCTAATACTTCTTTGAACACTTGGTGTTTCTGTTGTTTCTTGAGTCCTCTCAGGCTCAACTTCAACAACCTGATCGATTACTTCTGGTTCTGTCTGAACAACTGGTTCAGTCACTTGTGATTCTCGAATTTCTTCAAGATCCACATGGTTATCTCCAATCCCTCGCGCTAGAAGCTCTTCCTCCAAGAAAGTGCCTTTGCGTTTAGTGAAAATCCTATTTTCAGTGGGGTGGTAGAATAAGTAACCGATCTTTTTAGCGTATCCGACGAAAACCACTTTTTCGCCCCTGGGATCTAGTTTATCTGAAGATAGAGTGACATAAGCATTACATCCCCAGACTTTAAGATAGGATACTTGAGGTTTCTTTCCATGCCATATCTCATAAGGCATTTTGTCAACCTTTTTTGTTGGAGCTATACTCACAAGTCTTGCGGTAGTTTCCAGAGCATAACTCCAAAAGGATTTTGGAAGGTTTGTTCGACACATCATTGATCGAATCATATCTAATAGAGTTCGATTTCTCCGCTCAGACACACCATTATGTTGCGGTGTTCCAGGTGGAGTGAGTTGTGAAACTATTCCACAATCCTTTAGATGGTCGATGAATTCCTGACTAAGATATTCACCGCCTCGATCTGATCGAAGCATCTTAATAGTTCTATTCAGCTGATTTTCTACTTTGTTTTGGTACTCCTTGAACTTTTCAAGAGTCTTATGTTTATGCTTCATAAGATAAAACATAACCATATCTACTGAAATCATCAGTAAATGTAACAAAGTATCTTTCTCCATGTCTTGACATTATTCTGAATGGACCACATACATCTGTATGTATAAGTCCTAACATATCATTAGCTCTTTCTCCAACATTTGAAAAAAGGTGCTTTTGTTAACTTTCCACTCAAGCATGATTCGCATTTTCCAAACGACTCTGAACCGTTGGAATCCAGGATTCCTGCGGTCTTGAGTTGTTTAACACGATTCTCGCTAATGTGACCAAGTCTACAATGCCACATATACATATCATTAAAGTCCAACTTATTACGTTTATGGGAGATATTGCATAATATGTTACCGTTTTGGACTTCTATATCATAGATACCATTGTTGGGTTTTACATCAAAGTAAAACATATCGTTAAAATAAGCAGAAATAAATTCACAATTAAAACGATAATTAAAACCTTGTCCACGCAAAGCAGAAACTGAAACAATATTTCTAGTCACACTAGGAATAAAATAAACATTGTTCAAAGTAAGTTCTAAACCAGAAGGAAGTAAAAGAACATATTCTCCTATCGCCTTCACATCAACTCTTTGTCCGTTGCCAACATGGACCTCCATGTCACCTTGTTTCAGCTTTCTAATCTTTCTTAGTCCCTGCAAAACATTACAAATGTGGAAACCACATCCTGTGTCAAACACCCATGTTTTGCTAGGAAAATCAAAGATTTCAATAACATATATGCTTGAGGACTCTCCTCCTGAAGCCTTAGCTTGCTTCAGCTCAGCTAAATACTTAGTACAGTTCCTCTTCCAGTGCCCAATTTTATCACAATAAAAACACTTGGCATCTTTCTGAGGTTTCTTATTGGCAACAAATTTGCCTTTGCCCTTCCCTTTGCCCTGATTGCCCTTTTTCTTGGTGTTAGGTTTCTTAACTTGACCCTCCTTGATCATTAGCACTGGCGCAGTCTTGCTAGGTATGTTCACCTCAGCAGTTTTGAGCATCTGATGCAGCTCTGCAAGTGTCTTCTCCATCCTGTTCATATTGTAGTTCATAATGAACTGGTCATATGACTTGGGCAATGAGTTTAGGACAATATCCCCAGCTAACTCATCGCTCAAGGGGGATTCCAGACGAGCCATGTGATCAATATATGCCTTCATTTTTAGCACACGAGTGCTAACTGGCATTTCCAGAACATACAACTTGTTCTCCGCCTTGAGAACAATTTTCAAGTTGCGGTGCCAGTCCATGAAGTTGGAGTGGTTAAGTTTGTCCTTCTCTAAGATGGACTTAAGAGAGAATTGAGAGGCGGAATTATTTTCAGTTGACATCTACAAAGTTCAAAATCTAATTTATTAGTATTTTATGTTTTAGATATCCTAATTTATCTTATGACCCAAAAGCAAAATTAATTAGGATGAGACCCCGATTCATCAATACACAGTGAACTGGCTTAGCACTGTCCACTGGTACGATTAGGTAGGTAAACAACGATTGTTAATTCTGTGCACTACACAACTCTCCATTTGGGGTTATCGCTAAGAGCGATGTATGTTTAACCCCAACTATGCCCACTTGTCAAACAAGCGATGTTTGGTCCTTTACTGTTGATTGTAACACCGGCCTATGTTACACAGGAAACGCGATGATTACCTTCACTCATGATCAACGCCCAGATGCAGGGATCAGCACTAACATTTGGGTTCGATTTAGAACGAAGTGTTAACTCGTTAAAGGTGGTATAAAACATCAATTTAAAATTGGGATTTATTTTAATATTTACTATAAATATTTTGAAAAACTCGTAGCATGATGCGAGTTATACAACAGTTTATAAAATCTAATTTTTTATATTTCGTGATAATTGAAACTCCTTTCAACACTTGACACGGTATAGTTTTAAATACCCTATTTAAACTATGTTGGTCGTTTTATCGCGAATGGACTTGTTTTAATATTAATAAAACTCTTTTATTAAATATGCTTTTCGGTTTAATAAAACTTGTTTTAATAAAACCGTTTCCATGATTGTTAAATTTTTTTTTTTATTTTGGATTATCTAGATTATTTACAATAAATAAAACACAACCACAAAACATAATAATAAAATAAACGAATCGAGCCCCTAATAGGTCGCCCGCTTCGTTTTAGCCGGAAACGAAACGAACTAGTCAAAAGGGTTTCAAAACTATTTTGATAACTCCCACTTGACCCGAGATCTCTATCTTCATGGAACCTGTTCGCCTTTTTATCTTCGTCTTGATCTTGTACTTGAAGGATTACAACAATAAATTTGAAGATACAATAAAATCAAATCTATTCTAATCCTTTCTATTACACCGGACCTAATATCCGTAATAAAATACAAATCAATAAAAAAAATAAAACCATCACAAACATAACCATGACAGGGCTCGATTCACATCACAATCCATGAACAACAAAAAGCTTTTGATCTTTTGTCAAAAAAAAAATTGACAAATAAAACATAGATCAAAATTATAACTTTTACCATCTATACGCGCGTAACCGTGGCTCTGATACCACTGTTGGGAATCATGGCATCAAATACACAGCAGAAGCAGTTTTTATTTATTAATAAAATCGATTACATACAATATATAATATGAGTTGATTTATATATTAATATATATATATTTATGTAATTTTATTAATCCGATTAATAAAATATTTCCAATCAGGATCTCAGTTAAACGCGTTTAAACAAATAAATAATAAACAACCATAGTGGGTTTAGTAATCAACCTTTGATGACTACACCGAAATTGTAACACGCGGGTTACAACGAATCCTCGCTAGTAGGAAGTTCACACCCGAGCACTGGCCAACCAAGAGCAACACTTTGCAAGAGGGAAGCGGCGATGGTGGTGGTTTGCGGTGGACAAAGGGGCGTCAGCTCCTAAGGGTGGCCGCAAATCTTGAGAGGAGGCAAGGGTTATGTTGTTTTATCTTTATCAAAACATGTGATTAGAGTTTGATCTATCACACCTATTTATAAAGATAAAATTACACATAATGATTAGTAATCATTAGACTAGTCAAAGCACTTGACCACTTAATTAGTCAAAGTTCTACACTTGACTATTTAATTATTCAAAGTTCTACACTTGACCATTTGACTAATCAAAGTGTAACCCCATTTTATTTAACAATTAAAATTCTCCCTTAATAATAAAATACTTTACTATTAAGTCCCTCGAGTTCAAAAGTATTATTATTTCATAAATAATAATCCACCAACACATGAACTTATCTGATTCGTGTACCAACGTGTAACTCTTCGGATCGTACCGGGTCGGGTTACGTTGACCTCGACTTTTAATTACATCGGACATACTATATATCCAACATTTTCAAGAATTCAAGCTAAGGTTTCCTTTGTTCAATCACGAGTCTTGAGAACAAGACTATTTTTTAGAGGGGAAAGTATTGATACAGTTGTAAGTGATAGTTATTTGTCTAGGGTCAATCCCGTAATGTTTGATAGATTAGGGACTACAGTTGTATGAGTTTGATACTTGTAACCGACTTAACCACCTATTAATACGGACGGGAAATAACTGAAATACCTACCGATTGATTGTAAACCTTCTTCTCTTGTTCCCTCTCTATCACTATAGAATATCGGCAATCAATATAGTTAACGAACACAAGTTATTTAATTTATAAGGGTGCGATTAAGGTTATACTAAAATATTTAGAAGTTATATTATTAATATTAAATTTACAACACAATTAACTTTGTAGTGGTTTTAGATGCATTTCTCTAACCTTAGGACAAAGGTTCGAGTCCTTTTATTTTATTTTAAAGTTAAATCTCTCAGAGGGAGCCGCACACACACGAGAGATGAGAGGGAGCCGAAGAGGCGATGACTTCAGGCAACGAAACCACCGTGGACTTTGTAACACCCCAACCGATGGCGGAAACATCGGGATGTCACGTATTGATGATTGTTCAGTACCTCATGGTAAATAATAAATTCCATTATATGATTTAAATAAATTACAAACAATTGTTCTACAAGAATTCGTACATCAGATTGAATAAAACTATGCGCACATCTTCAAGCAATAATTCAAATCTTCAAGCAAGTAGAACCTGAAACATGTTAAGTTGAAAATATTATGGGTCAACAAAAGTTGGTGAGAATTACATAGGTTTTGATAATCGAATAAAATTGTTGTGCAATTCATGTGTCATGGCAAGTCTAGTCCATATGTGAAAACATACTAGAAGTAAATCGAGTGCATAATCAACCCTTGTGACTGTTGTATTGTGGTACATCCCATACGCTCATGGTTCACTCGTTTATGTTGCGATAACAAACACCCACGCTACCTTTGTAGGAGGCACGTATCCGGGTGGGATTGTCAGTCCAATAGATCTATCAATGTATACCGTCGGCTGATCAATGTTAATGATTATGCTAGAATTATGCTTACCCTAGTCATGTTCAAGACATAATGCAACATAGAAAAACACATAGACACATTGATGATTGAATTGCATAAATGATGTTGTAACATGTTTCACCCTAAAAACGGTGATAAATAGAAAAGGGGCTATGTAAAACTCACCTTAGCAAAATGTTATACTTCTTGAAAATTGAAAAGTGTGTTGCCTAAACAATGCCAAATATCACCCTATAATAAGGTAACAAATATGTCTAAGTCTATCTAGTCTACAAATGTATATGTTCTAGGGCTTCGAATTAGGGATAAATGCTCGTTTGTTTAATATTAAAAATGTTTGATAATTGAGAGAATTTTAGTAATAAATAAACAAAAATCTTTTTATAAGAATTTTAATTTAAGATGGTCACAATAATGTGTTTAAAGCATAAAAATAATTTTTATAAAATTATTTTCTTTAAAATAGAATGGTCAAACAACGAAGTCAAACTCGAACAGAAACACCAAGATCAGCAGATTTTTGAGAGAAATTAGAGGTTGAGAAAGAGTGAATGGCGAGTTGTGAGTGTCCAGAAAGGTTCAATTTATAGTGTAATGGCTTAGGTGCTCGAATTGGTAATCGTTGACTTTGTAATGAATGTTGACGCGTCGTGGATCAATTTTGGTAACAATTGATTGTCAATTGCCATGTGTATGAGTCACAACAGGCCGGTAATCGCGTTGGAATGCCAATCACAAATCAATTACGAGTAATGGTGGTGATTTTGGTAAGTCGCGTGGATCTCAGTTGACTTTCCAAGTCAACTGAGATGATTTTGAATTGTTATATAATTATAAAGTGTCCGGGTTATAACAAGATTCATGGCTAGATCAGTTGGCTTGTTGATGTGTGTTTAGTGAACCGGCTGAGGACTCAGGTACGAACCCCGGCCTCAGCATATATTTTTTGACAATTATATTTAACATATATTTAATATATATATATATATATATATGGAATAATTATCATAGTATTAGGGTTCAAAATGCCACAAAATAATTAAATGCAAAATAGAACTTGTCGTTTTTATCCAGATTATACGTAACGTACAATTATTTAACGCGAAATGTTACAGTCTCCCCTACTTTTAGGAACTTCGTCCCGAAGTTAAAGAAAGACACTAGGTTTACAATTGGTCGTCTACCGAAAACCTTGATAAAATTTCTCACTACCTTAACGTACCTGTAAATTCATGATTACGTTCCGGACCATAATTACCAATTTACCTTACATTAGGGTTTTGCGTCCTTTTATGACTCTACCGATTGTTGAGCAGGTTCGATAGTCTCCACCAGTCGTTGAACAGGTTGTAGGGCCTCTCCCGACTGTTGGAAAGACATGATGACCTCTACTAATCGTTGAGTAGGTTGTTTGGTAGTCAACTAATTGTTGTACAAGTAAGCAAGTATGATTATAGATATAGCAATTAGTTCACATTCAAACAAGCATGCACTCAGATGTTATGATAATACTTGAATTTATTACTTGAATCAAAAAGTGTCAATACATAGAATTAAAAAGTTGACATCATTCAAATGGTGAGGTTTGCTGTTTAAGTAGCTGGAGGGTCTCTAGCGGGGTTATTTGGAGCAGCAAGGGCGTTTGTAGCAGGAATTCGACAAGCATCCGCAAGATGCCCATACCTTTGACAATTGGTGCACTGTCGGCAGGGTACTTGGGTTGGGTGGTGATACTGGCAGGTATCACACTTAGGCTGCTTCCCGTTGTATTGTTTATTGTTGGGTGGGGCAGTGGTGTCTATTGCAAAATTCCTGGCCTTGCACTTCCCGTTGGTTGAGGCCTCAGTTTTGATATCAACGGCAGGTTGGGGAGTATCCTTTGCAACAGTTTTCTTTTCCCCTTTCCGAGTCAAGGTTCCTGCCTTCACATGGTTATCCGTTAGGGTGGCAGCCAAACGCTTTGCTTCCTCCAAAGTAGCTGGGTTCCTTCCCCACATCGTGTCTTGAATTTGCATCGGTAAGCCACCAATGTATTTTTCGATCGCAATAGGCAAAGGGGTGACCTTGTGGGGTAGCAGTAGGCTAAGTTCGTGAAAACGAGTGTTGTAAGCAAGGTTTTCTCCACTATCTTGAGCAAGATCATGAAACTCATCTTCCAGCTTCTTGATTTCATTACGAGGGCAGAACTCTGCCTTCATAATGTCTTTAGCTTGATCCCAAGTTAAGGCCAGTGCAGCTTCAGCCCCACGAGTGCGCTTTTCCTCATTCCACCAAGTGAGTGCTCGTTTGTGAAGAACACTCATGGCATAACGGACCTTAAAGTTGTCGGGGCACTCACTGTTGATGAAGGTATTCTCAATACCCTCAAACCATTGTAGGAGTCCTGTAGCTCCTTCTTCTCCACTGAACTTTGGGGGATTACAAGAATTAAAGTGCTTAAGGGTACAGGCTGGAAGACCATTCCCATTCCCGTTGTGGTTTCCATTTCCATTACCATTGCCGTTACCGTTCGCATTGTCGTTCAACTGGATGACTTGAGCTAGTAAGTTGGGAACCAGGGTCGCGATTTGCTGCGCCATTTGTTGAGAAATGATCGCAGCCAGTTGGGCATCGACACCATTGTTGTTGTTGTTATTGTGGTTAGCACCGTGGTTATGGTTATGGTTGTGATTGCTACTCCCTTCATCATGATTGTCACCACTGTTAAGGCGAGCACTGCGACGTGGAGGCATGATCTGTAAGAGACACAATGAAATGAATGAGGTTATATAAGGAATGTAATCATTTATTCATTAAAATGAATAAACGAAAACGTTGACTTATCAAAGATTCTAGATTCTAATAAAATATGAAGACATGCTTTAGCCTATAAGTGAACACTCATCCCGAGAATTCCCAGGTAGGCATCCGGGTCCCTCGTCTGATTGGGATATATGCGCAATGCCAGCCTAGACAGAAGACTCAGAATACAGGCGTTCACCCTTCCAGATTGCACGTGTTCGTTATTAAGATTCTAGAACTTCGACGAGATCTCAAGGTGGTTCAGGTTAAACCTGAGGATTTTGTCTTATTAGTCTAAGAGTGGATCCAGTGATGGAGAGCAACCTTCTCGTAGGGATTAATGTAGGGATAAGAAGTAGGAGGGAGATAGAGAATAGCAAGTAAAAGAAGCAAGTACTGGTTAAATCCTATGGTTATAGACTAGATTATTTTTCTAATAACCTAATTCCCTATAACCATGGCTCTGATACCAATCTGTAACACCCCAACCGATGGCGAAAACATCGGGATGTCACGTATTGATGATTGTTCAGTACCTCATGGTAAATAATAAAATCCATTATATGATTTAAATAAATTACAAACAATTGTTCTACAAGAATTCGTACATCAAATTGAATAAAACTATGCACACATCTTCAAGCAATAATTCAAATCTTCAAGAAAGTAGAACCTGAAACATGTTAAGTTGAAAATATTTTGGGTCAACAAAAGTTGGTGAGAATTACATAGGTTTTGATAATCGAATAAAATTGTTGTGCAATTCATGTGTCATGGCAAGTCTAGTCCATATGTGAAAACATACTAGAAGTAAATCGAGTGCATAATCAACCCTTGTGACTGTTGTATTGTGGTACTTCCCATACGCTCATGGTTCACTTGTTTATGTTGCGATAACAAACACCCACGCTACCTTTGTAGGAGGCACGTATCCGGGTGGGATTGTCAGTCCAATAGATCTATCAATGTATACTGTCGGCTGATCAATGTTAATGATTATGCTAGAATTGTGCTTACCCTAGTCATGTTCAAGACATAATACAACATAGAAAAACACATAGACACATAGACACATTGATGATTGAATTGCATAAATGATGTTGTAACATGTTTCACCCCAAAAACGATGATAAATAGAAAAGGGGCTATGTAAAACTCACCTTAGCAAAATGTTATACTTCTTGAAAATTGAAAAGTGTGTTGCCCAAACAATGCCAAATATCACCCTATAATAAGGTAACAAATATGTCTAAGTCTATCTAGTCTACAAATGTATATGTTCTAGGGCTTCGAATTTGGGATAAATGCTCATTTGATTAATATTAAAAATGTTTGATAATTGAGAGAATTTTAGTAATAAATAAACAAAAATCTTTTTATAAGAATTTTAATTTAAGATGGTCACAATAATGTGTTTAAAGCATAAAAATAATTTTTATAAAATTATTTTCTTTAAAATAGAATATTAATTCTATTTATAACAAATTATCAAAATTTAACTTTAATATTTAAAAATACTAAAATTAAAGAATTATTAGTTTAATATTTATATTTCTGTTCTTAATAATCAGAAATAAATTGTATAAAATTTTGGTGCAAAAATATTAAAAATTGGATTTATTATGATTTAATTATGATTAAAACTAACAAAAAATGATTAAAAATATTAAATAAATGATTTTTCAGAAATAAAAATCATTTCAGAAAAGTTTATTGTTATATAAACTCAGAATAATTTTTGTGGAAATTTATAAAATTGTTTTGATATTTTAATAGAATTTTATAAATATAATAGAATAAACTTGATTTATTTATTAAATATATTAAATAAATAAATTTTTGAAAACTAAAAATTGTAAGTTAAACTTTGTCATTAGATTAACTTAAAATAATTTTTGTAGAATTATTAAAAGAGTTTTAGTATTTTTAAACTAATTTTAAAATACTAGTAATTATGTGTATTTATTAGATTATTTGTTTTTAAAATAAAACAAACAAAAGAAAAAAAGATTGCCACAGCCGGGACTCGAACCCGCGTGGCTTAGTTGGTGGGTACCAGACACAACCACTTGGTCCAGACCAGTGGTTGTGTTGGTTTCTGTTTATTAAAAATAAATAACATAACAGAAATCGTGTTTATCCCCAAATCAAAGCATACGAGCCCTAGCTTTGCAATCGATCGAATCACTCAACATTAACCCAATTAATCATGGGGTTAATGTTGTGTATGTTCCGATTAATGAAACCCACAACAATAATCACACTTACAATGTTGAATTGATTACGAACGAATGGTCAAACAACGAAGTCAAACTCGAACAGAAAACACCAAGATCAGCAGATTTTTGAGAGAAATTAGAGGTTGAGAAAGAGTGAATGGCGAGTTGTGAGTGTCCAGAAAGGTTCAATTTATAGTGTAATGGCTTAGGTGCTCGAATTGGTAATCGTTGACTTTGTAATGAATGTTGACGCGTCGTGGATCAATTTTGGTAACAATTGATTGTCAATTGCCATGTGTATGAGTCACAACAGGCCGGTAATCGCGTTGGAATGCCAATCACAAATCAATTACGAGTAATGGTGGTGATTTTGGTAAGTCGCGTGGATCTCAGTTGACTTTCCAAGTCAACTGAGATGATTTTGAATTGTTATATAATTATAAAGTGTCCGGGTTATAACAAGATTCATGGCTAGATCAGTTGGCTTGTTGATGTGTGTTTAGTGAACCGGCTGAGGACTCGGGTACGAACCCCGGCCTCAGCATATATTTTTTGACAATTATATTTAACATATATTTAATATATATATATATATATATATATATATAATATATATATATTAGGAATAATCATCATAGTATTAGGGTTCAAAATGCCACAAAATAATTAAATGCAAAATAGAACTTGTCGTTTTTATCCAGATTATACGTAACGTACAATTATTTAACGCGAAATGTTACAGACTTCATGACGGAAGGCCGGTAACAACCTTCTTCATTAGTAATCTGCCAGATGGGGTGACCGACACACTATTGTGGAAGGCTTTTCAGCCACACGGGATAGTTAAAGATGCTTACGTGGCCCGGTAGAGGGACGCCAGGGGTAATTGTTTTGGATTCATTAGGTATATTGGGGTGGGAAACATTGATGATGTTCTTCGTAGGATGAACACGGTGAAGATTTTTAAAGCTAAAGTAGGGGTGTCTGTAGCAAAGTTTGCCAAGGGAGATAGAAGAGGAGTGAACCAAGGTGGTAGAGAGTTTTGGCAGCAGTCCAAGGGTGACACAAGACAGTCAATGAGAGACACACATAGGCCACCACCGGCTGAGGTTCCTAGACCATCAACCGGTAATGTTACTACTGGCAGGGCTTACAACCAGGCGGTTACTAGTGAACAGGTCCCATCTAGCTCAGGTACAAAGACTTTGGTATTGGGTGACGGTGCCGGTATTTACCCGGAGCATTGCATTATGAGGTCGGTAATCGGAGTGGTTATAGGATTAGACCACTTCGGTAAGCTCAAGACCATGATGAAGGATGGTGGTTATGTTGAAAGTCCGATAAGTTACATTGGGGGGGTTATCAGTCCTACTGGTGTTCAGGGATAAACGTACGACACTTGAATTCATTGGTAAGAAAGATAACTTATGGGGTGAGGTATTGTCATCGGCTCATCTTTGGGTTGGTGACATCATTCCGTTTCAAATGATAGCGGGTCTCAAGATCAAAGGCATGCCAATACAGCTCATGGAGTCAGTTTTCTTTGATAAGGTGGGGGAGTGTTTTGGAAAGGTGGTTAAGGGCTGTAATTTCTCATGGCTTAATGCTGACAATGTGGAAGGAAAGGTCTGGGTCCTAATGGACTCGACATTTCCTGTTCATGAAGAAATCACAGTGGAATGGAGAGGTAATACAATTCCGGTATGGGTTATTGAGGATGGTGACGGTGACAAGCTACTAACTTCCATTGCTGAAGAATTATCTTCAGAAGAATACCAGTCTCCGGTCAAGACTGCATCATCGGTCACTGTTACTGAAAACGAACTCGAAGAAGGTGAGATTGGGGGCGGTAGGGGATAGCCTGGGGTAGTCCAACCGACCCTGGTTGACAGCGTGGAGGAAGATGTAACGTCTAAACAGATGCATGGGCGGGAGAATATGCATGGGGAAACTAATCAGCCAACAATGGGTACTAACGATGGCGGCACATTTATTAATATTGGTGGGACCAATGTTACACGTGAGGAAAGTTTTGATTTAAATAAAGGTGCAGATAGTTTTATGGTGGGTCCGGGGGATTCTGGTGGTACTGGACCGGGTCAGAAGTCCAGGAAGCGGCCCAGACATTGTAGAAGCCCAAAAGAAAAAATAAATTTAAATGGAAGTGGGCCTATTAACAAGGGTCCAGTTGAAGGTGTTTTGTTTGGTGAAATGTCTGGTAACTTAAACATGAGTGGATTAACTCATTTTTCTACATCAGTCATCAACCATGTCCAGGGCACTACTACTGAGGGTGAAATCTTGGTTCAACATAGGAACGATGGGGAGGAAATGGTGCTAGATCAAACGACACAAGTGGCACCTGATCAAAGGGACACGGCTGGTACTGAGAATAGGGTTGAGGGCCTGGTACAGGATGCAGACGCAGTACAGGGAGTTGATCCGGTTATCCAGATTGAGGTTGCAGATACAATTAAGGTTGGATCGGTATGTGGTATTGAAGCCGCCGACTTTGAGGATGATTTACAGAAGGTAATTGATGAAGAGGGTGTTAATAATGGTTTACAATGAATTTCCTAAGCGCAAATCTAAGGGGGGTTAGGGATGATCGAAAGTCATCCTGGATTCGTGGGTTAAAAACAAGTCATGGAGTGCATTTTATTGGTATTCAGGAGTCGAAACTTGGTTTGGGTTCTATTTTTGGTTTTGCGGCTTATTGGGGGAGGACAAGGTTTTGCCATGAAATGGTAGAGGCTGAAGGTAGATCGGGTGGCTTGGTTTCCTTATGGGATCCGACGATTTTCAACGCTACTGACATTGTAAAAAACAGGTATTTTTTATGTCTCTGGATATTTAAGGGCATTGGGTATTTGGGTTAATATAGTCAACGTTTATGCACCTAATGATGTTATCATAAGAAGAGGTTTGTGGGAGGAATTGTTGGTGCTTAAAAATTCAGTCCAAGGGTGGTGGGTGTTTTTTGGCGATTTTAATGATGTAAGGAACCCATCTGAAAGACTTAATTCCGAATTTGTCTCGGCCAATGCGGATAGATTCAACGGTTTCATTGAACGAGCTAGTCTTTTTGAGTATAACATGGGGGGGGGGGCATTTATTCACCTACATGTCAGACAATGGTACTAAATTGAGTAAATTGGATTGTTATTTGGTGTGTGACAACTTTGTTAACAAATGGCCTGAAGCATCCGTCACGGCTCTATCTCGGGTAGCCTCTGATCATTACCCCATTATTCTATCCATTGTGGCGTCGGATTTCGGGCATATTCCATTCCGTTTCTTTAATACATGGCTGGATTTTCCTGGTTTTTCTGAATTTATGTTGGGTTCATGTTCTGATTTTGTGTTTTGTGGACCGGCCGAACTCGCTATATCCACAAAGTTGAAGTTTTTGAAAAATAGGATCAAGGATTGGTTGGGGTCAGTCAAGTGTAATATGGGGGTTGTTTACAAACAAAGCTTGAAGGAGCTGGAAAAAAATAGAAATGGTGGCTGAAAAAAGGGGGTTATCCGAAGACGAGCAGAATTTAAGAATGGAATATAGGGCGGTTATTTTGGATCACGACAGAAAGAAGACCCTTGATGCCAAACAGAAATCGAGGGTTAAGTGGGCGGTAGAAGGGGACGAGAACTCGAGTTTCTTTCACGGGGTGATAAACGCTAACACAACAAGTAACCGGATAAATGGAATCTTAATAGATGGGGTTTGGGTCACAAGCCCTTGTGTAATAAAAGATCAGGCATTTGCTTTCTTTGAGGATCGGCTTCGCGAACCATTGTCTAGGCGGCCTTCAATTGTTTGTTCACACATAAATAAGTTATCAGATGATGACTCGGATTTTCTTGTGAGGCCGTTTACTATTGCTGAAATAAAGGATGCAGTCTGGAGCTGTGATGGCAATAAAGCACCGGGACCCGATGGGTTCAACTTTCGATTTATGAAGAGGTGTTGGAATGGGTTAGAGGCGGACTTTGTAAAATTGTTTCAGGAATTCTATGATGACCCAAAACTAGGGGCGGGCTGTTCCTCTTCTTTCATTGCCCTAATTCCGAAAGGTGATGACCAGATGGGGTTCAATGATTATCGTCCTATAAGTTTAGTTGGGTGCGTTAACAAAGTTATCTCAAAGGTACTTGTAGGAAGGCTTAAAAAGGTGATTGACAAGCTGGTATCTTCTGAGCAGTCGGCTTTCTTAGCCGGAAGAAACATTACTGATGGTCCCTTAATGCTTAATGAGTTGATTGGTTGGCTAAGGAGAATGAAAAGACAAGGTTTAATTTTTAAGGTGGATATTGCAAAGGCGTATGACTCGGTAAATTGGGAGTTCTTAAAATCGATATTGGTGCAGATGCGGTTTCCTCAACGATGGGTGGCGTGAATCATGGCGATGGTAAGCTCGGCTAGAGCTTCTGTTTTAGTTAATGGTTCACCAACTGCCGAGTTCAAATGTAGTCGGGGTCTTAGGCAGAGTGATCCACTTTCACCGTTTTTGTTCGTGTTAGCAATGGAAGCCCTCTCCGGCATAATGAAGCGGGTCACGACCTGTGGTCTCTTCCGTGGACTGCCATGTGGGAATGATTCACTGGTTTTGTCTCACTTTCTATACGCTGATGATGTGATTTTCTTAGGCGAGTGGTCTACAACAAACGCTTTGAATCTTAAGCGGATTCTTAGGTGTTTCTATTTAGCATCCGGAATGAAGGTAAACCTCCAAAAATGTAGTGTTTTTGGAATTGGTGTTGATGATGGTGAGGTACAAAACATGGCTGTCCTTCTTAATTGTGGTGTTGGGGAATTACCTTTTACGTATCTTGGTTTACCGGTGGGGGCGAATATGAACCTTGTCAAACATTGGAAGCCGATACTTGATTTGTTCCGTAAACGCCTCTCCTCTTGGAAAGTTAAACAGCTTTCGGCTGCTGGTAGAAGTGTCCTTATTAAATCCGTTTTGAACTCTCTACCCACGTATTTTTTCTTCTTATATAAAGCTCCGGGTAGAGTCCTTGACGAGTTGGATAAAATGCGGAGAGTCTTTTTTTGGGGTGGGTCCGATGAGAAGGCAAAGATGAACTGGATTGCTTGGGATAATGTGGTGGCTCCGGTTGACAGAGGTGGATTGGGTTTTGGATGGCTTAGGGACGCCAATTTAGCCTTACTTGCAAAGTGGTGGTGGCGTTTCAAGACGGAAAAGGAGGGGATGTGGAGGAAAGTTATATGGGCCATTCACCAATCTTCTAGGAACTGAAACCCGGTTCCGGTTCGTCTATCTTATCCTGGTACCTGGAAGAATATAGCGGCTGCAATGGGGTTACTTAACTCGGGCGGGGTGGACATTAATCGATGCATCAAAGGGGTGGTTCGGGGTGGTTTGGGTATCTCCTTATGGTTGGACAACTAGGATCCTGGTGGGCCTTTGGCTAGCCAGTTCCCAGCTTTGTTTGCACTAGAAAGGGATAAATCGGCTCTTCTTGCTCATCGGGTACAACGTAATGGGTTGGGTTGGGTTTGGGGCGATAATTTTGGGTCATTGGGGGCTGTTGAAATGGCTGAAATGATGACCTTGATCCAACAGGTGGCTTGCCCACCGGTTGGTGATGGGTTGGATTCATGGGTTTGGGAAGGGAGGGGTGGGTCGCAATTCTCAGTTAAAGGCGTTAAGGAAGATTTATTTGTTGCAAGGTGTATACCGTGTCCTCGACTTGTTGAATGGAATACATGGGTGCCGAAAAAGGTGGGTATACTAGTATGGAAAGCGGACAAAGGAAGACTACCAACAAAGGAGGCGCTCAAGAGAAGGAATATAAATATTGGTTCAGAATTATGTGCAATCTGTGGTGACCATTTGGAAGCGATCGAACATTTATTTGTGTCTTGTGGGTTCGCGCAAACAGTTTGGCAGCTTCTCGCTCAGTGGTGCAACATTGGACAAGTGTTTCTGTTTGATTTCAGAGATGTTATAAAGCTCCATTCATATGTGGGGGGTTCCGATAAAGCTCGAAAGGCTCTACAGGCGATTTATTACACCGTTGTTTGGTGTATTTGGAAATCACGAAATGAGGCAATCTTCCGTCAGCAGCAGTGTTCAATTCAAAGGATTATGGGCGACATAAAAACTCTAAGCTTTTTATGGATCAAGGAAAGGGCGAAGATGCTTAATTTGGAAAAAGATAAGTGGGTGGCCTATTTCTCTCAAATATGTAGTATATTAGTCTGTGTATCTTTAGTTTGGTTGTTCCTGTTTTTTCGTTACTTTTTTTTTTTTTTTTTTTTTTTTTGTGTAATGGGGTGTTTTTCGGCTAGTTTCCCGCTAGCAATTGGGTGATCAATAAAAATTTCGTTGGCCGTTCAAAAAAAAAAAAAAACTATAGAATATCGGCAATCAATATAGTTAACGAACACAAGTTATTTAATTTATAAGGGTGCGATTAAGGTTATACTAAAATATTTAGAAGTTATATTATTAAATATTAAATTTACAACACAATTAACTTTGTAAGAATCAAGAAAGTCAAACCGAGGTTAATTGATTCGGTAGCGCCATTGTCAGCAACGAAGGTTCCACATCTGATACCACCAGACGGCAACAATATTATTATTCAAATCCATCAACTACTACAAATCCTATACAAGTGTCCACCGACTATGAACACTCCGCCATTACTGCTCCATCACAACTTCATCACTACCATTAAACTATTCATAATAATAATATTAATAATAATAACAATAACGTGTTTTGTTTCAACAAGACCAATGAACCATAACCTCTTTCATACATACATACATGCACGATACATTACTTAATATTGCAATACCCATGTCACAAAAACCTTAATTTAGTTCTCTAACTAATCATTAAATTGTGTTCTAAGTGTGTTCTTGTTTGAAAATGGCGGGAGATACAAGTGAAGGTACACGACAACTTGATCAAACACCAACATGGGCCGTTGCTGGAGTCTGTGCAATCATTATTATTATCTCCATTGCTTTGGAGAAGCTTCTTCATAAACTTGGAAAGGTGTTTATGCCACATTTTCATTAGTTTTTGACTTTATTCAATCAAGAATATATGTTGATTTTTTTTTGCCATTTATTTTGTGGTGATCTTTGTTAATTCATTGCATGTTTAATCGTTTTTTAGATGCAATGATTTCAAATAAACTGTTTCATGAAAGTCTTAGCATTAAGTTTTTTGTATCTTTCAAAAAGTTTGTTTCTTATTTTTAAATATTTTTGACAAGTTTTATGGTTAAATTCTTGGATTGTAATGTTATGACCTAGTCCAACGGCCGAACTGGTCATGCATAGTAATGTTATGACCTCAGGATCTATTAATGTTATTAATGTAATTTTTAAGATAATTAGTTTTGTATTTAAAAGGGCTAGCGGCGTAGCTTGTTGTTTTTTTGCATTCCATTTTGATGTGTTAGATTACTAACATTTAATGAAAATTAAGATTTCGGATTGCAATTAGATAATATGAATATTTCAATCAGTTTTTCACAGAAAAGAGGAAGAAAGCTATGTTTGAAGCATTGGAGAAGGTCAAAGCTGGTAAATATAATTATATTTCTTATTGAATTCAACCAATTTTTTGAAGAACAAGTTGTTAATTTATAAAGTTGATTATTTGGGAATGTGTAGAGTTGATGGTTCTGGGATTTATTTCATTAATATTGACTTTTAGTCAATATTACATTGCCAAAATATGCATCCCTGATAGCGTGGCGGATACAATGTTGCCATGTCCTGCGAGGCATAAATCCGAGAAAGATGAGAAAGGAGGAGAAGTGAGCCATCGGTTGCTTCTATCATATGAGGAGCGAAGATATTTAGCCGAATCCTTGACTTCCACTTGCGAAAAGGTAATTTTGATTTAAATGTGAAGATGTTCCACATGGTCGTAAGGGTGTTTATGGTCCGGTTTTAAAATGTCATTCGTTTAGTTTTTATTTTTCTACCTTAATTCTTTGAACGCCTCTTCCCTAGCGCAAAGTAGTTGCAGAGTATTGGTGGGCACATGAGTTTTCGCTAACAGGTTCTTATGGTTTCAAAAAAGAAAATTATAATTTACCTAAAAATCAATACATGTCGATTAATATGTCACAATGTGTCAATGTTGCATAGTCTTGGAAGTTTGGGGTCAACCTAACTCGTGCTAAAAGTTACCTATTTTGAACGCCTAATAAGCACAGATTAGGAAACCAAGTCGCAACTAAAATGTGTAACGGTTTGGTTTGGTTTACAGAGATTAAAAAATGACTTGTTTGAAGAAGATGATTTTAATAAACCAATTCAAATTTAACTGTAATTTTCCCATCTTTTGACAGGGTAAAGTACCGGTGATAACCGTTGATGGACTGCACCAACTGCACATACTTATATTCTTTCTTGCCGTTTTCCACGTTGCTTACAGTGCTATTACTATGGCTCTTGGAAGGCTCAAGGTACACTGAAATTAAAATGATTTGACTTTGATCAAATTGTCACTCTAACTGCCTTGTGTTTTCCTTGTTAAGGGCGTTTGGATGTATGTTTAATAATCTATCTAGAGTGTTTGGCAAAAACTGAATTCGGTCATGACATTATTATGATTATTTTGTTTGTGTACGCAGATCCGTGGCTGGAAGCAATGGGAAGAGGAAACTTCATCCCAAAACTATGAATTTTCCAATGGTATAATCACTTTTTTGTGTGTTTTTTGCATGCATTATTCCTCTAGTTTGATACAAGATGGAATGATGTACAGATCCTACAAGATTCAGGCTAACCCACGAGACGTCTTTTGTGAAAGCTCACACGAGTTTCTGGACTAGATCTCGTTTCTTCTTTTACATTGTAAGCATTTTTGTGCTCGTTTATTTATGACTATTTTGGTTGTGCTTTATCCTATGTTGTCAAAAGCGCACCAGGCGCGTGCCTTTATCTCAAACAAGTCAGATAAAAAATGTAGCTAAACTGTGGAACAGGTCCTACGTGTTGGAAGTTGGCTGCCTCTAATTTCTAATGCACAAAGCTTCATATTATTAAAAAATTTAGATTATTATGATATGATATGATATTGTTCTTTAATCATAATTAGTGCGTAAATTGTTTCTTGTAGGGATGTTTCTTTCGACAGTTTTTCAGGTCTGTTAGCAAGTCTGACTACTTGACCGTGCGAAATGGGTTCATAAATGTGTGTTTTTGGTTATCTTATTTTTATTAAATTTGTGTTTCTGGCTCGATATAAAGTTTTATCGGTTGTATTGGTATAGATGCATTTATCTCGTGGGAGTAAATTTAACTTTCAAAAGTATATTAAAAGGTCATTAGAGGATGATTTCCAAGTGGTTGTAGGGATCAGGTATGGACAATTAGTTTCCCTTGCAAAATTGTTCTTCAACATCTACGTTGACTAACGATGTTGACTTTTTTTTTTTTTTTTTTACAAATGTTTGCAGTCCGATACTCTGGGCATCCTTTGTGATTTTCTTGCTGCTCAATGTTACTGGTAAGCCTCTTACTACTACCTTAGTGGTCTTTCTTTAGGAAAGAGTCAACCTTTGACTTTTTGTTGTCAAACGAGTGATGCTAGAACTTCAAAATTACTTTCTTGGTGGTAAAAAAAAGCCGATAATTATATAAAAGTGTGCATAGATAATTAGATTTCATGTCTTGGAACATTTCGGAAAGAAAATACTAAAAAAAATCTCTCGAATTTGAAATCTCGCAAAGTGCCATGTTTGACTCACTGAAGTCAACAAGCAAACTCTTTTGTTCATATCTTATAGTTCTACAAGTTGTTGACTGTGAGAAACTATGAAATTTGCAGGATGGCAAGCGATGTTTTGGGCGTCACTGCTTCCATTGATTGTAAGCGTATCACAAAAATTCTTATGTTTTTTAGGATAAAATGGAACAAAATGTATAAAGTGCATGGTTTTTGCAGGTTATTTTAGCAGTTGGAACACAACTTCAAGCTATCTTGACCAAAATGGCCCTTGAAATTACTGAAAGACACGCGGTTGTTCAAGGGATCCCACTCGTTCAAGCATCCGACAAATATTTTTGGTTCTCGAAACCTCATTTAATCCTTCATCTTATACACTTTGTTCTCTTTCAGGTAAGTATGCTTATTTGGTTCTTTTGTCAGCTAATTTTCTGATGTTTGACTTTTTAGTCAACGACCCATTATTGTATATACTTATGAATACCATCATATAAATTTTAACTCTTGTTATTGGTTTGTTTGGCTCACAGAATGCATTTCAAATAACATATTTCTTCTGGATTTGGGTATAACTTCAATGACTTTCCTACCCAATCAATATCGCGGTTTTTTTACACTACTGTAATAGTGACGCGTTTTCTACTTGTGCAGTATGAATACAAGATTGGCTCTTGCTTTCACGATAATATCAAACTTGTGATTGCAAAACTTGTTATCGGGTAAGATAATAAGTTAATAAGATTGCAGTTTCTTTTGTGAAAAAAAGGCGAGTTCTTGATCCGAACTAATATTATTTCGGTTATCATAGGGTCGGGGTTCTTGTGTTATGCAGCTACATAACACTTCCTCTATACGCCCTCGTGTCACAGGTATAATATCCATTTATGTACAACTTTTTCGCGGTTTAAATTTTTAGTCGAATTAATATAAATGAATTCTTGATCATGGTTTTGTAGATGGGATCAAACATGAAAAAGTCCATATTTGATGAACAAACATCCAAAGCCCTGAAGAACTGGCGAATGGCGGCCGTGAAGAAAAAGCGTGGAGGGGGTAGCGTAGGTGGCAATTCCCCGCGATCTGTGTCCTCATCGCCTAGCCGGTTGAAGACTGATGGCAACTCCCCGCGATCTATGGGGTACGAGGGTGGCGATTTTTCACCTAAATCATCTGCCACACACTTAATAAACGTACAAGTCGATTACCAAATGAGTAACATGATCGATTCTAGCGTTCCTCGACAGCGTGATCATGACACGAAGAACGTAGACGATTTCTCGTTTGATAAGCCTATGCCAATGTCGAAATAGAAGTAGCCAAGGGGTGAATATAGTTCATATTTGGAGGCTATATTTCCCAACATAGTAACGTGTTACTCTTTTCATATTATAACCACAATTCATGAGTGTCTTTAAAGTTGTCTATTGTTTGTATCATCATATTAAATCATATAAAGGTTACTAGAGCCGGTAATTAATACTTATTTGTTTATACTAGAAGTGATCCCGCGCTACGCCGCGGGACAAACCAATTTTGAATGAAAGCTAAATGGAAATGTAGACGAAATAGCAATAATAACACTAATAAAAAAAACCTAAAACTAAAATATTGTAAATATAAAAAAATTCTTTAGTTTTCCCCAACGCCAATCGGTTCTAGGAGGTTTAGCTTATTTTTGGCCCATCGTGGTTTCTAGCCCGTGTCGATTTGGCTAAAGAACTTAAAAGAACCCAAACTGGTTTGAGAAAAAAAAAAGGGTTATCTCTAGGCTAATTTAATGTAATTGACACTTTTCGAGCCTTTTTTTCTCTATTGTGTATACAAAGATGTTGAAATATAAGTTTCTTAAAAAACACTTCAATATCCATTTAGTCTCAATAATTCATTTATTCGGAAGCACGAACAGAGAACTTGAGCCGATATGAATAACCGGTAATAATTGCATCGAACTCATCTCCTCACGTACCTTCAAATTATATTTTGTGCAAAGGTAATTTTTTATATAATGTTCATAATAAGTAATACAGTGCTTTTTAGAAATAGATAACTTTAAGTCTATTTATTTGCTCCTTAGTTATATATAATAACATAATACTATTACTTATTTTGTTTTTATAAATTTCTTTAATTTTGTTTTGTTCTAATTATACATGTATCTCTACCTTATTTTTTTATTTATAAATATAAAAATTATTGTTGAGAAAATGCATTTAGTTCATTTAATTATAATTATAAGTTTATTAAAAAAGTATTAATTAGTTAGTAGGTTATATTAAATAATATATTAATGATTTGATATAAATTACAATGATATCCTTCTATAATGAAGTTAAATTACCTTGTTGCCCATCTAGAATGCTCTATATAGTAGTATCTATATCTATATCTATATCTATATCTATATATATAATAAACCAAATCATTTTTTTATGACATGTCATAATATTATGCAATCTCTCTTTTGAGAGATGCCACATAGGATGCGATGTGGCAACTCTAGACCAATTAAAAAAAGAAATAAATATGGTTTAAATATGATTTAACATAATTTATTAAATACCTAATCTACTAAATGTAAATATTAAAACTTTATTATTTTCTCTCTCATGTTTCCTCTCATAACTTTTAAACGTTAATATCTTTTATATACGAGATTTTTTAAAGAAAAAAGTTAAACCAAATTAACGAGCGTTTTATTATCTTTCCAACGAGTACCATAGTGCTATATAAAAAACGGAGAAAAAGAACGACTATTTTTGTAACCCGACAGGTATAGGCCTGTAAACGAACCGAACGAACACGAACACAGGCGTGTTCGTGTTTGTTCATTTAACTTTAACCGAACACGAACACGAACACGAACACATAATCGAACACATTTTTGTGTTCGTGTTCGTTCATTAAGAAATTTGTCGTGTTCGTGTTCGTTTATGTTCGTTCATTTAAACCTAAACGAACAGTTCATGAACATAAACGAACCTAAATGATTAATATAAACGAACACAAATGAACATAAACGAACACAAACAAAAACAAGTTAATAATGATTCATGAACATAAATGAACGTTAGGGTTAGGGTGGAGAGCGGCTGTGAAGTGTGGGGCTGTGAAGTGTGAAGAGCGGATAATAAGTGATATGTTTAGAATGTTAGGGTTAGGGTTAAGTTTTTAGAACATATGAATTAAGGTTACTTAACAAAAGGAAATAAATAATAAAAATAAAGCTAAGTTTAATTAAACGAACATAAACAAACATAAACGAACAAAATAAACGAACATAAATGAACGAACATAAATGAACGTTCATGAACATAAATGAACGAACACAACGTGTGTTCATGTTCGTTCGTTTAATTAAACGAACAAAAAATTGTGTTCGTGTTCGTTCATTTATTTAAATAAACGAACATAAACGAACTTCCCGCCGAACAGTTCACGAACAGTTCATGAACGTTCGGTTCGTTTACAGGCCTAGGTATTGTGTCAGGTTTGGAATTAGTTTAAAAAAAATTGTGGGTTTGGGTCGAGCCTGGGATTAGGTGATACCCGACCCAATTACCTTTTTTTTTATATTAGAATATGATAACTTATGGTAGAGATTTGTTTAAAATAATAATAATGATAATAATAATAATAATAATAATAATAATAATAATAATAATAATAGTAATAATAATTATAATATTCAGTAATCATATATTGGAAAGTCATTAATTATGTTGTCATATTAGATTTTTTATTATGTCATATTAGATATTTCAACCCGGGACGCTTTCCAACAGGTAATTGCTATGTTTTCTTTTTCTACCATATTCTGAAATAGCTCAAATCTTATTGTATGCAGTTAAAGACCTTTGACTGAATGTATTGGTGCTAAACAATCTCTGTCCCCTTGAAGTGCTTGGGATCTTAATATTCTGTTTTAGGTGTTGATGTTGTAAGGTGAAATGGATCTTTTGGTATATTTTTTTTTAAAGTATCTAATGTAAGTTGATACATAGATGCCATTTTTATAGTTTAGATACTTCTAATTTTATTCACTTTACTTAGATTTCTTAACCCGAGACGCTCCCGAAGTATAAGCTAGTAGATAGATATGTTGGTTTAAGCTATATGTTTATTACACATGTCTAGATGATAAACATTTAAGCTATATGTTGATTTAAGCTATATGCTTATACACAAATAAGCATTAAAGCCTTAGCATGTGATTTGGAAGGCTCGAAATAATGCTATTTTTTCCTAGAAAAGGATAAATACTGAGGGTATATTTGGGGAGATCCGAGTCATAACTTTTTTTTTTTTTTTTTTTTTGATCAAGAATAGGGCAAAGCGATTAGTTCGGAGAATTGGTTGTCTTTTAATTTCCATGTAACTTAATATTGTAGCTTTGTGGTGTTTTGATTTGGGTGATGTTTTAGTTTGGCTAGAGTCTTGAAAAGATATTTTTGTGTTTGCTATGAAAAAAAAAAGATATTTATCTCGTTACCATTCTAAATTAACTAATTTACTTATTTATATCTAGTAGATAACTTTACTGAAGTTTTATTATGACATGTTTGACAACAAAGAAAGTATGATACCTTTTCTTTTAATAATAACTAGTCGGAAACCCGCGCGTTAGCCGTGTTAGCCCACCAAGCTGTAGGAAAAGTGTAAAAACGTAATTGTCTTTGAATGCGAAACGATGTATATGAAATTAATTCATTTCTCTTCATTGTTTAAACTTTAAAAAGAAGCTATATTTTTTTTATATCCAACATATACGTTCTTATAACTTTTCATTCCACACTATGTAAATTGTCCAACCATATGTTCTTAACTTCCAAATCTAAGAGATGATGTGTACATAGGACACCCAAGTATAAAAAAAGATTTCCCTATGTATGAAAATGAACTTCTTTGACCATCAAAACTCAGTCGTCAGCACTGTTCTCAAAACCAAATATGAGCATAGATAATTTTTATTCCCAAATCTTTCTATATAATTTTTCAAAACTTTAGACCAAACCACCATATGGGTACGTATTGTCAAGCATGAACTCAAAACCAAAACAGAGTAGATAAACCAAAACACAACAATTCGATATCAGTATAAACAAGTAAACAGAGAAGTAAAGAAGTATCAACAAGACATTTATTTTAATAAACAAATCAAGTTTAACCTGAAAGTTGAACTTGCAGATACAATCCACTTTCGAATTGTGTCGGCATTTTGCCAGATTCGTTACAACATGATTACTCTTTTCAGCGTCCTCGGTCGCACATTGTCATTCTTATTAAATAATTAAAATAAAAAAAAAACTTATCAACAGAAAACCAAAATGTACCGTACTACTCGGTGTTGTGTGTGCATCACTTCGTACCACCATTAACTCTCTACAAAGATAAAGATAAAGTAATTTGTTTCAGCAATTCTCATGATGATAGACACTGTATATTTATATAAACATATGCAATTTTAAAGAAAGAAAGAAAATGTAAAATTAATATTTGTTGAATATAATTATTTGAAGTTTGTGGTCATACCACATCACATGATATTATATATAACAACTAGCTGATTACCCCGGGAAAGTCCCGGAGTTGAAAAATCTAATTTTACGTGATAACCTATTGCAAATGGCTCAAGTTAACTAACCACAAAATCTCTCAATCATTGCATGTTCATAGTATTCTAATCAGTAATAACTCATATTCCCCACAAAATCTAATTTTACGTGATAACATAAACACTTTGTGTGTTTTTTTCCTATATGAACGAAACCCCACAAAAAATAGTCGATTTTTTCTCCGTTTTTTATATAGCACTATGATACTCGTTGGAGAGATAATAAAACGCTCGTTAATTTTGTGTATTTTTTTTCTTTAAAAAATCCAGTATATAAAAGATATAAACGTTTAAAAATTATGGGAGGAAATATGAGAGAGAAAATTTTAAATTTATTTTTAAATTCTTTTTTTCCTAAATTAACTCAATTTATTTAAAAAAGAAAAAAATTCAAAAACACCAAAAACTCTCCATTATGATGCCACGTGGCACCCTAAAGTGAAGGTTGAAGCCTCCACTGCACGCCACGTCAGCATATACGTTTTCTTTTATATATATAAATAGATAGATTTGAACGGATTTTTGCGAGCAAATATAGAAACTTAATTATCTAGAAAATAAACCTTTATTTATCTTTACTACATAGTACAAGTATCTTAATGTATTGAAGGGTAATTTAGGGAAGATTTATATGACATTTGAGGGTTGAAGCACATGACTTTTCACATCCCATCCCATCTTAACTTTACCAAGTTAGACATGTTTACCTATTGCTCACTCTTTATAATGTAGTAGAGATGGGAGTTCGATAATGTTTGGTATATTTTCGTTAGTTACTTCTTCATAGATCTTGCCTAATATCAACGCCTCCTAAGTCCTAACCATGGCCAGTAATGATGCATAAATACCTAACTTGAAAAACAAACGTTTTAAATGTTATTAATATTTTCACTTATGTTAAACGTGTTTTTATTATTTTGAAACTTTCAATAAGAGATAATCAATGGACGATATAATTTAACATGTGCCTGTATAAAATGCACTTTTTCTAAAAGGTTTTTGAAAAGGGTTGTATTACTGGCATCTCAAATCTTTATTTTCACGTTTTTTTATACGGGCTTTATTGACCGATATAGAGCGTATAGAGGTATTTCGCTTCTCAAAACTAGACAACAACTAACAAAAGCTGTTATCATTGGACACGGTGGCGAAGTTTGAACTTTTGGATTATGGGGGCCGAAAGTCACAAGTGCCATTTTTTTTTCTAAATTGGTGGGGACCAGACTCAAAAAATACAATTTTTTTTGATAAAACTGAGGAATTTATACTATTGAGCCAAAAATCGGTGAGGCCAGGGCACCCCTGGCCCTCACTAAGCATCGTCCCTGACTGGACATATACATCTGGTATTGGTCAATACTGGGTGCGTATATGTCCCTCCCATATGCCTCGTCTAGGCCTATACTTAGCATATAGCCACCTATATGCCCCGTATTAGCCTATACTAAGCATATTGAAGGGTTTTTTTTTTTTATTAATAATCTTTCTTATACAATACTTTACATTTTAACAAATTATCGTGTAGTATAGATGTACTGTAAGTCCCGTCTATGCATGTAGGTGTAACATAGTTGTTAAAAGTCACCCCCTCTTATGTCTAGGCCTATTTTTCAAGCGAGGCGAGATAATTGCGCTTTAAGTCGAAGCAATTGCACTTTAAGTCTCCATGTGATGGTTCCGGTGAGATTCCAAATTCCAGAGAGTTATTTAAAACTTTTTATACGAATTAGATGATATGATATTAAATGTTATATAATCGCTTTTATTTATTTTATTTGAACAATAGCAATATTATTTTTCTAATACATAATATGTTTTTATTTTTTCTCTATTCGCTTTTTATTTTTTTTTATCTCTGTGCCTAGGCACCAGGTGAGGCTATGTCCCTAGCGTCTTTCATTACTATGAGGTGTAGTATATAGGTATCGTATAATATTTTAGGGCTTGTCTGGTTTATGCTAAGTCTGACGGTCCGGACCTCCCAATAGGCTTCTTTGTTGGTCCCTCTAACTCACATACACATGCGTGTATGCGCACGCTCACACACACACTTTTTTAATGGGGGTTTTGGGAAAAGTAGGTATTTTTATGAAGGTTTGCAAATTTAATGTGGTGCTGAGTCGACGATTTATTCTGGTTTTGTTGAAGGCGGAAAACACTTTTCAATTGCCACGTTGCAGCTTAGAGCTTAAAAGTGCTCATGTTCCACCTATATATACCTCCCCTACATCTTCCCAACTCATTCATTATCCACAACTCTCTCACCATTAGATATCTATTTCCTTCACACACTTTACATATTCCTATAAACCATGGCCAACTCACCATCATTGGAAGTGTTGGAATCAATACCCGAATACGTATGGGTCATTATTGTGGCAACTATACTAGTTGTTGCATTGTGTCTTTATGCATGGTGGGCTTGTGACTTACTTAAAGCAATAGGTGATCAAACACGTCCTGGCCAACCGTCTGCTAACAAAGGTATTGACAAGAAGCACATTGAGGGACTTCCAAAGTTCACATACGATTCGGATAACGAAGACAAGGGCCCAAAGCTTTCATCAGGCGATTGTGCCATTTGTTTGGAGGAGTATGCAAAGGGAGATGAGATACGAGGTCTTCCACAGTGTGGACACGGGTTTCATGTTGGGTGTATTGATAAATGGCTTGAATCGCACTCGTCGTGTCCTTCGTGTAGGCGGATTCTGGTGATTACTATATGTAAATAGTTGTCTGCCGGAAAAGTTTTGATGGTGGCGGAACATGATAGTTCTAGGCATAGTTTAGTTTAATTAGTTTGAAATGAACATGAAGGTAGGCAACATAATAATCTTTGTGAACGGTCTAACTCCAAACCTGAAATATTTTGGGATTGGAATTTGGTAGGAGACTATGTATAAGATTAGTTTTAAAAAATCTCGTGGGTATAAGATTAGGTGATATTTGATCCCGTTACTCAAAAACATATACATGTTTATCCGAATGAAAATTTTTAATCTTTAATTTTATTTTGTATTAACCCTTGTCAATTAATGATTATTTTAGTAGTTTCGTCAAAAGTAAAAATCTTTTGTGGAATATAATATTATTATTATTTTTTTCTACGATGTTATTTATTATTATTAACTACTAGATTAAAGCCGTGCTACGCGCGGGAATATTCGAAGGACATATGAATGCGACGACGTATCACACATAGCACAGACTAATACGCCTATTCATTTGTTTTAGACGCAAAAAAAAAAAAAATGTTTTACCTGTAGGTGCAAAGCACTCACGTCCTTTCTTTGTTATCCAATATTATGTTACAAATATCTAATAATATTGTGTGTCACTATGAATTCAAAACCAACATGTGACTACTTAATGGATGTGTCATGTGTGTATATAGTGATTGTATGCAAATGTTTATGGTATCCATTCATGGGTATGTTTTATTCATATTTGAAAGACAACTAGTCGTATAAAATCATGCGCGTTGCGCGTTTTACAATCGAGATTTAGATGAGGTGTTAATCAATCAATGAATTATACAATCGAGATTCCATTTTGGTTGTAAACGTTAAAAAAATAAAGAAATCTACACATAAGGTAACACATGAAATTTGTAACGAAATTACATAAGATTATGTTATTTATATTAATAGTATACAATATAATAAATTTTTTTAATAAAATAATAGTATATAATATAATAATAGTGTATAATATAATAAAGTTTTTGAATAAAATAATAGTATATAATATATTAATTAGGGATGAGCATACAAGACCGAATACCGATCCCGTCCTGTCCCGATCCCAATACCGTACCGAACCGAGTGGTTTCGGGATCGGTATCGGTACCCATATTTATGGATTTTCGGTTTCGGTGTTATCGGGATCGGTATGGTATCGGTATTTTAAGGTAAAATACCGATACCATACCGGTACCGTACCGATACCAAACCGATACCGTACCGTTCGGTATCGGTATTGTCGGGATCGATATAAAAAGTTTTTGAATAAAATAATAGTATATAATATATTAATTAGGGATGAGCATACAAGGCCGAATACGGATCCCTTCCCGTCCCGATCCCGATACCGTACCGAACCTAGTGGTTTCGGAATCGGTATCGGTACCCATATTTATGGATTTTCGGTTTTGGTGTTATCGGTATCGGTACGGGATCGGCATGGTATCTGTATTTTAAGATAAAATACCGATACCATACCGGTACCATACCGTTCGGTATCAGTATTGTCGGGATCGGTATAATATATTAATAGTATATAATATAATATATTAATAACATATAATATAATAAAGTTTTTAAATAAAATAATAATATAATTACTATTCATTTGAATGTACTATTCAAATGAGTTTGTAAATTAATATATAGTAATAATAATACTTATTATTATCCAACATCCAACATATGACAAACATACTTTATAAAAAAACCCCTCCCTCATTTCTTTATGTTTCCTTTTTTTTTTCTCTAAAAAATGTCGACATCAAAGTTGCTTTGCATCCAAAATAATAAAATAATATTGCATGGTACGCTTTCTTATGCACTCAAAATTGCCTGTATTTAGGCTATCCGGAGTGGGGGCGGGAGAGGGGCGGGAAGGGGGGGGGGGGACACCGCCGCCATACCGGCGTGGAAGGGGCAGGAAGGGGGAGGCAGGGGGCAAGCAACCGGCGTGGGGCACAAGGTTATTGACAAGTGGCGGGACCTCATTCGTTGGGACATTTGAACGGTCAAAAAAAAATTAAAATAATAGCCGTTGGGACATTAACGGTAAAAAAAAAAAATTTATATAAATTACCCCCATTTCACTACAAAACACCCACTTTAACTTATTTATTCACAAATTTTATACACTTCTTCAACCATTTTTTATACACTTCATACTACTCATCATTCTTCAACAAAAAATGAACCCATACAACCGAGGCTTTGACCCGAACAACTCATACGCGTACGTCCCAAACCCGAATACACCAGCGGTTCGCCCGATCCCAAACCGTCCACCCATTCCTTCACCTTGTCCCGACTACGCGGGTAATGCGGGTTTCATTAGTGGACAAATTTATCCTAATTTCCCATTCAATGATTCTCCCGTTCATTCACAACTTCCTTTAACGCAAACCATACCCGAAACACAACCCCAAAATGTTGCGGGATCATCTTCGGGTAAAAAAAACCCCCTGCAAAAAGAAGTCACAGGAGGAAGACGCCGGAGGAGAAAGCATTAGCCGCCGCTAACCGCCAACCAATTAAGTGGACACCCGAAGAAGAGCTTGCGATAACGAAAGCGTGGATAAGCGAGTCAGAAAAAGAGCAATGTATTTCTAATAAATTTTATTATTATTATTATTATTATTATTTTTAATATATGAAAGTTTTTTTATAAAAAAAAAAGAAAAAAGAAATGTCACATGTCACTTCCCCCCTTCCACTCCCCACAATTATCCCCCCCCCCCCACAAGGGTCCCACAAGTGCCACATGGTGCTTTATCCCCCTCTCCCCCCCACCACTCCGGATAGTCTTAAAGCTCTTCTTTATGAACTCTTTTAGTCCTTTCATAGTCTTTTTTCTATCATCTCTTTTTTTTTTAGAGTAGTGTTTCAGCGGTAAATCCTTTGTTGCAAAGCGACCACTGCCCATGATCAAATCCCATAGCACCACACGGGTTTTACCTTTCAAACCCAAGCGGTTATTTTGTCGGTGTAGCGTAGGATTTGAACCTGAGACCAAACCCGGGCAGGAACCCTCCAAGGAGGTAAACCTTCCCACCTTAAACCAGTTGGGCTGGAGATCATTGGCTGTCATCTCTCTTTTGTTTGGTCTCTTTTTAACAATTGAGTGAATCATACAAACACCATTACACCAACACATCACCAGCACCACCACCACCACCATACGATACAGACTACACCACCACACAAGGCAACTACCTAACCGCCTGACAACGGTTCCTATCCGGCAACACTCCGTCAACCATCATCATCTTCGGTTGTTGAGCAATGTTTTCAACCACCACTAGCACAGTACCACCAAGTCACCAACGTTTCTGCATGCAAACAGATGTCATGTTTTTCGGTCTCCGGCAAGGTGTTTTAATTTTTCCGTCAAGTGGTTTGCAAAGCAACAACCAACGCAGCTCTTTATATCGGAACAAACACTCAAGACGTTGACAAGTATTAACAGAGGAAGAGATGAGAGAGAAAAGGAGGTCAGTTGTCGTCCGTCGCCGCTGCCTGCGGCAGCCGGTTTCGTCGCCATGTGTCCGTATCCAGCGGTGATCGGTGGTCGTGATTGCCGTGGGAAGGCTGGTAGTTACAGTGATGGTGTTGTTGTGGTCGGACAATAGCTTTCTACGTTGTGGCAAAACGAAATAACCTTGTGTCAAAACTACAAAGAAACAAAGTTTAGTGAAAAATCGCAAAGGAGTTAAAGTAGCATATTGCCTAAGATGTTATGGTTTAATATATAGAGTAATTTATTTTAAACATTTCTTTCACCATAAATTATATAACTAGTTTATACCCCGGGAGCGTCCCGGGTTCAGAAATCTAAATAAAGTGAATAAAATTAGAAGTATCTAAACTATAAAAATGGCATCTGCCAATATATGATTAATAAATATTATTTTAAACAAATCTCTGTCATAAGTTATCATATTCGAATATAAAAAAAAAGGTAATTGGGTCGGGTATCACCTAATCCCAGGTCCGACCCAAACCCACAATTTCTTTTTAAACTAATTCCAAACCTGACACAATACCTGTCAGGTTACAAAAAATAGTCGTTTTTTTCTCCGTTTTTTATATAGCACTATGGTACTCGTTGGAAAGATAATAAAACGCTCGTTAATTTGGTGTAATTTTTTTCTTTAAAAAATCTCGTATATAAAAGATATTAACATTTAAAAGTTATGAGAGGAAACGTGAGACAGAAAATAATAAAGTTTTAATATTTATATTTAGTAGATTAGGTATTTATATTATGTTAAATCATATTTAAACCATATTTATTCCTTTTTTTTTAATTGGTCTAGAGTTGCCACATCACATCCTGTGTAGCATCCCTCAAAAGAGAGATTGCATAATATTATGACATGTCATTAAAAATGCTTTGGTTTATTATATATACTAGGTTATGTACCCGTGTGATACACGGGTTGAACAATTTAGTTTATATATAAATTTGTAAGTATAATTAAGAAAGGTTAGATTACATAGCATACTGAAAATAAAAAAATTTATTTACAACCGAAAAAATATAAAATATTCATCAGACTCTTAATGATTTATTGTAAAAAAACATTCATATTCACGTAAAACTATTTTCAAACTTTCGAAAATATATCTTCCACACCGTGGTTGTTAACTTGTAGACTGCAGGTACAACAAAACAAAAATATCAAAAGTAATAAGAATAAATCTATTAGGCTAAGATATAAAAAAAATGAAATTAATTTGAAAGTAACTCCTCATACGTTTAAAATATTGTATTTCAAACAATGATTTTCATAAATAAAATGTATTTATTGTATTTTAATTGTTTAAAATATTGTACGAAATATAGTTTTAAACATAGAGTGAGAGACAAAATATTAAAAAATAGGTTAAGTTAAGGTCCTCGGTTTGAGGACTTTGCCTTGTTTTTAATGAAAGTTAATTTTCAAAAAAAAATAATAATAATAATAACGTATAACTATGTTATCTTAAAAAAACAATGAATATTTTTTTAATAAAGTTGACTTCGGTTAGTTAATAAATAAGAATTTCAGCAATTATATTAGAATAAATATATTGTTTTAAATAATAAAATGGGAGGTTTTATGAGCGAACTCCATACACCCCATGTATTATCTTTTATTAGTATAGATAGAAAAAGATTAATGTTGATTGGTTTATTTCATTATTTATTCATAAACAATATAAAAGTCTCACAGGCGTAGACCAATGATAAACCTCTTAGCGAGACCCCCCCCCCCAGATCGAACCCTTCCTCACACACCAGTCCCTTTCAAACCTATTGGGTATATTTTTTTCGATGGACGGCGAGACTCAAACCTGGGAACCCTTCTGAGTAGGAACCATGCAAGTGTGTAAACCCTCCCACCTCCCCAGTTGGACTGGACATCATTGGCGTTTTATTCGGTTAGTTAATAAACTTCTCAAAGTATGTCTAATAGTTTATTTCTAATTTTGTATTAAAATATAATTTTATTAAATGAATTTTAGTAATTGTATTAATAATTGTAGTTGTAACATAAATTATTAAAACAGATTTATCTATCTTAATAATAAAAATCATTTAATCAGGTTTTAATGAAATTTGTTACAACTATGATTATTAATTATTAATAAAATTACTTAAATTCAATTTGGTATATCTATATTTTGTTTTCAAAAATCAATTAATATAATTATATTTATTTAAATTTATTATATTAAATAATAAGATTGGAGAATTCATGAGGGAGTGTCATGTGTCCCTCATGTGTTTTCTTTTATTAGTATAGAAAGATTCGGCTCTGGCTGAAAAAAAATTCATATTTACTGATTTAAACATAATTAGTGACTTGTCTATACATGATTAATGATTTACCTGAACACTTTGTGTCTTTTTTTCCTGTATGAACAAAACCCCACAAAAAATTTCTCCGTTTTTTATATAGCAATATGGTACTCGTTGGAAAGATAATAAAACGCTCGTTAATTTGTTGTAATTTTTTTCTTTAAAAAATCTCGTATATTAAAGATATTAACGTTTAAAAATTATGGGAGGAAACATGAGGGTGAAAAATCCAATTTTGTTTTTAAATTATTTTTTTCCTAAAATATCTCAATACCACATGAGATGACACATGGCACACTCAAGGAAGAGAATGCCTCTTTGAGTGTCATGTCATTAAAATGACTTTGATTTATTATATATATATATATATATAATATATATATATATATATATATATATATTTGAATGCAAATTTATACATGTGCGGTGGAATGTTAACCCAAGATTAATAATGGGAGTTAAATAGTGGTTGGTATATTTTCGTTAACATCTTAGGTGAATCTAATGCCTCTCCTCATCGTTGCTCGTAATGAAATAGGCATCTTTCTTTTAACGGCAAATTGGGATCATTTACGGACTACTAGAGTATCATCGTGTTACTAGTAGAACAATGAGATCATATCAATCTCCACTAGGCAATAATGCCTTATCCCTATACAACAAACCCAATAATTATGGGAAAACCCCCTTATGAGAATCAAACCCAGGTCAAATAGTCTCTAAACCTTATCACACCCTTAACATACCACTAGGCTATAATGCAATGTGCAACAAAATAGCATCTAATCTTGAATAATAAAGATGTACTAGTGGGAAACCCGCGCGTTGCTGCGGGACGGTTAAAATAATATGTTTTTTGAAGAATGCACAAGTGTAGCCGTGTTAGCCCGCCAAGTTGTAGAAAAAGTGTAAAAACATATTGTCTTTGAATGCGAAACGATGTATATGAAATAACCAAAAATGTTTTATTAGGCTTACTTGTGTGATATTGAAATTACAAAATAAACCTCAATATATTTGCTTGTGTTTTTTGCATACCTATGCAACGTCATATTAGTGTCAGCAATCATACCATACTTAGAATATCAATCAACATTATTGTACCATTATTGTATAGTCAACCCATTAACTCTCCTCATTACTAGGATTAATCATTGCCATACATAACTCTCCATTGTAATTATTTATAGTCTTGTGATTAATGTAATTGTCAAGCATTCATAAACTTTCAATTAGTTTGTTACACTTTTTTTTCCCCTCAAAACAAAGTAAAAAAAAAACGCCTTTGATGTAAACTAAGGTTGTAATCCATCAAACGCGTTAAGGCAATGATAAAAGTTTATGTTAATGGTAATTTTTGTATATGCAAAATGTAAACAGAGTAATTAAATTTGTAACATTATCAAACTTTGTTTTGTTAGGATGAAAACGTTGTTCTAGAAGTATGTATTGGGTAGTGGATGACATTTAGTACGTTACGTGGTAATAATTAGTGGTAGTAAAAGCAATGTTTTTTTACGGGTAAGTCTCAAAGTTAGTATACATATGGGGTGAGTTCTGAGAGTGAGGCACTGTATGTACAACAACCAAAGCATAAGGGTAATTTAGGGAAGATTTATATGATATTTGAGGTTTAAAGCATGTGGCTTTTAATCTCCCATCTTAACTTTGTCAAATTGGACATCTTTACCCATTGCTCCCTCTTTATAATGTAGTAGAGATAAGCGGCCAAAGTCATGGAGGAGATAATGGGGTGCTAGTTCATGTTAGGGCGATGATGAGAAAATTAGACTTAAATACATGGTGTAGTTTTCTCTTTTAATTTTCGATTTATGATGCATTCTTAGACCATACGTAATAGTAAGTGAATGGGGCGTTAATGCCCCTTTTGGCGCCTATTTCACTGGCAAACACCGCCCCCCTTGTGTTAATTGGGTGCTAAAGGTCTTCAAGCGAAATATTTCGCGGTGTGAATTCAATCTTCCAACCAATCAGCTGATGCCACTTCATTTTTATTTATTTTTCTTTTTTTAATTCAAATTTAATATCATTATATACACACACTCACACTCACACTCACACCTCTTATAAATTTCAAGCACCTTTCAAGCCACTGATAGGACCCACACGCCACGTGTCAACATTTGCCCAGGTGAGGAGCTTCAAATTTCACCCCACTACACATGGTATTATTCTCATCAGGGATTTTTGTTATATCTAACTTCTTGGCAGTTATTTTTCTTATATTTATACAGTCGACTCCAAACTTAGAATTTTTACCTTCATTTATTTTAGAATTATACTTCGGATTTATAATTTAAAATTTGATAGTTTTTAACATCAGTTACATCACGACTACGACGAGGGCCCTTAAATGTTTAGCCCGCTAGTAGATAACCCATTGGATTCTCAGCCCATATTTACTCGGACTGGCCATAAAGATAAATTAACTTGTTTTTGGTAACAAGATTGTTGGTTAAGATAAAATAAAATGTTGGTTTTGTGTAAAAAGGTTAACAAACTATCTTAACCTATTAACTTTCAAATAAGTGTGATGAAAGTGTAGGAGAACAGGGGCGAAGCTTGGTTCGCCGATTGGGAGGGGCCGGACTCAAATGTTTTCGATCGGTAGTGACAAATTGACGGGGGCCGGACTCAACCCGAACTAGATTTACCTATAAAAATCGTAAATTTCCACTACTATGCAAAAGGGGGGGAGGGGGGGGGGGGCGGCAAGGCCACCCCTGGCCCTCAAAATGCTTTGTCCCTAGGAGAGAATGAGGTGTAAGGGTATTTTTAGAATAACTTATTTTTTTGGTTTTCTCTAACATGCATGTTCCCCATTTTAAGGTCATACCTTTTTCACATCACCTTATTTTTATTAAAATTATACCAAAAAATCAAGCGTCTTTTTATATGTGATTTAAGTACCATATTGCTATATATAAAAACGTCAATTGAACAAACCCAAAAATATGTGTTTCATTTCTATGTAGTATACCATTTTTTTACTGGATTTTTTTAATAGATTTTGTATACTAAATTTTCTTATGCTGTATTTTTTTGTATTAGATTTTTTTAAGTAGAAAGAAAATCGTTTTCGAGTTAAAGTAAGAAAAATAAAGAATTCGGAAGAATTCAAGCAAGAAAGATAGCAAGTCAACAACAAGAAAGTAGGAAAGCATGGAGTAAGAAGCATGAATGATCAAGACCCGTGTGGTTCGATCAGGGAATGAGTAAGAGAAGATGGTCGGGTTTTAAGATTAAGGGAGAATGCTGAAAGTTAATTCTAAAACGAAGTTGAAAGGTTAAAGTGAAAGTTTATATTTAACTAGTATAATTACCTAGTTGAATTATCTAATAAGGTTATGTTTTTAATTATCCCGAAGGTTATTTGTTCTTTTGTATGCAACTTCAGATTTATTGAAAGCTTGTTTGAAGTTCATCTTGTTTCTCAATTCGGGTTTGATCTCTTGGGTTGGGGTTAGGGCTGACAATTTAGACACGAACACGATAACCTGACACGAACCTACACGATTTTAACAGGTTTCGTGTTTGGCCTTAACAGGTTTCGTGTCTATAACAGGTCGACACGTTAAGACCTGTTTATTTTCGTGTCGTGTTCGTGTTTACTTGTTTCGTGTTCGTGTCTTATCGTGTACGTGTTTTAACATGTCTTATCGTGTTTCTTATCATGTCTTCTCGTGTCTTATTGTGTCTTATCGTGTCTTATCGTGTCTTGTCGTGTTAACTTATTTTACTACATGTTCCTTATCGTGTTAACCTGTTATACACAGGTTCGTGTTCGTGTTTGAAAAAAATGACACGATTAGATTTCGTGTCGTGTTCGTGTTTACAACTTTCGTGTTCGTGTCTTAACAGGTTCGTGTCTTAACAGGTTCGTGTAACCTGTTATGCCAGCCCTAGTTAGGGTTGGGGCTAACAGAAACAATGACGACAAAAGAGTACTTGACAAATAAGAGATATGAATCGGTGTCGCATTTGTAGTGGTATTAATTGTGCTAGGACTAGAGTTCTGATAATATGATATGATGACCATTTAGGGTCAGAATCCACTCTTTTGTTGCATAACAATGAGCCTAAAAAAAAAAAAAAAAATTCCTGTGAAGGTAAGAGAAACTCATGTTTCTCAATAGTAGGGTGGGAAACCATTGTTTTATCAACTTCATGCAACTTCTTTGTCTCCCCATGTAACAGTACTGACAGAGCCGGCTATGAGGGTGAGCCGGGTGGTCACCGGCTCCGGGCCCGACCCTTAAATGGGTCCGAACGTTTTTTTAAAATATGCGTATATATATTAAATTCTATATTTAGGATATATATTTGTGTTTTATACATTAAAGTCTTGTTAGTGGAGTTGGAAAAACCATGTTAATTTAATGTAGAGGTCTCAAGTTCAATCCTTGGCTCTAGCACTATACTTAATTTTTTTTTTATAATTCATTCATCTTTACAAAATTTTGGGCCCAAAATCTTTTTCGCCCAAGGCCCAAATTTTTTTTGACATTTTCGGAGACGGCCCTGAGTACTGATTTCTGGAAGATTAACATGGACCTTTGTATGACACCCTAGGCAAATCCCACATCGGCCGTGGCCAGGAGAGATATTTGGTTTATAAGTAATCCAAAGCCTCTTAAATTACCAACGCGTTTTAGGCTTAATGCTAGTGGATGAGAGGAGAACTCCACAGTTAAGCGTGCTCAGGTGGGAGTAGTATCAGGATGGGTGACCTCCTGGGAAGTCTCCACCGAGGCGACAAAAACAAATCCGTGAGCTCTGGATGGACAACCCATCGGAACAAAACAGACAATATTGATGGTGAGAGAGGCCGGATGTTACACCCCAAGTCAATGTAGAAGGAGATCGATCAGTAGGAGATGAGTGATGTCGATAATGAAGTGAAACGGAGAGGGTTTCGTTTACTTACCACATACAAAATTGTATGTCCAATTATTCATATGTATGAATATCATGGATTTTCTTTTGCTTAATGAAATGAATGTTATCCCTGACCCTGACCCTCATTCCCTCCACAGGTATACCCAGGCACAACTTTTTGGTGCTATACTGCTATTAGCTATAGAGACGGTGTATTATTTTCTATATTTTGATACAACAATTTTATAACATTGTTACACAACTCATGAGTTTATTAATCAATATATATGCATCACTAATATTTTTTATTTTAACCAAATTAACTTAAAATTTGGTAAGATGATAAACACAAAAGCCGTAGCGTATGGTGTTTTGCTAGTCATTTTACTATAGATATTTATCAGGTTATCATTATTAAAATATTATGTTTATGTAGTGGCTTGTTGACCCAAGTTAAATTGTGACATGTGTGACAATAATGGGAGTTAGATAATGGTTGGCATATTTTCGTTAGTTACTTCTTTGTATATCTTAGGTAAAATTGACGCTCCCTAACCATTGCCGGTAACGAAACATAAATATCTAACTTTAAAACTAACATGGCAATCTTAACCCATCTACATGGGTTTGGGTTATTTTGAGTTTAAGATTTGAACTTGTGGGTTGAATTGGGTTTACTATAATTTTTAAGGGGGTTATGATGGATAATTTTAAATGTTGGAAATAAGTAAGTGAGTCAGAATGAGTATGTCAAATAAAGCAAATGGTTCAGGATGGGTATTTTCAAATAACTACTTAGGAATGTAAACTAAAACTCACACAACACTAAAAAGTCTGATGACCGACCTTGTCTTTTGCATTTGTTGACAGACCTTGTCGGTTCAAAATTGTCCGGGTTGTTAGCGAGTCGTTTGAGTCAACATGGTATGGGTCTTTAATGGGCCCGGTCGGATCGAAATGGTCCGGGTTTCTAACGGGCCGGTCAGGTCGAAACAGTCCGGCCGGGTCGAAACGGTCCTGGTCGCTAACGGGTCAGGTCGGGTCTAAACAGTCCGAGTCGTTAACGTGCCGGTCGGGTCGACACGGTCAGGGTCGTTAACGGGCCTGATAAGTTCGATACGGTCCGGGTTATTAAGGGGCCGGTCAGGTCGAAACAGTCCGGTTCGTCAACGGGGGTCGGGTCGAAACGGTCTGGATCGTTAACGGGCCGGTCGGGACGAAACGGTCCTGGTCGCTAATGGGCCAGGTCGGGTCTAAACAGTCCGGTCGGATCGAAACAGTCCGGGTCGCTAACGGGTCACGTCGGGTCTAAACAGTCCAGGTCGTTAACGGGTCGGTCGAGTCGAAACGGTCCGGGTCGTTAATCGGCCTGATTGGGTCGATACGGTCCCGGTGAATAACAGGTCGGTCAGGTTGAAACGGTCCGAGTGGATGACGAGCCGGTCAGGTCGAAACGGTCCGGGTCGTTAACGAGCCGGTCGGGTCGAAACAGTCCGGTTAGTTAGCGGGCAGTCGGGTCGAAACGGTCCGGATCGTTTACAGGCTGGTCGGGTCTAAACAATCTGGTCGGGTCAAAACGGTCCGGGTCGTTAACCGGTCGGCCGAGTCAAAACGGTTCAGGTCGTTAATGGGCCTGATCGGGTCGATACGGTCCGGGTGGATAACCGGTCGGTCGGGTCGAAACAGTCCGGTTCGTTAACGAGCGGTCGGGTCAAAACGGTCTGGGTTGTTAACGGGTTGTTCAGATCGAAACGACTAGGTCGCTAATGGGCCAGTCATGTCGAAATAGTCCGGTCGGATCAAAACGGTCCGAGTTGCTAACGGGCTAGGTCGGGTCTAACCAGTCCGGTCGTTAACGGGTCGAAACAGTTCCGGTCATTAATGGGCCCATTCCTGTCGAAACAGTACCGGTCGTTAACGGGCTCGGTCGAGTCGAAATTGTCCGGGTGGTTAACGGGCCGGTCATTAATGGGCCAACAAAGGTTGTCTTCTCCAAGCCCAACCCACCACCCGAGTGTTACCCTGCATGATTAAACGGGTTGCAACAATGCAGCCCTTGTTAGCTTCTAAAACAAATAAATTTGGGAATTTATACTTGAGTAGAGTTTCCCGAGCCAGCAATCGAGTCAGAACCTATGTGCAACCCGTTACCGAGTACCCCTTTGAATAAACTCTCAACCCGAATGTTTAGACTTTCAAAATCCTTCCCAGCTTTGAAGATTGCGTTCCAAACCCCAGGAATAGACGCTTTAATTGGTAGGAAAGACCAAGAACGTTCATTGTGATGTATCGATCCAATCACTTGTTTCCATAGGCTTGAGTCTTCAATTTTGAAGCGCCACCACCAGTTTAGAAGTAGACTCATGTTCATGTGTTCAAGAGATCCCAACCCAATACCGCTTTTGTTTTTAGGACCGATTACTCGTTCCCATGACACCCAAGAGGTTTTATTTTTATTTATATATAAAAAATATCAACCCAAAACATTACATACATTAAATTATGTAACTCAAGCACAACTATCTGTAAAGTTTAAATGGGTTAACAAACCGTGATCAAGTCGTAAAGTTACATTGTTACTCGAGCGGGTGAGTTATAGAAAGGAGTATGTTTAATTAAACCAGTTGGCAAGCGGGCCTTTTATTTTATTAAAAATATATATATATCTAAACATGACTCATTTATTGAACATAATAAATACATGATTTAAAATCTATTTATGTGCGTATCATGTAAAAATTCCCACGCCTTATCTTAAATTAGAGCATCTGTAATAACACAGATGCTATGTCAAGTTTGCAGAACAAACCTGTCAAACGGGCTCATAACTCTATTTGTGGAGTTTGACAATTGGTGTCCAGTTTCGCACACCGGACGTTTTCGGTTTGGTTTTGTGGGGGACCACACATCTACACGCAATAAAATATATATATACTAGCTGATTACCCCGGGAGGGTCCCGGGGTTGAAAAATCTAATTTTACGTGATAACCTATTGCAAATGGTTCAAGTTAACTAACAACAAAATCTCTCAATCATTGCATGTTCACAGTATTCTAATCAGTAATAACTCATACTCCCCACAAAATCTAATTTTACGTGATAACATGAACACTTTGTGTGTTTTTTTTCCTGTATGAACGAAACCCCACAAAAAATAGTTAATTTTTTCTCCGTTTTTTATATAGCACTATGATACTCGTTGGAAAGATAATAAAACGCTCGTTATTTGGTGTAATTTTTTTCTTTAAAAAATCCCGTATATAAAAGATATAAACGTTTAAAAATTATGAGAGGAAATATGAGAGAGAAAATTTTAAATTTATTTTTAAATTCTTTTTTCCTAAAATAACTCAATTTAATTAAAAAAGGAAACAATTCAAAAACACCAAAAACTCTCCATTATGATGTCACGTGGCACTCTTAAGGGAAGGTTGTGTTAGTTGCATTTTTAGGCATATTTTATTATCTTTTTAGTAGCTAGTTTTAGCGTTTTTATGCATTTAGGTTGTACATATTGCATCATTTTCGTGAAATACATGTTTTGGTGGAATGGAATCTACTTTGGCTTGTTTTTGGTTAATTTTGTAGGCGTGGAGAATTGAAAGAGAAATGGCGAGCATTGACGAGACGAGGCCGCAATTTACTTGGACTTTACTGGCGTTCTTAAAAGAAGTTTAGACCACAAATAACATGGAAAGAAGTATAGGGGGCTGAATTGAAAGAATTTAAAAAAAAAAATAAAAACATAAAAAATAATAACAAACCTAGAGTTTGTTTTGGGTGGGCTTCGAAAAAAAAGAAAAGAAATATATATTATCATATCTTTTGCAAAAGGGAACATTCACATTCATTTTTTTTGACGGCTGCTGCGCACAGAGAGGACATCGAAGAGAAAAGAAGCAAAACACTTTGGGAATTTTTCTTGGAGCATTAGCGATACTGTTGGGATTTTTTTTTTGTTTCGTAAGCCTTATTTGTTTTAATATTTAGATTTATATTTGTTTTGATTGAACTAGCCGTCATGTCCGGCTAGAACCTTTTTAATTCCGGCACTTTGGTACGTTTACTTAGTTTTGATTCGTAAGCTTATGTGAAACTCTTATGAGATCCAATTTTTGAATGGTTTGTTTGGTTGGTTCTTGATTTTATACCTTTAGGTAAAATATTAGTTGGTTGATAAAATTGGCCACTTTGTTAATCATTCTAATAGAGTTCATCAATTTATAACACTTTAACCGGTTTTATATATTTGATAAAAGGGAACAAATAACGGTTTAGGTTTGTCTATGAATTTAAATTCGTTATAGAACTAAACAATATAATTAAGCACTCCGAACGGCGTGAGTGTTTGATTGTAATCGATGCTTCTATCATTGCAACCCGCACGCTAAGATCCGAACGGCGTGAGCTTGGAGTAGCGGGTTGGCTCTAATCAACGAACGGCGTTTGGTTAGACATTAGATAGAGTGGATGTCCGAACGACGTGACGTCTAGTATTGATACAAACCGTTTAATTAAAGGATCATTGCACCATAATTGTTAGTGATCATAAGTCCGGGTCAAATTAAGAAACTGCCTTAGTGTTGGAATTAGCTTTAATATCTGAATTTATTTCACAATTTAATTAACATTTTTTTAGTCGCTTGTCTTATTAATTTTAATTTTATTTTCATTAACTTAAAATACACCAACCACCCCCCCTTTTTATAGTATTTGTGCGAAAAGGCTTTTGGTATAATCTATTGGTCCGTATCCCTGAGGACACGAACTCTACTTTCACTTATACTAAGTAGAATATTTTTATTTATTTGCTGGATTCGACACCCAACAAATTGGCGCCGCTGCCGGGGATACGGCAATTCTAATTGTTTTATGCCAAGATCTTCTCGTACAGGTACACCACTTGAAGTTGATCCGGAAATAGAGAAAACTGCAAGGAGATTAAGGAAGCAAGCAAAACAACGAAAGAAGTTAGCAAGCTCCGAAGCTGAAACCGAATCTCTCTCACATCCACAAACATCCAGTACTCCACCACACTCACCCACCCATACCCACCAAGAACCAAACTCACCCGAACCAACAATGGCAGCTGAACAAACCCTTAGACAGTGGGCGAATCGTGATGTCCCACAACAACCACTCTGCATCAACTACCCTGCAATGGAAAACTTCGAACTGAAATCCGGGTTGATCCATCTGTTACCCGTTTTCTGAGGTTTAGAGAATGAGGATCCACATAAGTTCCTCAAGGAGTTTCATGTCGTGTGTTCAGGTATGAAACCACACAACATTACTGAAGACCAAATCAAACTAAGGGCATTCCCCTTCTCTCTTCAAGATTATGCAAAAGAGTGGTTATATTACCTGCCACCGGGGTCGGTAACCACTTGGAATGAACTTGCAACACTGTTCCTTGACAAATACTTCCCGGAATTCAAAGCTTCAATACTTCGTAAAGAGATCATCGGGATCAAGCAAATCAAAAGGGAAGCATTGCACACCTATTGGGACAGGTTCAAGAAGCTTTGTGCTCGATGCCCACAACATGGCATATCTGAGCATCAACTCCTTCAATACTTCTGTGAAGGATTGGCACCGATGGAGAGGCGTTTGATAAATGCCTCTAGTGGAGGAGCTCTACTTGATAAAACTCCTACTCAAATTAGAGCTTTAATCACATCAATTGCTGAAGACTCAAAGCATTCAGCACATGAGGAAGAATGGTATGTTGATCCGCCAAGGGGTGTCAAAGAAGTGAATACTCCTCATCTTGAAAGCCAAATCGCTGAATTGACAAAAGCTGTGATGCTACTTACCAAAGAGAAAGGTGTTGAACAAAAATCAAAAGCTTGTGGGATATGCTTGCAACATGGACACCCCACGGATATGTGTCCTACATTGCAAGAGGATGTATGAACAACCACGAGGCAATCAAAATTGGGGACATCCTTCCAATATGGGTTATCAACAGAGGCCGCCACTATTTCAACAACGCCAGTCATCTCAAGGCAATCAACAACAGCAAAACTATCAGTCTAGACAACAACCACCCGCACAACAACAAGCGGGGAGCTCAGGGCCATCTTTAGAAGACATTGTGAAGAGTTTAGCCACTAGTACTCACTCATTCCAACAGGAGACTAGGTCCAGCATCAAGAATTTGGAGCAACAAATGGCACAACTCGCTAGCTCGGTCAGTAAGATAGAATCTCAAGGCAAGTTACCCCCACAAACCAAAGCAAATCCCAAACACAATGCTTGTGCCATCACCTTGAGAAGTGGAAAGAGTTATGATGCTCCCGAATTGCAAGAGGAAGAGGAAGAAGTTGTTGTTGAGAAAAAGGGCAATGACAAGCATGAGATGCCCAAATCTAATGAAATGAAGGCAAAGTTCACTACTCCTCCTCCATTCCCTTTTAGACTGCGAAGCACACAAAAGCAAAGGGAAGAGCAAGAGATCATGGAGACCTTTCGAAAGGTAGAGGTAAACATTCCTTTACTTGATGCTATTAAACAGGTTCCACGATATGCAAAGTTCTTAAAAGAGCTTTGCACATCGAAGAAGAAGCTGAAAGGTAATGAAACTGTCAAGGTTGGTGAAAATATTTCAGCGATTTTACAAAAAAGATTACCACAAAAGTGCAAGGACCCGGGTGTTTTCACGGTTCCTTGCAAATTGGGGAATCTAACTATACCACGAGCCATGCTCGACCTTGGAGCCTCTATTAATGTCCTACCAAATTCTATTTTCAAAACACTAAATGTAGGACCGTTAAAAAGGACCGGAGTAGTAATTCAGTTGGCCGATCGATCCTTAGTATACCCAAAAGGTGTATTAGAGGATGTTTTGGTTCAAGTGAATGAATTGGTATTTCCGCTGATTTTTATGTGTTGGATATGGAGGATGATGACACTCCAACTGCAAGTTCCATTTTGTTAGGGAGACCATTTTTGAAAACTGCTAAAACAAAAATTGATGTTTATAGTGGCACCCTATCAATGGAATTTGATGGGGAAGTTATCAATTTTAATATCTATGATGCTATGCGTTACCCAAGTGATGTTTCATCTTTGAATTGGTTAGATGTTATTGAACCCTTATCTGATGATTGTTTTGAGTTATCTAACCATGATGTTTTAGCATTAGTCTTAAACAGAAGCATTGATGAAGTTGCAGCAAAAGAACTTACTGAAAAGTTCAAGCTTGGGGAGGATCTGATGGAACTTGTGACTTTTATGGATGCACAAAGGAAAACAAGGTATGAAGCTCCAAAAATACAACTACCAATTACTAACCAAAAGCTTCTTCCATCTATTGTGCAGGCATCGGACTTGGAGTTGAAAGCTCTCCCCGAACACTTGAAGTATGCATACCTTGGGGAGAAGGAAACTTTACCGGTGATTATATCGAACAAGTTGTCAAAGGAGCAAGAAAGTGAGTTGGTTGAGACCTTGAAGCACTATAAGGAAGCAATAGGATGGACTATAGCTGACATTAAAGGCTTAAGTCCAACACTTTGTATGCATAAGATCCTTATGGAGGAAGATTACAAGCCAACAAGGGAAGCACAAAGAAGGTTAAATCCTCCTATGATGGAAGTTGTGAAAAAGGAGATTCTCAAGTTGTTGAATGCAGGTATGATCTACCCAATATCTGATAGCAAGTGGGTGAGCCCCGTACAGGTAGTGCCAAAGAAATCAGGTATTACTGTCACTGAAAATGAACAAGGTGAGTTGGTCCCCACCCGTGTACAAAACGGGTGGAGAGTGTGCATAGATTATAGAAGGCTTAATGCCTCGACCCGAAAGGACCATTTCCCGCTACCATTCATTGACCAAATGTTGGAAAGGTTGGCGGGAAAGACCCATTATTGTTGCTTGGACGGGTACTCCGGTTTTCACCAAATACCCGTCGCACCGGAAGACCAAGAGAAAACCACGTTTATGTGCCCCTTTGGAACGTTTGCATATAGGCGGATGCCTTTTGGGCTTTGCAATGCTCCCGCCACATTCCAAAGGTGCATGGTAAGCATTTTTTCAGAATATGTTGAAGAGATCATTGAAGTTTTCATGGACGATTTTACAGTTTATGGAAACTCTTTCAAAGAATGTTTAACAAATTTGACCAAAATTTTGAAAAGATGCATTGAGACCAACCTTGTTTTGAATTATGAAAAATGTCATTTTATGGTTGATCAAGGTCTCATTCTGGGGCATGTTGTTTCTGCAAAAGGTTTGGAAGTTGACAAGGCAAAGATAGACATTATTAAATCTTTACCTTATCCTAACTCTGTCCGCGAGGTACGTTCTTTTCTTGGTCATGCAGGTTTTTACCGAAGGTTTATTAAAGACTTTTCAAAGATAGCAAGACCAATGTGTGAGCTTTTACAGAAAGATGTTGAATTCAACTTCTCCGAAGCATGCAAGAAAGCCTTTGACACCTTGAAAGACTTGCTAGTTACCGCACCCATAATCCAACCGCCTGATTGGGAATTACCATTCGAGATCATGTGCGATGCAAGCAATCATGCAGTAGGGGCGGTGTTGGGTCAAAGGAAGGATCGAGTACCACATGTGATCTACTATGCTTCGAGGACATTGGACCATGCTCAAAGCAATTACTCGACTACAGAAAAGGAGCTCTTAGCTATTGTTTTTGCTTTAGAAAAATTTAGACAATACTTATTGGGTACTAAAGTAATTGTTTATTCTGACCATGCAGCTTTGAGATATCTCATGACAAAGAAGGATGCAAAACCGAGACTGATTCGGTGGGTGCTTTTACTCCAAGAATTCGATTTGGAGATTAGAGATAAAAGTGGGAAGCATAACTTAGTAGCGGATCATCTGAGTAGGATCATCAACAATGAGGACCCGATGCCTTTGAACGATTCATTTCCGGATGAACAGTTATTCGCTACTGAAGTGACGACTCCTTAGTATGCGGACATCGTCAATTACTTGGTGACGCACACTCTTCCTTTCGATCTTTCACGTGCTCAGAAGGATAAAATCAAGAAGGAAGCAAGGCGATATGTTTGGGACGATCCATACCTTTGGAAAATCTGTGCTGATCAAGTCATAAGAAGGTGTGTCGACAAAAGTGAGGTACCTTCAATTTTAGATTTTTGCCATTCACAAGCTTGTGGAGGACATTTTGGTCCAAAACGAACAGCACACAAGGTACTTGAATCCGGTTTCTTTTGGCCAACGATATTTCTTGATTCATACATGTTTTGTAAATCTTGTGAAAGGTGCCAGAAAACCGGTAACTTGAGGTCTAAGGATCAAATGCCCCTCCAACCCATTTTAGTGTGTGAAATTTTTGACGTATGGGGCATTGATTTTATGGGTCCATTCCCATCGTCGTTTGGTAATGTTTATATTCTTTTGGCCGTGGACTATGTCTCCAAATGGGTGGAGGCAAAAGCCACGAGAACTAACGATGCTAAAGTTGTTTCAGATTTTGTGAAGGCTAATATTTTTAGCAGGTTCGGTACACCAAGAGCATTCATAAGCGACAGAGGATCACATTTCTGCAATAGAACCATTGAAGCACTTTTCAAGAAATATGGTGTTGCGCATCGAGTTTCGACAGCATACCATCCACAGACGAATGGTCAAGCAGAGGTATCAAATCGAGAAATCAAGTCGATCCTTGAAAAGACGGTTAACCCAAACCGTAAGGACTGGAGCTTACGCTTGGACGATGCATTGTGGGCATATCGCACGGCCTACAAAACACCTATAGGTATGTCGCCGTTTCGCCTGGTCTTTGGAAAAGCTTGTCATCTTCCTGTTGAACTGGAACACAAGGCTTATTGGGCCGTGAAGCAGTTCAACTTGAAGATTGACGAAGCCGGAATTTATCGTAAGCTACAAATTCAAGAGTTAGAAGAAATCCGTAACGATGCTTACGAAAATTCCCGGATTTATAAAGAAAAGACTAAAGCTTTCCATGATAAGGTAAACACACGAAAAACTTTCAGTGTGGGCCAGAAGGTATTGTTATTCTCATCTAGACTTAAATTATTTCCTGGCAAATTACGGTCACGATGGGTCGGACCGTTTGTTGTTACTAACGTTTATCCTCATGGTGTAGTAGAAATAACAAGTGAACAAACAGGGAAAACTTTTAAGGTGAACGGCCATCGTTTGAAAGTGTTTTATGAAACATTCCAACATGAAGAAGAGTGCGCAATGGAGTTGGAATGCGTGCGTTACCAAGATTAGACTCGGTCTAAGTCTAGCCTAAAGACGTGAAAGAAAGGCGCTGCACGGGAGGCAACCCGTGGCTCCGTATTTAGTTATTTTTTTTATTAAAAAAAAAAAAAACCCTTTCAATTCAGAACATAAACTGACCCGAGCGTGTCACGAGTTCACCCAGCCGGGTAAGACCCCTTCCCACACCATCACCTTCATCCCTCACTACTCACCCTTCTCTGTCGACCCATCACACTCTCCACCGCCTCAGTAGATTCCTTCTACTCTCGGCTCCGAGCATTGAGGACAATGCTATATTCAAGCTTGGGGAGATTGGAGGTAATTTCATATTTTTGTTCTTTCATGCATTTAGGTTGTATATATTTCATGCATTAGTAGCCATTTTGCATTATAAAAAAAAAAAACAAAAATGAAAAAAAAAAAAAAAAAAAAAAAAATTGAAAAAAAAATTGAAAAAATTCCCAAGGTTATCTGATTGCACACGAAAGACACCTCTCATTCATTGTAAAGCGTAAGCTGAAGGCGGGTCGGTGTGGGCTTAAACGCTCTAGGACGCAAATTCTTTAAGTTGCGGGATAAAGTAGGCCCAACATAGTCATTTTTTTTAGAAAATATAAAATGTTTGGGGTACTTAGGATGGTGTAGTTGACTGGATAGTTGATAGTTATGCATGGCTTGTATCGGCAACCCAATTCCATACGTTCAGTGAGTTTTGAGCCTTAAAATTTCCATACATATTCATTGTTTCGTTTGATGTGTGTGTACCGACATGATTCATCGTTTTAGAACTTGTGCATTACATACATTTTGAGACCTTAGGTTGAGATTTGACATAGAAGTGACAGAGGCATTAGGATTACCCATATGTTGAGCCCTTTTCATCATCTTTATTTTCGTTTATTTTGTTTTCAACCCAATTGAAACATTCCCAATAGTAGCCCCTTTGAGCCCTGACCTTTTCTTTTGATTTAACCCATGATTCGTTTTCACATCCGGTTTAACTTGTGCTTACATCGTGACTTTACTGAAGTGTATAAATAAGACAGAAGAGTATGTTATGTGATTGAAAAAAAAAAAAGTGAAAAAGTGAAAAAAAAAAAAAAGAAGAAAGAAAGAAAGAAAAGAAAAAAATAGAATAAATTGTTGAGTCGAAAAGACTAAATTTTGCTATGTGTTTAGAAGTTTTGTTTATTAGACCGGATTGTCTTTTCTTTTGTTTTCGTCATTTCCCCAAATTTTCCCTACCTTTAACCCTTGCCAACCCAAAAAGCCCTCTTGATCTATGTTAAGTTTTAACAATTAGGTGTAGATTTGATTAATGTACAAGCTTATGTTAACGATGTTTTTATTGTCCGGTTTTGAGAGAATCACTCCAAATTGCATATATATAATCGAGTGTTGAGTGATTATTATGAGAGGTACATGCTATGTATGGTTAGATTCTTGAAGGAAGGCGAAACTTGAATAGGTACGCCCATGGTTTTTAAAAAAATGGCACCATCTAGACTTGTTGGGTCGTAAATCTATTGATCGTTGTAAGTCTTGTGAATTAAAGCGTTCCTAAGGTTTGTGGCTTATATTCGGCTCCGTTTGATGTTAGTCGTCTATGTCTGGGGAATGTGTTGGACGTGTTTAGCATTAAGTTTTGCCAAGGGACAAAAAGAAAAAAGAAAAAAAAGAAAAAAAGCATTTCAAGCATGCATATGTGCTTTGTTTGTTTTCGTGTTCACTTCTCGATTTAATTTTATTCCTGACTTCCTTGAGGACAAGGAAAGGTTTAAGCATGGGGAGATTTGTTAGTTGCATTTTTAGGCATATTTTATTATCTTTTTAGTAGCTAGTTTTAGCGTTTTTATGCATTTAGGTTGTACATATTGCATCATTTTCGTGAAATACATGTTTTGGTGGAATGGAATCTACTTTGACTTGTTTTTGGTTAATTTTGTAGGCGTGGAGAATTGAAAGAGAAATGGCGAGCATTGACGAGACGAGGCCGCAATTTACTTGGACTTTACTGGCGTTCTTAAAAGAAGTTTAGACCACAAATAGCATGGAAAGAAGTATAGGGGGCTGAATTGAAAGAATTTAAAAAAAAAATAAAAACATAAAAAATAATAACAAACCTAGAGTTTGTTTTGGGTGGGCTTCGAAAAAAAAGAAAAGAAATATATATTATCATATCTTTTGCAAAAGGGAACATTCACATTCATTTTTTTTGACGGCTGCTGCGCACAGAGAGGACATCGAAGAGAAAAGAAGCAAAACACTTTGGGAATTTTTCCTGGAGCATTAGCGATACTGTTGGGATTTTTTTTTTGTTTCGTAAGCCTTATTTGTTTTAATATTTAGATTTATATTTGTTTTGATTGAACTAGCCGTCATGTTCGGCTATAACCTTTTTAATTCCGGCACTTTGGTATGTTTACTTAGTTTTGATTCGTAAGCTTATGTGAAACTCTTATGAGATCCAATTTTTGAATGTTTTGTTTGGTTGGTTCTTGATTTTATACCTTTAGGTAAAATATTAGTTGGTTGATAAAATTGGCCACTTTGTTAATCATTCTAATAGAGTTCATCAATTTATAACACTTTAACCGGTTTTATATATTTGATAAAAGGAAACAAATAACGGTTTAGGTTTGTCTATGAATTTAAATTCGTTATAGAACTAAACAATATAATTAAGCACTCCGAACGGCGTGAGTGTTTGATTGTAATCGATGCTTCTATCATTGCAACCCGCACGCTAAGATCCGAACGGCGTGAGCTTGGAGTAGCGGGTTGGCTCTAATCAACGAACGGCGTTTGGTTAGACATTAGATAGAGTGGATGTCCGAACGGCATGACGTCTAGTATTGATACAAACCGTTTAATTAAAGGATCATTGCACCATAATTGTTAGTGATCATAAGTCCGAGTCAAATTAAGAAACTGCCTTAGTGTTGGAATTAGCTTTAATATCTGAATTTATTTCACAATTTAATTAACATTTTTTTAGTCGCTTGTCTTATTAATTTTAATTTTATTTTCATTAACTTAAAATACACCAACCACCCCCCCTTTTTATAGTATTTGTGTGAAAACGCTTTTGGTATAATCTATTGGTCCGTATCCCTGAGGACACGAACTCTACTTTCACTTATACTAAGTAGAATATTTTTATTTATTTGCTGGATTCGACACCCAACAGGTTGAGGCCCCCATTGCACGCCACGTCAGCATATGCGTTTTCTTTTATATATATAGATAGATATATAGGGGTTCCTGTACAAAGTCTAATTTTTGTGAGAAGGGTAAGAAGGCCTCTGGTTGTGACACGTGGCAACAATTAATATTAATGACATGGGTATTTAGGTAAATTACATAATATCTTATTTTTAGAGATAATAATGTTTGTTATTAATAATGAGATATATATGGATTTGATTATGAGTTACAACCGAGTCAATCATGTTATTTATAAAATCATTTGGCCAATCCATTCATTCATACGATGTTTCCTGAAGTTATATTCGTAATTCTTTTGTGGTGTGTTTTATATTCAAAAGATCAAACAACAAACAACAAACAAATGTGTTTTATATTCAACACATCAAACATAGAAACAACATGCTACACCAAAACACTATGAAACCTTAGTGTTTTATATTCAAAACATCAAACGGTGAACAATAAACATATGTGTTTTATATTCAACACGTCAAACATAGAAACAAGATGTTACACAAAAACACTATGAACCTTAGTGTTAGTCGCCTGAAAAACAGCCCCTGGGCCCCTCTTAATTTTTGGATGGTTCTTGTTACTTTGTTGCATTTTACTTTTATTGTCAAAAAGATACAAAATCCAAAAAGATTTTAGGTGTGTTTTGATAAAATTTCAGAAAACCCAAAATTTTTGCATTTCTGTTTTATTTTTGATAACGGGGATGCTTGATGGTCAATTTCTGAGATTTGATAACACCATCTGGGCTTTGTATCATTCAAAAAGTGAAAATTTGAGTTTTGGAAGTTTAACAGATTGAAAAATGTTGAACGGGATTCGAATTCGTGATTTGGCAAAATTTTCAGATTTTTCCATTTCACATTCGCCCCTTAATTGGGTCGAATGTGGAAAAATCTCACTCTCGACGTTTCAGTTTGGACGAATGTGGGTATATTAACACAACTTTCACTTTCGGGTGACAAGTTTCACCTCCGGGTATACATTTTCACCTTCGGGTCATTGACTTGGGGCGAAGGTGAAATAATCCCACTTTCGACCACATAAACGGGCGAAGGTGGCCTCTACTTATAAGCCATTCCAGGTTCGAGCCCTCATTCACAAAATTTTTCAAAATCTTCTTCGATACAGACCTTGTTGCGTTGATTTCTTGTGATTGTGCGATTTGTTCCCTGTTAATTACTGATTCTTTTGACACTAAAATTACAGGTATTGGAGCTCTTTTCAGATCAGAATCGATGATTCTTTAACCGGACTTAGGGTTTCAGTTTTAGGAGACTTAGGATGTTTGTTTTTGTTTAATTTTGATTGCATTTCAATCTATATCAGTTTTAGGGGGAGATTGAATAACAAATTAGGGTTATTACAACATGTGTTTGATTAATTGATTGTTTAGAGAATAAAACCCTAATTTTCTTTTAAAAACTGATATAAATTGAAATATATGGACAATTGGTGATACACGAGTGTTGGTCGGCTATATTAGTACACATTGCAATCAGATTCAAGAGTTAAAACAACTTTGGCAAAATTTTGAAATTTTAGGGTTTAATTTTTTCACTTTCGGTTCACAAAAACGGGCGAAGGTGAAAGTAAATGGACGAATGAATTTTTCAAAACGGGCGAATGTGACTTTTACTCAAAATCTTTTCACATTCGACCTGAATTTTTCACATTCGACCATAAAATTACACATTCGACCAGTTTGAAAACGGGCGAATGTGCAGATTTTCAAATCTTAAAATTTTGAATTTTTGTCGTTTTTGTATTTTGACGTTTGTTTCTGTTTTTGATGTGCAGATGGCTGATCAGACTGAGAATGTTGAAACTCCAGTGGAGAATCTAGTTTCAGAACCTGTTCCAGAGAACGTTCAAGAAGGAGAATCGTCAAGTACAAGCAGTTGGTTGTTTGAGAAAACGCATAACTGTTGTGCTTATCTGGGCGATGTAGAAAAGAATGTCGAGTTTACAAGAATCATTGAATTTTTGAGGAGGAGCAGAGTTGTCTATGCTTTAGCTACTCCGACTATCATCTACAAAGACATAATTGAAGACTTTTACAAGAATGCGAAGTATGATTTCTGGGATGATCAGACCATCATAAAGAGCAAGATACAAGACTTAGAGATGTTTATTACAGAGTCTGATATCAGAGAAGCGCTTCAGATCAAGTTTGAAGTGAGTGAAGATCCCAGAGAATTGTCATGGACTGAACAGAAGGCTTGTTTCTTAAGAATGAAGTACAAAGGTCGATCACTGATGGATCTATGTATAAAGGGAAGCTGAGTGTGCAGTTCAAGTACTTTGCACATGTTATTATTCATGTATTTGGATGTGTGAGTGGAGGCTATGATGTTATGAGGAAGAGTTTGAGTTCGATGATGGTTGCGTTGACTCTCAACAAACTATTCAACGTGTCTGGGATGATATTGGATCATATGCTTGAGATGTTAAAGGGTGTGAAGAAGAAGCAATTTATGTTATATCCGAGATTTCTCATGATGATCTTTGACCACAAGTATCCAGAGTTGAAGAAGGATCCAACTATGATCCTAGGTCAAGATCACATGAACATTCGTACTTTGGTGAGAATGAAAGGATACAAAGGTGTGCCAGACAATGAAAAGCCACCTCACAGGAGACTTTTTGGAGCTTTGGCTAGTCAGGATTACACTGATCCTGGCAAGAACAGAGCAAGACATGATGACAGTGATTCTGATAATGATGATCCTTTAGTGTATGTTGATGCAAGCACTAAGAGGAAGAGACAAGTAGTCAATCCTGGAGCCAAAGGGAAGGGTAAGGGAAAGACTGATCAAGAAAGCTCTAAGCAACAGGTGGTGAGGAAGAAATCTACTGCAAAGAAAGGTACTGGTTTGATTGATGAAGAATCAGTGGATTCTGAGGAAACTGAGGTAGAAGAAAGATGGGATTCTGATACTGAGAATGTTAGGACCACCAAACGTAAGGCCACTATGGTTGGTGAGTCTGAATCTTTGAACAAATCCATTGAAGAAGCTGAGAAAAGAAAGAAGTCAGTGAATGTTGAAGATGAAAGTTTACTTGTCTCTCCAACCACAGTCTCTCCAACATTCAACTCTTCCAAGTCAACACCTAAACTTTCATCTTCAACATTCACTGACTTCTTTCTTTTCTCAGCTTCTTCAATGGATCAAACACATGTTGTAATAACCCTAATTTGTTATTCAATCTCCCCCTAAAACTGATATAGATTGAAATGCAATCAAAATTAAACAAAAACAAACATCCTAAGTCTCCTAAAACTGAAACCCTAAGTCCGGTTAAAGAATCATCGATTCTGATCTGAAAAGAGCTCCAATACCTGTAATTTTAGTGTCAAAAGAATCAGTAATTAACAAGGAACAAATCGCACAATCACAAGAAATCAACGCAACAAGGTCTGGTATCGAAGAAGATTTTGAAAAATTTTGTGAATGAGGGCTCGAACCTGGAATGGCTTATAAGTAGAGGCCACCTTCGCCCGTTTATGTGGTCGAAAGTGGGATTATTTCACCTTCGCCCCAAGTCAATAACCCGAAGGTGAAAATGTATACCCGGAGGTGAAACTTGTCCCGAAAGTGAAAGTTGTGTTAATATACCCACATTCGTCCAAACTGAAACGGTCGAGAGTGAGATTTTTCCACATTCGACCCAATTAAGGGGCGAATGTGAAATGGAAAAATCTGAAAATTTTGCCAAATCACGAATTCGAATCCCGTTCAACATTTTTCAATCTGTTAAACTTCCAAAACTCAAATTTTCACTTTTTGAATGATACAAAGCCCAGATGGTGTTATCAAATCTCAGAAATTGACCATCAAGCATCCCCGGTTATCAAAAATAAAACAGAAATGCAAAATTTTGGGTTTTCTGAAATTTTATCAAAACACACCTAAAATCTTTTTGGATTTTGTATCTTTTTGACAATAAAAGTAAAATGCAACAAAGTAAAATGCAACAAAGTAAATGAAAGCAGTAAACATTTTGTGATATCCGGTAAGAGGATCATATCAGTTTTCTGAGAAATCTGAGCACAGCTTTGATCTGTTTTAATATTATCATTAGAAACAATATGTGACACGGCAATTGCTGATATTGTGGTCCACGTAAGCTCACATGCAGACAATTACGCAATGCTTTAAAATGATACGAATTAGATGTATTAGACTAACACATTGTGGTTCCCACACACACGACATACTCCCGTATCAAGTAATTGCACAAAGCTTCGTCGTAACGCGTGATTATGCTAGAGTTATCCGTAAAATTTACAAAGTATATAGCACAGAGGTGTACAGGTCAGCAAATGAATGCAGCAAAGTAACATGTGCGTATACACTAGGTTGAGGCTGATATTAACCACTGATTTGCATCAGAAAGTCAATACGATGTAATAATGATCTTTGATCAATAAAACATAAAGTTCCTCAATTCGGTAACTTTCGGTTTTGGCAATAAGCTCTTTTTGCAAATATTCTGATGAAACTAGGTCCGTAAATCAATACGACAGAAGTTTAATCAGAATATCCCGGATAACAATAACATAACGACCCGAAACCTCAGATTTTGGCAATCCTATCAAACGAAATTACGGTACTAAGACCATATGCCCATGAGGTGTTCAGCCACGAACGCGTAGTTTGTTATGTTTGTATCACTAAGGCACGCAATATTTAGTCTACGAAGCCTATCAGCATATCACACGTAATCAACATACGTCTCATTATACTATTCAATTCTTTAGCCTGTGTCAGATCCCCACTGATGTACTATCATTTCCTCTTTTTATCCAGGAAATCATTTTGGTTTTTCTAATTTTTAGGTCTTTTGAAATTTTTCAATGTTTTTGGTTTTTCTGATAAAATGACTCCCCCTAAAATAAAGAACATATTTTTGGGTTTTTAAATTTTTCTGAAAAACAAAACAAAAATGTGAAAAAAAAAAAAAACAATCCACTTGAAAGCATCAACTTCTTTGAGGATTATGATAGAAAAGATAAATTCCCAATTAGCAAAGAGAAATTCCCAATTAGCAAAATATTAAAACTAAAAATTAAACAAAAAAAATGATAAACCGAGGTGCCGATTAGTCCTGTTTTTCCTTTATATTGTTTACTTTTAAAAGATATTCAAAGCGGGATCTATCAAAAGCTTTTGTAAACAAATCTGCACGTTGGTAGTCAGTATGAATTTTGACCATATCTATCAATTCCTTAGCGTAACAATCACGGATAAAATGATATTTAATCGGATATGTTTCGCTTTAGAATGATTTTCAGTATTTTTAGTTAATGCAATTGCGGCTTCGTTGTCACAGTGTATAGGGGTTTTAAGAAACTGCAAACCGTAATCCACCATCTGTTGTTGGATCCAGAGTACTTGCGAACAGCAACTTGAGGCTGCAATGTACTCAGCTTCACAGGTAGACAGTGCCACGGAAGTCTGTTTCTTGCATTGCCAGGTAATTAACCTGCTCCCTAAAAACTGGCAACCAGCTGTAGTAGATTTGCTATCTTTGTCACAGCCGCCTAATCTGCATCACTAAAAGCAATAAAATCAAAATCATCATCATTAGGGTACCAAAGTCCTTTTGATGGACAACCCTTCAGATATCGAAGGATACGCTTGACCGCCGTCAGATGACTTTGTTTCGGCTTCGATTGATAGCGAGCACAGAGACACGTTGCATACATAATATCTGGTCGAGACGCTGTCAAATACATCAGAGATCCGATGATTGCTCTGTATGTAAATGGGTCCGTCAGCTCCCCCTTAGCGTCCACTCCAATCCCGTGATTGGGTTGAATAGGGGTATCCATCGGCTTAGAGTCCTCCATCTGGAATCGGCTCAAGATGTCGGATACGTATTTCGTCTGGTGAATGAAGATCCCGTCACATCAGAGATCCGATGATTGCTCTGTATGTAAATGGGTCCGTCAGCTCCCCTTAGCGTCCACTCCAATCCCGTGATTGGGTTGAATAGGGGTATCCATCGGCTTAGAGTCCTCCATCTGGAATCGGCTCAAGATGTCGGATACGTATTTCGTCTGGTGAATGAAGATCCCGTCGGGCTTTGATCCACCTGCAAGCGAGGAAAAACTGCATCTCCCCCATTGCGCTCATTTCGAACTTTTCTTGCATGACAGTTTCGAATCCCTGCATAAAAGTTCGTTAGTTGAACCAAATATAATATCATCAACGTAAATCTGTACTAGAAGCAAATCATCTCCCGTCTTCTTCGTGAAGAGGGTGCAATCGACGAGTCCGCGCTTGAATCAGTGGAGCATTTCCACATTCGCCCATTTGTAATGGTCGAATGTGGAAAACTTCCACATTCGCCCAGTGTATATAGGTCGAACTTGGCTTTGGTATTGTCCTATATTATACAAATGCGTCAGATCCATAAAATGCCCTTATGGATCACCACAATCTCATGTAACACTAAACAAAGACTCAACCCTAGTCTATTCGACAGTGACGTCCACAGAAAGTGCATCAACAATCTCCCCCTTGGACGTTGCTGGCGAATCCACAAATCTCTTGCACATCAACACATTCTCCTCTTTGAAAATTCCTAGCATCTTCAGTCAATAATTGTTGAAGTATCAGACACATTGTTACATCAACAATCTCCCCCTTGACTGATGCTTCACCAAGTTTCTCTGAGATCTCGTATGATAAATCAATCATGTTCTTGAGTAACTTCATCTGTTCGACAGAATACAAGCCGTAGACGAGTGGAACAAGCAATCAGAAGCTTTCATCAGGAACTACCAGTACTAATTGAAGGACTTGAAATGCTTCAGAAACTGAAGTTTTCGGCGGGGCCAACAATATCTACCAATAGATCTTGAAATTCTTCAGGACTGTGATCTTGAACTTTCGTTGAACCTACGTGCCACATGACTCCTACTAGGATACCTCATTACTTTCAGAACTTTGAAATCTCAAACTTGATTTCCTTCTTCATAACAACTCTTTAGAACAAGTTCCTTCAAACACACAGGAACTGGGTTGACTGTTCTCATCATGCGGAATAAAATCTGTCTATTTTCTGGCCCATAATAGTCATTTGAATCTGATTATCATATTGTTGATTCTCATGACTACCCCACAATAAAACGTTTCATCATCATTTCTTCAACAATTTGTGAAGACATCATCACCATTCTCCCAAAAATCTTCAAAAATTGCCTTATTTTCGAAATTTTTTTTAGGCCTTAAATTCTACATTCGCCCCTGGTACTTCTACATTCGCCCACTTTTGTTGACCCGAAGGTAGAATAGTAACCAGAATGTAAAATAACACTTGACCCTTTCCACGTTCGCCCAAAAACAGCTACTTTCGCCCACTCGACTTCCACCTTCGCCCGCGCGATCAATCGAATGTGAACATAGTCACCCGAATGTGGAAAATATTATCACAAAATTCCAGGTTCGCCCAAAATCTCTCCACGTTTGACCAAAAAATACTACCTTCGCCCAGTAACATTCCACATTCGCCCACCCGACTTTCTAAAAGGGGCGAATGTGCAGACTGAACGTGTTCTTGATCAATATTTTCTTCAAATCAGTCCACAATCACTCTAATCCTTTGAATTTGATGATGAAACTTGTTCAGAAAGGTGCGGAAATGAAAGCCTAACCCTCGAATTCACAAAAACATGGAGAAATCACATGATTTCGGGTTCAATTAAGAATCTAGGGTTTCTAGGGTTTCAACCTTTCAATCAAAATCTGATTTTACGTCTGAAAACCTGAAAAACGAGCTGTGATTGATTCAAACGACTGTTAGATCGTTCAAATCGGTACCACGGCTCTGATACCAGTTGAAAATCCAGTTAAAAACCGAACTCATGGATCGATTAAGCTAAAACAACTCGGTTTCAGACGGGAGATTCGAGACGAGACAGACACATACGATAACAACGTCATCACAGATTCGTATTACTACAGAAACGGTTACAGACACTGTCATCAGTAGGATAAACGTCTATCTCGTGGCCGGGGGAGGTCGGGCATGACCTCCCCCTTGAGAGCATTCAAAGTACAAACTCAAATCACCAAATGAACAATAACACATGAGATTGCTATTTATAGTACAAACACCCAAGAGCCACCTTCGCCCCTTTGGAATGGTCGAATGTGGAGCATTTCCACATTCGCCCATTTGTAATGGTCGAATGTGGAAAACTTCCACATTCGCCCAGTGTATATAGGTCGAACTTGGCTTTGGTATTGTCCTATATTATACAAATGCGTCAGATCCATAAAATGCCCTTATGGATCACCACAATCTCATGTAACACTAAACAAAGACTCAACCCTAGTCTATTCGACAGTGACGTCCACAGAAAGTGCATCAACAACTGACGAATATAAAACACTATGATCGTTAAATCTAAATTTAAAGTTAAAACATCATTGTGTTTTAACTTCTAAGAGATCTGTATTACAATATGGTGTTTTAACTTCAAGTGAGATTAAACGATCTAGATGGTGTTTTACGTCATGGTGTTTTAACTTCAAATTTAGATTTAACGATCTGGATGTTTGCTGGACGATTCACGTATGGTGTTTTAACTTCAGTTCCCTTCATGATCACTTGTCGAATTTTGGGGTATTTGAAAGCTTTTGGGACAACAAGAGGAGGAGGGTAGCAGGTGCCCTGAGAAGATTTTGGATCCATTTATTGTTGTGTTAATTTTTTTTTAGGAAAGAAGTGGACTAAAACATGGTGGGTAGAATCAGAATACGGGGTCAAAAAAATTATAAAGTGTTTAGGTGGTACATACCCATGGATTGCCAAGAAAGTTTGCTTGGTGCACGAGAGTGGTAAGAGATGATAAAGGATGAGATATGTGAGAAATGTTGTTTGTATTTTAGGGGAGGAGCTAGAATAAAGGATGAGAGAGGTGAGAGATGATGTTAGTGTGTAAATGTTTTTAATGAGATCATTTAAATATAGTGTGTATTTTACTATTTTACTCCTAAATAGTCTAATTAATTAATAAAATTATAACACTAATTACAAAAATGTCATCCAATTAATCTACACCCTTGATTAAAGTCATCTAATGATCATAAACCTTCTTACCCTTCTCATACAAAACACACTTTGTACACGATCTTCACCCTATATATATATATATATATATATTATATATATATATATATATAGGATTTGGATCATTTGAGAACCACTATTTAGGGAGAGAACCAAAGAACCAAGTGTGAACACAAAAACCCCTCCACCAAAAAATAAAAAAAATAATAAAAAATTATATAACCTAAAAAATAAAAAAAAATAAAAAAAAGTAAAAACACCAAAATGTTTTTTTAGTGTTAATCTTCCTGAAAAAAAAATAAAAAAAATACAAAAAAATAAAAAAAAACAAAAAATAGCCTTTTTTACGTCATAATTACGTCATATACCGTATGCACATGTGCATTTCACTATTAGAGCACACTTTTGAATAAATTATCAATTGCCATAATGAAATGATCATTTAAATGGACGTGATATGATATATAAGGTGGAAAAAAATTTATTCAATGATCTTTAAATAAACGCGAAGTGCATTTCACTATTATAGTTAGGTTTTTTTTTCAAGGGTTTAGCTTTAGGGTTTAGTTTTTAGGTATGATGGGAATGGGGTTAGGTTTTTTTGGGTTGTTGGTGAATAAACTTAAAAAAACCCTATATAAAACTATAAAATAAGATAATTGTACTACATGCACATGTGCATTTCACTATTATAATTAAGTTTTTTAATGGGTTTAGCTTTAGGGTTTAGTTTTTTGGTATGGTGGAAGAGGGGGTATCTTTTTGGGGGGGGGGGGGATGGGATGGAGCGTTTTGGTTTTTGGGGGGTGTGAGGTTATCTGCACATGTGCATTTCACAATTGAGGGGGGGGGGGGTTGGGCGGTGGGGTGGGGTGGGGGATGGGGGGTTTAGGTTTTTAGGGGGTGAAGGTGGGGTTTTTAGGTTTTTTTTTGTTTGTGTTGACAATGGTTCTCTGGTTCTCTCCCTAAAGTTGGTTCTCGTATGATCCCTACCCTATATATATATTGTAAAAATGAGATTATGTGAAGCTTTAGAATAATTTACTATGGAAGAAAAAAAAAGTAGGTTTAAAATAGTTGAAATTTAGAATGATATGAAATGTTAAAGTTTTTAACCACCGTTAAATATGCTTTCTTAGTAGTGTGTGAGCACCAAACCATAACCCTTTGCTAGTTAGTTGCCACGTTGCACCTTCAGCTGAACAATATCTATATAACCTTACTCCTTTCTATCTCTGAAACTTATTCATTATCCACAACTCCTCTCTCTACAAACCATTGGTGAATTCTCTCTGACACACTAACACACACTAGCAACAAAATCACCCCACACATACATACCACAATTTTTTTACTAGGGACTTCACGTTAACAATCGTTTGATGGACCATGACTCGTCCCTTTAAGACAACTCTCAAGCGTCACAACCCCGTCATTAAAAACCGTAGCTGAATCACCCGAACAACAACAACAAGTCTCCATCGAGTCCGACTTCGTCGTCATCTTCGCCGCGATATTATGCGCACTCGTATGCACCGTGGGCTTAATCGTCGTCGCTCGTTGCGCCTGGCTTCGTCGCCGCTCAATCGCCAATCAAACTTCACGTACTCAAGCGTCCGCAAACAAAGGAATTAAAAAAAAGATTGTAGAAACAATACCCAAATTCAGTTACGATTCTAGTAACGAAAACAACGGATCGTCAGGTGATTGTGCGATATGTTTGGCGGAGTATGTTGATGGAGATGAGATAAGAGTGTTGCCACAGTGTGGACACGGGTTTCATGTTGGGTGTATTGATAAGTGGCTTGGATCGCACTCGTCGTGTCCTTCGTGTAGACGGGTTTTGGTGGTTACTAGGTGTAAAAGGTGTGGTGAGTTACCGACGGTTTTTGCTGCGAAAGTGTCGATGGGGACGGAGAATGGAGGTAGGGAACATAATGAAGTTAATTAATTGGCGATGATGGTTACTTAATTATTCGGGTAATTAGAGAGTTTTAATTTACTTGTTTTGTGTTGTAGTTAACTAGCTCTTAGCTAAGGCTGATTTGTATACAAAAGTACGAAAATATACAATGTTTGATTAAAAACTTTTTGAGTACATGTATTCATTTTAAGAAAACTAGGTGTATTAATACGCGCGTTGCGCGTTTTTCACATGACGCGTTAAATGCGGATTTTTCAAACTCAATATTTAAACAAACTTACTCAATGCCCAACATGTTATCATTTAATTCCGTAACAAATATGTTAATTCAAAATTCAATCAATAGGATGAAAACTCACAATCATTCGACTTAACCTCACCCAGAAGCCATGTATTTAGTCATCATTAATGGGTACACAACAACCCACACATAAGCGAACCGGAAGTCAAATGGTGAATAAAATAATAAAGTTTTAGAATAAAATAATATGAATAAAATAATAATATAGTTACTATGAATAAAATAATAATATAAATAAAATAATATTATAAATACTATTCATTTAGAATCACTATTCATTAAGTTTGTTTATTAATGTTATATAATGCATCGCCAAAATCACTTGGTAGAGAGTTTTGTTTTTTAGTAGGAGGTGTTAGGTTTAACCTTAAGCAATGAGTAGATTATAATTTATTTGATCTATTTTAGGAGTGTGTAACGTTTGCCATTATAAAAATGATATATGTATATTTTTTTTAATTTTCAAAGTAGTCTTAGCCATCTCGTAAAAGCGGGCCTTAGTTAAGCGGGTTGTAAGAAGTGTAGCATTTGCCATCTCAGCCGTCTCGAAAGAATTGTAGGCTAATCATGTTAAAAAATATGGTGAATGGAGTATATTGAAATTATAATTTGTTAATTATAATTATTAATAATTATAAATTATAATTATTAATAACACTTTTCAATGTATGGTGATTAACTCTTTAGTAGAGGTTTCTTATTTTACTTAATTAGTTTTTATTAGAGTTTAAGTCTCTAATTAATTGTATAATTAAGTGAGGCTCTTCATCACTCATGGGTCTTGTATAGATAGTAGGCTTGGTGTCTAGTTTGAGATGAGAAAAAACAAACATACAAGAAAATATACCATATAATTTTGAAGAGTTGTTAAACAAGATATGATTAGATGAAGATCGATGATCATTTGAAAACCCATATGTTGGGTAATTACATAGAATTCAACATTCTTTACACACACATACATAAGCGAATCGAAGTCCGGTTATCTTTTAGGCAAGTGTGCAAGTCCGGCAGTGCACCACCACTGTTAAGAACCGGTGTACCCTGGGAACAGACCGCGAATCTGTTTCAGGGAATTGTGTCAAACACAAGCCCGGTTCACTTTGATGATTCTGTCTTCGATTTCAATGTAAGTTTTCTAACAAACTTAAACAGATCCATAAATTAGTCTTTCATATAGATTGTCGATAGAATCTTGAATCCTTTTCTAAGGATTTGTGGGTACACGAAATTTTATAATATTAATCGAGATTATTAAAATCTTGTAAATGTTTTCATTTTGGAAATATGTTATATTACAACGAATCAGATTAATCCGAAATGCTATATTTCATAACGAATTTTTGATTCATTTTTTCGAATTCATGGGTTTTGTGTTGTGTTTATATAAACCGGACTATTAACATTTTAACATGTGTTTACACACTTTGGAAATAATAAATTTCTAATGAATGTATTAGAAAAGTCATAATATTTGTAAACCATGAAAAAACGTTTGATAATGTTTTCTTTCTAGTAAGCGTATTAGAAAGATAATTTCAAAGTACTTGAAATGTATACGTTTTCTAATGAGAGTATTGGAAAATAAAGGGTTTTGAAATATAAGGTTTCGAATCATGTATTTCTAACAAACGTGTTAGAATCGACGACGTTGTAAGAATAACGTGTCATGAAACATTTCTAATTTGCGTATTAGAAATTAATATTTACAAAATCGTAAGTTTAATTTTTAAACTTATATATTGATTTCTCTAACGAGCGTGTTTGAAATTGATGATTTTGTAAAGACAAAATAAGATGTTTATATTTTCTAACTAGTGTGTTAGAAAAGATCATTGTACAAAATACACAAACGTGTTAGAAATGATTATTTTGAAAATAATCAACATTGAACAAGTTTGGTTAAAATTGATGGTTTCTAACGAGCGACTTTGAAATGGGTATATTTTGGAAAATCCAAAGTTAATACCATTTATGTAGATGGTTTAATTTTCTAACGAGCGTGTAAGAAACGGTTTATTTTATATATAAACGAATAAGTTCTAAAACGATTGTCATAATCGTGTATTTCTAACAAGCAGGTTAGAAACGGTTGAGAATATAAACCAATGACCTTTAAAACAATTTTGAGTAATCGTTTATTTTTAACGAGTGTGTTAGAAAAGGTTTACTTTATATAACCAAAAACTCCATATATCGAAACATGTAATCGTTTGTACAAACTGAATATTTGTATATGGTACACGTATAGTTTCTAATGAGCGAATTAGAAGCGGTTATTCATAAAAACCATATACTTTAACAAATGAGTTAGAAATGGTTTAAAATAATAAAACTATATTAGAGTTTATGGTTTTGATTTGTAATCAAAACATAAATATGTATAGTTTATGGTTAAAAAACACTTGTAAAAGGAGAAATGTTTTGAAGGAATAAAACAGGTCTTTTGCAAAATATATATGGTTTGATGTTTGTATGAGAAGTATGATATCTTGAACCATATAATAGTCTTGAGAGACTATTTAGTGTAAAACAACTTGATGTTGTTTTGGACGTATTTACTTGGTCGACTACTTGTGAGTAGTTAATTATAAACAACTTTGGTGTTTTGAATAGTGTATTGAGGGAGCACCTCGAAACATGTCACGAGATGATATAATTGCTATTATTTCGTCGAACGATAAAGTGTTGAAGAGAATAACACTTTGAGATTTGATGTTTATATATCCTTATATGAATCCGTTTAATTATATTTGTAAAACGCTTATGATAATCTTAGTTATATATCTTGTTAAAAGTGTAGTTTAAATTTTAGCGTCTCGCCAATGGAACTAATGTAACCGTCTCTTATCGGTGGAATTAAGGATGATCATTTTGATGAAGGTGAAAAAAAGAGGTCTTATATTGAAGAGTTTTATGTCAAAATGTTTTTTTTTCGTAATGTTACCTATTTTATTTTGTGTGGTCTTGTTCGTCGTTGTTATTATCATGGATTTTTTTTTGAACGACCAATTGAAATCACTCACGGAGCACTGGAGTATCATCGTCCCATCAGTGTTACCACGCGATCATATCCCAGCACCAAGTCACCAATTTAAGAGGAAACTCATATTTATGAGAAAACCCTTTTGTGAAATTCAAACTCAGGACTTTATAGTATTTAAGTCTTATCCAACAACCAAAATGTCGTTGGGCTATAATGAATTTGTCTTATCATGGATCTATTTGAATCTATGGTATGGAATGGTTGGAAGAACAATAATGATTAATGCATACAATAGTTTTATATTTTTTTTAGGAAAGAAGGTAACACTGATTATCTTTTTCCGTATTAAATAGGTAGTTGGGAGTTCGTTAGATGTCATGCTGATGTACATAAATACCTTGTGAATTGTGATGTTCAAACATTTAATATCCTTTTTCAAATAATTCTTTAAAAAACTTATAAGGCTATCCGGTGTGGAGACGCCCCAATCCTCCGTCCCACCTTTTTGCCCCTGTCTCTGTCTCAACATCGCCCCCGTCCCTGTCTCCTCCGAAATTCACCAAACGCCCGAGACGAGCCAATGGTGAACGAGCATTCAATTTTTTGAACGTTTGTATTATTTGACCGTTTCTAACGGTCGTTTTTTTTTATAAAAAAGGTATTTTATCAATATAAGATCAACCGTTCACCCACATTTTTATACCAAATACACTATCTTTATTTACTTTCTCTCTAATATTTTTTATAAAACCATCCAATATTTATTAAAAATATCATGGATCCATTCAACCCATTCAACAAAACAACCCAAATAGCCTGAATCCAACGATGTGTTACACCCCGGTAATGGATCCACCGCTCTCGCAACAAGTACCTCCATTAACGGCGATCCAACAAATGCAACAAAACCCGATAGCTTTCTCTCAATTCAACCTAATGCAATACATGCAAATGCAACACTTTATGCAAATGCAACAATCGTTTCAAACTAGCCAACAAAATTCTTCAAAGTGGAAGTAGATTTTTAAAATTTTAGGAAATCCTATTTTTTTTTGGTTTGTAAGTTGTTTTTTAATTTTAGTATGGTTTGTAATTTTTTTTATTAAATCTAGTATTTATTTTAACATTATTTTGTTTATTTGTTACTTTTATACATAATTAAAATTAATAACAAAAAAATACATTAACTAATAAATGCAAGAGACTTGGAGTTTTGGTGTCTCCACACCTCACTCATGTCCTAAGAGAGAGAAAAATAGAGGTGTCCAGTGTCCTAGGTGGCATCCTATGTGGCATGAAGACATCAACTTTTTGGTTTCTTCACACCCACTAGCCTAAGTAATTTTAACGAGTGCAATAATCGGACACATTTATAGTGTGACGGATTAATCCTTTTGGAGATTTAAATTGCAATAAAATTTTGGAGCCCTTTTACAAATCAAGTGCTCAACTATCAATCTATAAACTAGATTATAACATCAATAAAATGCCCACACTCTTATGGTGGAGTGACATGAGAAATGATGGGTAGAGTCTAGCCTTTTTGAGGTGTCGGGTTTGATCTTTGATCTCACGGGTTTTACTGATTTTCCACTGTCGTGCCTTCGGGCGGATGGGGGGTCAGGTTTTCCCCGAAACAGATGGCTTGGTGGGTTTGGCTATTCAACGCTATCTATGGGCGGACACCTAAGACGTGTCTTCAACCAGGGCCCAGGGACTATAGAGTGCTTTTGTAACTAATTGGTGGGTATCCCGGATAGTCAGGACATTGTTTATTGGCCGTTAAAAAATACCTCAACAAAATCAAGTGTTCAATTGATATTAACTATTAGCAAATTAGAGGCCAAAATTGTCACTCAAAATCAATAGTCTTAACGATTAGATAAAAACGATTACCTTCAAGCAAAACCAACTAATAGATTAAACAAATTAGGCAAAACATACATAATAAGCAAAGATAAACTAAGTTCTAACTATCTCTACCAAAGGATGATTCAATCAAAAGAATAATCAACTAAGTAGAAAATAAATAACAGAAACTTATATATGAAAAACAAATACAAGATGAAGGGCCCTAAGAAAATAGGGGTGAGCAAAATTAACCGTCATACCAATAACCGAACCATAACCAACATAACCGAACCGATTTTAACCGATAACCAACATAACCAATGGTTATGGTTATGAAATTTCTTTAACCGACCGAGCGGTTATGGTCATGGTTTTGAAACTTTGGTTAACCAATATAACCATAACCGAACCGAACTTCTAGTTTTAAGACTATGTATTATGTTTTTACACTAACCATGTATAGGTTTTCTACTAAAATAAAAGTATGCTAGTAACAACACAATCTTGATGTAGGTAACCTTTATTTTAATAAAGAATTAAACTTAGGCTTAAATAAGTTTTTTTTATTGTCTAAAAAAATCTCATTAATAATGATCATCCATTCGTAGTTTAACAAAAAAAAAAAAATTGTAAACTTGTTAGTGTTATTAAAAAAACTTAAGCTAAGTCCACCATCGTAGGTTCCATTTTTTATTTTGTAGACCCATACGATTTTAATTATTAAACTTTAGTCGAAAGTTAGTTTTACTTGAAGTTTATGGTTAATAACCGAACCATAACCAAATTCATAACCGATTAACCATAACCGAAGTTTGGTTATGGTTATGGTTAAGGAAATCCCATAACCGAAATAGTGGTTATGATTATGGTTAATGGTAAAAACCGAACCAAACCGACTCATGCACACCCCTAGAAATGGAGACCCTTAGTCAGTGCTTTATTTTAATTAGTTTTCAGTCAGCCTTGCATTTATATGTATTGTGTTAAAAAGATAGCGGAAAAGAGAAATGGTGTGTTATACGGCTATGCTTACATAACCATTCATAGTAAAAATTATGTATGTGTGTATATATACAAAACTTTTATGCAATTTTTTTTATTGTTATGTATTAAACTGACTAGTAGGTTGTCGGGTTGCACGTAGCGCAACCGTTGGGCACAGTTGTGGACTTTTTTTGCGCAACATTCGCAATTTATATCATGTTTGAGATTCACTGTTACAGTACCGACAATTGTTTGTTTTCGCCAATCTGCCTGTTATTCTTCTTCTGCAATATTCGTGACACTCAACTAAAACTACAAACCAGTAGTTGTTCTAAATCATCAACTACAGTAGGAGAGTATAACATAGAACCAAGTTTGATAATAAACAAAATGCGCTAAAGTTAGGCGCTAGCATAGTTATAAGGTGTTGTGCTGCGTTTATTCGGCATCATAAGTTGGACAGAAACAAAGTACGAAAGTAACATTCAGTTTAAACAAAAGATGCCAAAATTAGGCGACACAAAGTTTCAAAATAGTAGCTGCATTGATCACAGAGTAGGGAAACAACAACAGCGCAACAAGCTTCAACTGTCGGTGGCCAGTCTTTTGGCGCGATTTCCAGGTTCTGTTAAAAAAGGTGCGAATACATAGCAGGTCAATAATGTTAGAAAACTCATATTGAAATAGTAATTAAAGGGTGTTCCAAAACCTATTACTTGATCCCTAAATGTAAAGCTAATCATAACCAAACGCAGATTATTCTTTATACAACTCTAAAAACTAATTATAACCTTTTCTTATATAATCAAATTCAAAATGTACTAATGGGTTTGACTTTCTGAAAAGAGTGATAAATAAAAAGACAAGTGAATAGAAGTTATCATATATTAAGTGTCTATACCTTCTTTGTCAAATAACTTGCGCCTTGCACTTGCATCCTTTTTTTTTTGTCATTCATAGAAGGGTTGATAGGAACGGGAGTGGTTGGTGTTGGAGTTGATACAGCTGGAGTGGCACTGCTAGAAGTGATGTTTGTACTTTTGTCTTGTTGGAGGAAAACAACATTATTGACCGAATAGGTTGTTAAACTTGTGCGATCATCCTTTCCTGCTCTGATTGTAAATTGGATTGTCTTGGCTATAATTTTGGTGCTTATGGTTGTGCGAGCATCAACATTGGTGAACATTTCTTTGCACGGGATGTCTAACAGTTGTGTGGCTGCTTTGTCAAACACAGTTGCGTCTAAGAAGTCTGTTTTATCATCGATGGTAATTGGAATACAGTACCTGGATTACATGTACGAGTAAACTGTTTTGTCAAACCAATTTCAATTATGTTTTTTTATTAAAGAAAAGGCTGTTTTATAAACAATTTTTTTACTAAGATGTAAATAGAAGGATGTTAATACAAAAACTATAAGAAAACAAAAGAAGATTATGTTTAAACTGTTTTGTCAAACGAATTCCAATATGTTTTTTTTATTAAAGAAAAACCTGTTTTAAAAAGTGGTTTTTTAGTAAGATGTAAATAGAAGGATGTTAAAACAATAACTATAAAAAAAGTAATAAAAAAGTATGTTACTTACATAAAATTTGCGTCGTCTAGATTTCTATGATGCGGGCAAAACCACTTGTCATAAGTCGGATAACTTTTTTCTGTACATTTAAGGCATTTGGTGTAGTATCATGTTTTGTCAATGTGAGCTTGTGTGATTGACCCATTGATAACAAAGTTTTTGCCCTGAAATGAATAGCAAGAATTAGTTAGGTTGGGTTGATATGTATTAGATCAGAAAGGCAAATCATCATACTATGACTGCATTGTTCGCCATTTGTTTAAGCTCGATTATAGAACTGGTGTTTTCTATTGGTGGGCTGACAACAGGTCTTGAAAGGTCGACACACACCAACTGGCAAAAAAGGTGTTGGTTTTGGGTCAGTTTTTAACACGGATAAAAAAGCACAAATAAGCGACAACAACTAACATTGTTTTGAGCATTTCCGTTTCTATGATTTCAGGCTCCGGTAAGTGCATGTTGCTTTGGTTGTTTGTAGCTGCAAGTAAGCTGTAAAAGAAAGAAAGGTTAAATGTTTGATATATGTAGGTATGAAAAAAAGATAATGTTACTTGTAAGCCGTTTAGCTTTTAAACCGGTCATTGCTATGATAGCAGGTTTCGTTGCATTTTCTATTCAGTGGCGATCAAACTGGTCTGCTCGTGTGCATATTTCTTCCTAAATGGCAATTGTTGTATCTTGGTTTGCTGCGTAAAATGTATTGGGAAAAGACGCATTAAAACAACAAAAGTAGTCCTACGGTGGTTACCTGAGATCGCGCATAGTGACGACAACATAAGGCTGGTTTTTTACTGTAAACTTGTCTTTGATGCTGCGGATGATACCAATGTAATATGTAGATTTCAACGTAAGTGATTTGTTAATTGTAATATGTATTTGTGCATTAAATGTTGTTTACTGTGTGTAAAAACAATACCAATGATGCCTTCAAAACTAGCTTTGGTTTCTGCCATGTGTCGAGTAGCGATTTCAAAATAATGTTTTTGTATGTCAGGACAGGCAGGAAGAGGTGTAATTTGAGTTGGTGAACCGAATATTATTAATGCAGGATGAACCAATGTGTTTGTATAGTTTTCAGGCTCTATACAAGCATAACTTTCAACACGATAGCAATTGTTGAGTGATAATTTTGGTTCTACAATGCTTCGATCATTATCCTTAGCCATTGCTTGTATTCCGAAACCCTATTTGTAAGAAACATAATAAGTAGACAATGTTTAGAATTTTGAAACAAAATCATGATGAACGTTGCGCAAATTGTAGTGTTTGCCTTATTCGGCAAAAACTTAATTGATGTTGTAGTTGTCACACCACGCCAATAGCGGAAACACGTGGCGCGACGCTCGAAAAGCATATCAGGTCAAGATTAACACAAACTATATTTAATTAGAAAAGATCATTATATTAAGATGTCGGGAACGAGTACCTGGTTTCAAACATTACTTAAAACACAAACGTTAAGTTTTAAAGTGGGGTGTTTCCGTTTATGTCCCAACCCGAAGGTAACAATAGATGAAACCCCCAACCATTGTCCGACATTCCAAATTCCACCGTACTAGCCGCATACCTGTTCAGCACTTAGTTACCTGAAAGATATGTTTAAAAAGACGTCAATATATAAAATATTGGTGAGTTCACAGGTTTTAGTTTCGTAAATACGACATTTTTACATCCTGTGCAAATCCAGCACATTTTTACATCCTGTGCAAATCCAGCACATTTTTATATCCTGTGCAAATCCAGCACATTTTGTGGCCTTTGTATGGAGTAGCTAGCTCCTACAAATTATGATGATAAGCAATCCCCTGAGTCCCATAACCAAACCAAGACTAATAAATATGCCCCGCTCCAAGTCGTTTCTCGGAAACCCAACGACTTAAGTTCAGAATATGTGCACCTCTTGTCTTTACCGGGTTGACGTTATCAACCAGAGGTGGGCCTCGTCAGGCACCAATAGTACTATCCAAATATTCCTTTGGTTTCATTTACCTGAATTAATGGTTACAGTAGCGAGGACCCAACCCCGAGTGGCGACCAAAAACTCAAGTACTCATCATGCCACTTATCACTTTTTAACCTTTGAAAACATTTCAATATGTGATAACTTTTGATAAACATATCTTTCCCCCAGTTAAAACAGTAAAATGGGGCCGTGAAACTCACCTTAATTTCCATGCTTAGCTAGCAAATAAAACCCAAAGCTTTGACCGACTTCCTCGTGCCCTAATTATCAATAAAGGACACCTTAAAGTCTATCATATATAAATCTAGCTTATTTTCCGGTTAAAAGATAGTTTACTCAACTATCTTGACTCGTGTGTACTAACCCGAGTCTTTAAGTGTTTTAACTCGACGAACCGATCGTGACTTACCATAATTCATGTGTTCACATACGGCATAGTACCCAAGTCGCGCACCTGTTACTCTGCGTGTGTAAACCATGTTGTGCTAATACCACGAAACGTATAACTCATCCCGAGTCATAGCTTGTCTCGTAAACAAGATAATATGATTGTCTTGTATAATTATTTTCGGAAAATATACCTTGCGGAACTATAATATAGTTATTAAAATCCGTTTAATAACATTTGTTATTTCTTTTCCAACTCCGAATATCTTACAGATCCCAAAACTTTGCTTTTTGTAAAGACTTCCAAATAAAATCGCACGCATTATACATCTTGAATCCGAACGACAAATATATTGTAGTCATCGAATAACCTTTAAAAAAAAACGTCGCGACTTTAAAATCACTTTTGTCCAACACGTGGGGAAGTTGTTTATAAAAATATACAACGATATCATCTTCGTTGCGCTTAAAATTTTATAAAATTTCGGCAGAGTTTCCTCTGTTTTCGTACAAACCAGACAACACAAGTTGTCTACAAACTTCCCAAAAATCAACACTCAGACACAAGACAACAATCATTTATCCGCAATTCCATTTTAGCGAGACATTTATACGTTTCGACAGCTTATATATATATTAAACTTATTATATAATATATACGTGTATATATATATATCTATATATATATAGTCCAACGAATTTAGTCCAACGTATGATGTTATTAGTTACGCTTTATATACAATGACAACTACTCGATTTATACATTTCATTTATTATCTTGTCGGTTCGTTTTGCGAGTTAACACATTTGTCGCTTTCGTATTTATGCATTTATAAATATACATATTTATAAATATAATCAAAATAAAGAATACGAAGTTAGTTTTACCAATCGTACGCACGTCATGACACCGTCTTGAACGACGTGCTGACCAAAAGTTTGACCATCCTCGAGTGTGCGTTGACCAGTCCCGGACATCTCAAAAGATACCCGAGTTGACTCGGTTGACTGTTCGACCAAGTGGACCAGATCCAACGATAACCCAAGAATAAAACCCGTCAACACCACCCCGTACCACCATCGCGTCACCCGGTGCCTCCTCCTCCGGATCTGTCACCACCGTCACCTTGTACCACCAAAACAACCACTGGGAGCCACTACGAGACCACCCTACTGCGTTCAACCGACCACCGAACCCACACCATCGGCCTTCATCCAACCCAACCCAACATGAACGAGACCCAAACAAAGATCAAGACCCGAGACCACGACATGGATCTGACCCGGCCTTTGACCCAGGCTGAACCAACACAAACGAGTCCCAAAACCACCAATCGAGCCACCTACCTCTGTCACAACCAGGTCCCGACCAAAACCACCACTAAAACCCCTCTGCGCTGCTGTCTTCTGCGTTTTTTCGGGCTGCAGAACCACCGCACAGCCACCACAGCCAAGGCCCCTGACCATCTGCATCTAAACGAGCTCCAATCGGCCTTGAATCTGCTCGTTTCTGGCCGTTTTGAACCTGAACATTCCCGTACCGCCACCACCGACCTGTACGACGCTAACCACAGCCAAGCTCGTCCCTGGCACCTCCTTTTGCTACTGTTCCCGTCCGTTTTGGGTTATAAAACCACCGCACGGCCATCACCATGGGTGGTGGTGGCCGATCGCTGCAATAAGGAGTGGAACGGAGGTTGTGGGTGAGCGTATGGGTAGAGAGAGAGAGATCTGGATGAGAGAGAGTAGAGAGAGAAAGGGGGGGCGGGTATGGCTGCCAAATGGGGATGAAGATGAGATAAGGTTGCTTATATACCTAGGGTTAGGGTTAGGTAGGGTATCCCGCGTATCGAACTCGTTTTAACGTCTTAAGGCTCGGTTTTATTTCCCGCTCTAAAAATAATAATAAAGCAAGTCGGAAACGTTCGTAATGTAAAACATAACTAAATCGAGCAAAAATATAACTATATTCGACATTAGACATGTACGTTCGACACACGCGTTTAAATCGCGTTAATTAGATCGATTGTGTTATCCTTCATTTAAACGATCTCTTTTACCTTCGAAACTTAATAAGAAACACTATTTATAATAAATAATTATTCCGGAAGTTCGGTAACGGTTAAAGCCACGCGTTTTGACGTTCGAATCCCACGTCAGTTTCTCTCCGCGTTTCTCCAAAACGCTGCGTTTTTGACCGTTTACCGCGCCGATTTCACATTCGATCGCATCGATAGTAAATACGTGTCGTATTTTCATAGAATAAGCTTATGTTATTCCAGTTTGACAAATTTTTGCTGATGTCAGTTCGTTACGTTAAACACGCGAAGTCTTTCTTTAAAGGCATCAAGGCTTCAACGAACTTTCAAAAGGACATCGTAGGACTCATATTAGCTCAACTAACCATAATTAACCTTAAACCATGTTAATTATTTCTAAAACATGATTAGAATCACGTTAATCGTTGTACGAAATTTGCCGGTTGTCACATTCTCCCCCCGTTAAGAGAATTCCGTCCCGGAATTCAGTTCAAGTCATCCGATACATTAGTATCCTTGAACAGGGCGGGATGTTTGCAACTCACACGATTACCCCTTTTCTTCGTGAACTCCAGTTCACGCTTAGCGTCCTAACGAACACAATGTCATGAGTCGGCTACGGCCGAGCTCTTGGGTATCGCAATCCGGCACAAATATCGGTTTTCCCGAAATAGTAGAGCTTTGCGTCAACCTGAATCCTGTCGGTTGAGGAATTGACAATGCGTCCTCAAGCCAGACCTGCAGGATTTGTCAAGAGTCCCACTAAGCTCTTGCGATAGTTCGAGCTTGTTCGTTGCAAGGCCAATTTTTAACTGACATATCCGAGTCACTGGGGTACTAAGCGAAGTCACTCCATTACCGTTCTCGTGCTTAACAACACCCTTTCAGAGTATAACACTCAGCAAAGTCCTATACCGATTCAAAGTTCCTAAGGCTAGCGCCTTGTTAGTACAACTTCCTGATCGGTTTGGCCACTTATTCAAGCAGATTTGAATCTACCAAATTCGTCGGTCATCTCTTGAACTCACGCCAGATCATGTGTATATCTCTATTTGTCATTCAATGTACTAGAGACGTACACATATGCACTCCAGAGGACTTCGAGCAGTACACCCGAACACTAGAGTGATAATTCCTATCACATAGGAAATTCTGGCGATGAAGTACACGAATTTGATTTGCCACCGACACCAATCGTATCACACAGGACACTTCCGTCTAGGACAACAATTCATTCGTTCGAGAATGGTAATCCATACTCATCTCAAATTGAGTATCCCAGACTTGCGTTCAAGGTTCGGCGAACCCTGAGGTAGAATGACTACTAAAATCCGATATTACGAACGTTGGCATCTAGTGTCTAGCCACGACTCTCCAAGAGTATAGGTGGCTATTCGTATGCCTCGCATTATAACTGCAAACGAGCAGAAGGATGAGAAGGTTTCCAAACATCGATCGATCTTTGCCGGTGTCCCATCACAGCCACCGGACACCTCCGGCGACATGACCATTAGGTTTGCTCGTTGAATTCCACTAATCGGGTGGTCTTACCAGATCACCAAGCAGTCGACATTCTTGAGGACGCTCGGGGTTGTTTATAGTAGCGGATGGTAATCCTGTGTCCTCACATGGACCGAAATTCACTATGCATCCACTTACAACCTTTTCGTATGAGCGATTATGGTTAGTGGTACTAGGACGCCTAATATGGACTGATGGAGGTCGAAAGCTTTTGCGTCACTTCCACCCTCAGTTCCCCAGGCAGTAGACAGTGTATATTCAACACACAACCGTACAATTCCACAATACGCGAGGATTTAAGCCGACTTAAACACAAATGTCTAGAGGCTCACATCAACTCATCACGTTGGTCAACACGGGAATGATGTATATGAATCATCATGATATGGTTGCAGCAACAAACAAAGGATAAGGTCTCGACAACATTTCAACACGTTGGTTTCCTCGAGACGGTAAGCAGAGCATTGGTAACTACCCGAAACAAGGGTACCCAGTGCTTGTCCTGCTATATGTGCCTCACGAGCACTGGTGTCCTATCGTTATTAGCAACCTAGTAAGTCAATTCTGAACAACACAGGACACTTTCCCTCGAATTGACTATCCGATCCTATGCAGTGATCTGAGTGAAAGGAGTCCTAGAACTGGAATCCCTCACTCGCCAAAGGTTCCATCTTTCGGATCTTTCAAGTTAAGAGGTGAAATCGAGTCATAATGAATGCATCTGGCATAGATCTCACGTTTGGGCTTGACGGCTTCATGCGCCAAAATCGTTACTTAAAACAACAAACGACCGAGATCGCCCTACAAGAAGTAGTCTTGAGCCTTCCAATAAGGCATCCCATTCAACGACTCAGGTAGTCACACGCATGGGTGCAACATGTAAGCTTTCGAGCTCATCTTGGTTAGTCAGGTGCTAAACGCACTGACCTGGCAGCTCATATTACTTTGGTGTCTCCAACAGTGCCTGTCAATGACAGGGGATTTTGCTCTAGCGCGAGCAATGCTACTGAAAAATACCTGGGAACACCCATGTCGACCCAAGGTCGAAAGGGTTCCACAATCCCAAGAATCTATGCAACGACACCAAGACAAGATAAACCTACCCTTGGCAGGATAACACCATTCGCAGGGCTGAGTTGATCGAAGATTTCATCACGGTAGGGTAGCACCCTCACAGAGTAGACAATGCTGCATGCCCTTCTAGATTCAGGGTTTCATAAGACCTCCGAATCATGTACCGGGGACTCCACCAATGCACTCGCCGTGGGTGGGTCCACGCTGTTATTCCCGCAGTCATCGGCATGACACGTTGGCGGGTATGATGTCAAACGAATCCACTGGGATGAGCAATAATAAATTGAGTCTTTCAACTCCTACTAGCCCAAAGGTATGGGTCATAATATCGCTCACAATTACTCGATACCTTCAAGTTCGATATGTATTCGAAATCCCTTCATCGCAAAGACGAGGCTCACCCCGTCATGTGTGGATCATGGGATTTCCTTTCGACATGATTCGAGAGTGGTTAGTCGACCAAAATGCACGTAAAAGGTTAAGGCTGGACATGGCGTCACTGATGCCTTAGATTTTGAAGAGGTAATGCTCACGAAACTCGCGGGCATATAAAGAGGTCGACACATGATTCGGTCAATTACTGAAACTACCACGAGATTCGAACTTTAGGGAGGTACATGTGCTAACACGAGGACTAGAGTGTCTTAGTATGACTACTGGAAAGTCCGTTAGACACCCGGATTCCCACATTATCGATGGCGTCACTACACAACCATTCAGCAACATAACAACGGTTACGTGGGTTTGGGGTAGTGTCTTTATCCCGAGGGAACCAAGAGTGAAACAAACGACAAGTTATCACATCATCAAGTCAATCCAACAATTGTAGCAATATGTTCACAGTGCAATACGATAGTAGAAATAACATGACATGACAACAACACATCCACGAACACATCAACAAGGGAACACCGCACAGGAACAACACGACGACAAAGAAGCATGACAACAAGGCAACACCGCAACATGGACCGCATGACACAGAGAAATACGACAACAAGGCTACACCACTGCAGGAGCAGCACAACAACAGGAATGCACCGTCGACAGCGAAACGCAACCGCATGGATATGCAGTCGGCAAAACTGTGCAACTACAAGAATGCACAATCGTTGGGGGTAACACCACAACATGAATTCACGACAGCAGGACGACACGCAACCTAGCGAGTCCACTATACATAACTACAAGAAGCTCCATTACGGTGAGCACGCACCCCGGTGTGTGTCAGCTCACTTATGGTGATAGAATCCTTATTCGTATCCTCAGCCACAAACCTATACTCCATAGGCTCATTAGTAGGAACGATTGGATCACCAAAGGCATCCGCCTTCATAACAGGAATGGGAACGATGGGTTCCACCTAATTTAGTAGACTTATTAGGCCGATATCGTTCCTAGGGAGAATGACTGTATACTCGATATAAGTCACTCGAATAATAGCAACTGTAGCATTGACAGGCTCAACCATACCTGAGAGCCATCGCCAACATTAGTCTTGGCAGGAGCCAGGGAATGATAACGAGCGGTTCAACGAAAACCTCAAAGAAAATGGGGTTAATGGCAACGAACTCCATCGTGACACAAACATGATCATAGCGGCTTGGCAAGGGTCTTAGAGATATCTATGTCAATGGCAATGATCTTAGTAGGAGCCTTCGAAACAACGGCAACATCAAACTTGACAAAAGCCATAGAAACATCCTTAACACGCTCAGTATGAGCTACACTCTCAGCAACGATGACATGATTCGCTTGGGCCATAGAACAACGATGGCAGCAACAACAGCAGGCTCAGCAGAAACCTTAGACCCGTCGTAGCTATTAGATGTGTGGTAAATAGTATCCATAGGACCTAGAAACCAACCAACATCTTTTCCAGTATCAAAACATTGGTTACAACAAGAATAGTAGAGGTAGAAGGATCATGATTTATCGAGACACCACGATAAAATAAAACGATACAGACTCTGGCAATTCAACCGAGTCATCCTTCTCATTAGGGTCCTCTTGCATGTTATTTTGGTCTTAGCACCGATAGTCATCAACCGAAATGCCTCTCCGACACTTAAGCAAGGCCAGCGAACTTTCTTCCTGATAGGCCACGCAGTGAGAGTTTCGAAATATGACAAGAGATTAGACAAGTCACACTGTCCATGACGAATGGATCTCGCAACCTTAGTTTATAAAACACCGTGACAAAGGGACGCAACGTCTCAATACTTATGGGGATTGATGGAAAACACTTCGCATCATTTGCCACCCCAAATAGACAACCAGTCTCGTCGTCCTGACGAGGGTAGCGGACGTTCAACATTGCAACATGAGCAATGGAATTGCCGTCCCATGGGTAAGTTTAGTTGACAGAATAACGTGACCACTTCCAGTAGTCCGTTATTTGATTTTCGAGGGGAATCTCGATGTCAGCCAGAGCGTTCCGTGACACTTGACAATTACGAGTCACACGCTTTACGATTTCGGCTCCCGAAATGTGGTTTCACTCCCCGAGTATTATGACGGATTCAGACGCAAAACGCACGTCGTGGTCCTATATTCAATATATATGTATGTCTCCATATATATTAACTGACTTGGATAAAATTATCTCCGACTCGACTCACTTTACCATATAACTACTTTCCCATTAAGTAGTCATACTAGGATCTTGTCAGTCGAGATTTCATTTTTCCCGCAACCGTCTCGACTCACCTTTCCATATATTTATTTTCCCATTAAATAAATATACTATGATCTTGTCGATTCGATATTACATTTTTCAACCATCAACTCGACTCACCTTACCGTATAATTATTTTCCCATTAAATAATTATACTAGGATCTTGTCGATTTGACATTTCGTTTTACCACCATCGACTCGACTCACTTTACCGTATAATTATTTTCCCATTAAATAATTATACTAGGATCTTGTCGACTCGACACTACATTTTACAACCATCGACTCGACTCACTTTACCGTATAATTATTTTCCCATTAAATAATTATACTAGGTTCTTGTCGATTCGACATTACATTTTACAATCATCGACTCGACTCACTTTACCGTATAATTATTTTCCCATTAAATAATCATACTAGGGTCTTGTCGATTCGACATTGTATTTTACGACCATCGACTCGACTCACTTTACCGTATAATTATTTTCCCATTAAATAATTATACTAGGGTCTTGTCGATTCGACATTTCGTTTTCAACACCCGACTCGGCTCACTTTACCATATATTTATTTTCCCATTAAATAAATATATTAGGATCTTGCCGATCGATAATTCGTTTTCAACACCCGACTCGGCTCACTTTACCATATATTTATTTTCCCATTAAATAAATATATTAGGATCTTGCCGATCGATAATTCGTTTTCAACACCCGACTCGGCTCACTTTACCATATATTTATTTTCCCATTAAATAAATATATTAGGATCTTGCCGATCGATATTTCGTTTTCAACACCTGACTCGGCTCACTTTACCATATATTTATTTTCCCATTAAATAAATATATTAGGATCTTGCCGATTCGAAATTGTTGATTTAGACGGGGGCTATCATGCCTTCTAGAAGAAGATGATCAAAGCTATTAACTTAGCAAGGACGATTCTGCCCTCCAATAGGGGAAGGAACGCCTGGCCCTCGAAGACAACTTGGGCATGTGCTAGATCAAGAATGACTTACTCACAGTAATAACATAGCAGCACACGGGCAACTAATCTCAATACTGATCCACATAGGGTCCCGTGCTCAAAACGCACTGGTTTTGCAGGGACGTACCCTCAGTCTTCACTGGGTTCCAGGTTTAGCATTCCACGCATCGTACCAAGCATTCGTCTCTTCGGTAGGCAGTGCATCCTCGTATGTCCGCTCCTTTGAGGAACTTTGAGTGGAGGCATTCAACTCCTATACAAGGAAGCTTTCATCTCCTGTCCCTATCCGATGCGAGGGTTTACGTCAGATTACTCATATGAAGTAGACGTTCGAGCTCTTCCATGTTCGTACCTTAGAGGTAATGCTGACGAAAGCTCATTCAGTTTGCAAGGATCGAAATCAAGGGATATCAACAAGACCTCCCTTCTAGCCCGTTGGCCAATCAAACCCTAAGACTGACCCTACAGTACAAGAATAGACAAGGCAAGGAGTGATCACCAACCCCAGCCCTAGCGCCCACCTAGGTTACCGTGCACCACAAGTTATTATTACGTGTGCACCCGCAATGATAATCGGTGTTGCCAGGTAATTTTGGTGCCCGCTAGTTCGAGCTTCCTGATCCAAAACAAAGATTTCACACAATAAAGGACCTAGACTAGCTTCGCCTTCACAACATTAGCAACACGACAACGTCCACTAGCACGATAAAGGTTAGCCCTTCCGATCATCCCGTCCGCAGGTAAGCGGGTGAGTTCGTCGTAGACCACCGCTTGTCCTTCCCGCTTGTCGATATCGGTAATCGATGCAAAAGTGCGGACTAAAGTGAAGTGTGAGACGATATCCTTATAGGTAAGCTATCTGTACTACTTATATGCATTAACTAGCACTAGTTAGAAAATCGGATCTCTACACAATTTAAACATTCATATCCTTATTTTCTAACATTTTATATATTGACACACATGGCTAGTCGGTCGGAATTTCCCCTTGTACAATCCATGTACAATTTTCTTTCTTTTCTAAAAATATTTCGTTGTGTTTTATTTTTGAAAACTTCGTTTTCGAGCCAAAACTGGTTATAGTCTAGATTTTTCAAAAACACTAGTTCGCTATAACCTTGGCTCTGATACCACTTCTGTCACACCACGCCAATGGCGGAAACACGTGGCGCGACGCTCGAAAAGCATATCAGGTCAAGATTAACACAAACTATATTTAATTAGAAAAGATCATTATATTAAGATGTCGGGAACGAGTACCTGGTTTCAAACATTACTTAAAACCACAAACGTTAAGTTTTAAAGTGGGGTGTTTCCGTTTATGTCCCAACCCGAAGGTAACAATAGATGAAACCCCCAACCATTGTCCGACATTCCAAATTCCACCGTACTAGCCGCATACCTGTTCAGCACTTAGTTACCTGAAAGATATGTTTAAAAAGACGTCAATATATAAAATATTGGTGAGTTCACAGGTTTTAGTTTCGTAAATACGACATTTTTACATCCTGTGCAAATCCAGCACATTTTTACATCCTGTGCAAATCCAACACATTTTTATATCCTGTGCAAATCCAGCACATTTTGTGGCCTTTGTATGGAGTAGCTAGCTCCTACAAATTATGATGATAAGCAATCCCCTGAGTCCCATAACCAAACCAAGACTAATAAATATGCCCCGCTCCAAGTCGTTTCTCGGAAACCCAACGACTTAAGTTCAGAATACGTGCACCTCTTGTCTTTACCGGGTTGACGCTATCAACCAGAGGTGGGCCTCGTCAGGCACCAATAGTACTATCCAAATATTCCTTTGGTTTCATTTACCTGAATTAATGGTTACAGTAGCGAGGACCCAACCCCGAGTGGCGACCAAAAACTCAAGTACTCATCATGCCACTTATCACTTTTTAACCTTTGAAAACATTTCAATATGTGATAACTTTTGATAAACATATCTTTCCCCCAGTTAAAACAGTAAAATGGGGCCGTGAAACTCACCTTAATTTCCATGCTTAGCTAGCAAATAAAACCCAAAGCTTTGACCGACTTCCTCGTGCCCTAATTATCAATAAAGGACACCTTAAAGTCTATCATATATAAATCTAGCTTATTTTCCGGTTAAAAGATAGTTTACTCAACTATCTTGACTCGTGTGTACTAACCCGAGTCTTTAAGTGTTTTAACTCGACGAACCGATCGTGACTTACCATAATTCATGTGTTCACATACGGCATAGTACCCAAGTCGCGCACCTGTTACTCTGCGTGTGTAAACCATGTTGGGCTAATACCACGAAACGTATAACTCATCCCGAGTCATAGCTTGTCTCGTAAACCAGATAATATGATTGTCTTGTATAATTATTTTCGGAAAATATACCTTGCGGAACTATAATATAGTTATTAAAATCCGTTTAATAACATTTGTTATTTCTTTTCCAACTCCGAATATCTTACAGATCCCAAAACTTTGCTTTTTGTAAAGACTTCCAAATAAAATCGCACGCATTATACATCTTGAATCCGAACGACAAATATATTGTAGTCATCGAATAACCTTTAAAAAAAAACGTCGCGACTTTAAAATCACTTTTGTCCAACACGTGGGGAAGTTGTTTATAAAAATATACAACGATATCATCTTCGTTGCGCTTAAAATTTTATAAAATTTCGGCAGAGTTTCCTCTGTTTTCGTACAAACCAGACAACACAAGTTGTCTACAAACTTCCCAAAAATCAACACTCAGACACAAGACAACAATCATTTATCCGCAATTCCATTTTAGCGAGACATTTATACGTTTCGACAGCTTATATATATATTAAACTTATTATATAATATATACGTGTATATATATATATCTATATATATATAGTCCAACGAATTTAGTCCAACGTATGATGTTATTAGTTACGCTTTATATACAATGACAACTACTCGATTTATACATTTCATTTATTATCTTGTCGGTTCGTTTTGCGAGTTAACACATTTGTCGCTTTCGTATTTATGCATTTATAAATATACATATTTATAAATATAATCAAAATAAAGAATACGAAGTTAGTTTTACCAATCGTACGCACGTCATGACACCGTCTTGAACGACGTGCTGACCAAAAGTTTGACCATCCTCGAGTGTGCGTTGACCAGTCCCGGACATCTCAAAAGATACCCGAGTTGACTCGGTTGACTGTTCGACCAAGTGGACCAGATCCAACGATAACCCAAGAATAAAACCCGTCAACACCACCCCGTACCACCATCGCGTCACCCGGTGCCTCCTCCTCCGGATCTGTCACCACCGTCACCTTGTACCACCAAAACAACCACTGGGAGCCACTACGAGACCACCCTACTGCGTTCAACCGACCACCGAACCCACACCATCGGCCTTCATCCAACCCAACCCAACATGAACGAGACCCAAACAAAGATCAAGACCCGAGACCACGACATGGATCTGACCCGGCCTTTGACCCAGGCTGAACCAACACAAACGAGTCCCAAAACCACCAATCGAGCCACCTACCTCTGTCACAACCAGGTCCCGACCAAAACCACCACTAAAACCCCTCTGCGCTGCTGTCTTCTGCGTTTTTCGGGCTGCAGAACCACCGCACAGCCACCACAGCCAAGGCCCCTGACCATCTGCATCTAAACGAGCTCCAATCGGCCTTGAATCTGCTCGTTTCTGGCCGTTTTGAACCTGAACATTCCCGTACCGCCACCACCGACCTGTACGACGCTAACCACAGCCAAGCTCGTCCCTGGCACCTCCTTTTGCTACTGTTCCCGTCCGTTTTGGGTTATAAAACCACCGCACGGCCATCACCATGGGTGGTGGTGGCCGATCGCTGCAATAATGAGTGGAACGGAGGTTGTGGGTGAGCGTATGGGTAGAGAGAGAGAGAGATCTGGATGAGAGAGAGTAGAGAGAGAAAGGGGGGGCGGGTATGGCTGCCAAATGGGGATGAAGATGAGATAAGGTTGCTTATATACCTAGGGTTAGGGTTAGGTAGGGTATCCCGCGTATCGAACTCGTTTTAACGTCTTAAGGCTCGGTTTTATTTCCCGCTCTAAAAATAATAATAAAGCAAGTCGGAAACGTTCGTAATGTAAAACATAACTAAATCGAGCAAAAATATAACTATATTCGACATTAGACATGTACGTTCGACACACGCGTTTAAATCGCGTTAATTAGATCGATTGTGTTATCCTTCATTTAAACGATCTCTTTTACCTTCGAAACTTAATAAGAAACACTATTTATAATAAATAATTATTCCGGAAGTTCGGTAACGGTTAAAGCCACGCGTTTTGACGTTCGAATCCCACGTCAGTTTCTCTCCGCGTTTCTCCAAAACGCTGCGTTTTTGACCGTTTGCCGCGCCGATTTCACATTCGATCGCATCGATAGTAAATACGTGTCGTATTTTCATAGAATAAGCTTATGTTATTCCAGTTTGACAAATTTTTGCTGATGTCAGTTCGTTACGTTAAACACGCGAAGTCTTTCTTTAAAGGCATCAAGGCTTCAACGAACTTTCAAAAGGACATCGTAGGACTCATATTAGCTCAACTAACCATAATTAACCTTAAACCATGTTAATTATTTCTAAAACATGATTAGAATCACGTTAATCGTTGTACGAAATTTGCCGGTTGTCACAGTAGTCCTTAAAAAAGGATCCAGAATTTTGTGCACAATTATTTGTTACATGTAAGTGTGTACATACATTGGTGGCTAAACCTATTTAAGCGTTTAGCCAAAGCAGCTAAATGTCGAGTTGTGTAGTATTTTTGGGCATTTTGATAATTTAAATCGTGTATTAGCGCTAAAGTATTTGTATTGGTTGCATTAGTGTTACTGATTTGTGCAGTCTTAACATCTATCATTTAATGTTGTGTTCAGAAAGAAACGACTAAACATATCAGTTATACAGCAAAAAAAATGTATAAAAAAGGCATTTGCCACTTTCATAAAAAAGTCGCGTTTTACTGATTCTACTTGTAATTAACAGAGGCGATTTTCTGATGCAACTATCTATTGTCTGAAAGTGTAAAGAAGTGGTAGTGAAAAGATGTCTATATTGTTGTTAAATTTAATAAAACACACTAAACATCGAAGGTGGGCGCAGCGTGCAGTGCTGTTGACTGCAGGTTGCGCTCAGTGCATGCTGTGTTGAGGAAAAAAAACAAAGAATAAACATTTCTAAAACTTTTATTAACTATAGAATGTTCGCCACCATGTCTTTATCCTGATAGCAGGAAGAAGCTAAGGAGAAAACACAGTTATAGGTAACAAACAGGTCGAGAATTACGCCACAACTGTTATCATTTCCAGCAAAGAATTATGCACTCACTACAACTCTCTCATCATCATCTCTCCAAACCTTTCTATATAGACGAATCCTCTAAACCTATGAAACATTTATACAATATACGCCAATATGTCAGTTTATTGATAACAGCCGTTACCATACTTATAGAATCTTGTTGTCAGGCATTTTAATGTTGTTCTACGTCATTTCAACCTACGTGTTTGAATCGATAGTGTTATACATGTCTGGAAAAAAGCGGACCTGGAACATCAGCTTTTGCGAAGAACTTGAAAGCGCATAAGCAAACACATTTTAGCGACTACATAAACTGGTCATTTTGTTTGCAGCTTGCAACATTGCAGTGTGCATACTGTGTTGTTGCTGCTGTTGTATCCAATTAGTGTTATATATTTCATGTTATGTTAGATATTTCACATATTTAAGTAATAATGGATTGTTATATGCAATCAGTTTACGACTGTGTAACTTATATTGGACCTACTCTGATCCATGGTTGATAAGCCAACGTCTTTGATGTGTTGCAAAACACATCTCTTTTCCTATATATTTTGTATAATATTTTGTTAGGTTTTTATTTGTTTCGTGTCGTTTTAGTATGTATTTATCTATTTTATTATTTTATAGGTGTTCGTGGAAAAGGAGCGTTAAACGAAGAATTTTAATCGAGACGCAAACACTTGAGAGCAGGTGGTCATGGACGTTGGAGCCTAAACGAGTAACTTTAGTCGAGCCAAGAACACCCGATTCAAGAAAATTGAGTTGTAATAATAATAATAATAATAATAATAATAATAAAAGAAAGAAAATAAAATTGGGCTACGAGCCCTAGCCCATAAATGGAGAAGGCGACATTATAATTGGAGAGCATTATATTATAAAACAGAGATTATCATCAACAGCCGCCTTGGACAGAGGGATCGCTCGAGCAGCAGCTTGAGTAGGGAGAGGAAGTGAAGGTCAGGAAGGCTCGGGTTCAAGACTAGAGCTACGGGTTCGACTATAATAAATTTTAGTTTTTATATTTATTTACTTTGTGTTCATGAATATTGAGACCATGATTAATTTTTATTTTGAACCTGTGTTTTTATCGCTTTCCATGACTATGAGTAGCTAAATCTTGAACCACTACCTAGGTCTCATATGATGATCACATGTTAATTTTATACTTTCGGTTTATGGATATTATTGAATGGTTAATGTTTTGGTAACGATTTGGTTGGTGTTTATTATGATGTGTGTGCGTACTTAAGTCTAATTTATTATTTTTGAGAGTTCCATAAACGTCTTAGTGAATGTCTTTCATGTTTGGATGTTCATTAGGGTTGCTTGCTTTGTGCTCGTAGCTCAGTTTATGGTTTTGGTACCGAAAGCCATAGGAACTTGATTAGAGAATTTAGAGGACTTTTGTATTCTTCCATTCTTGAGACCGGGAGGTGATGGAATGTTGGGTTGTCTAGAGCTTTAGGTGTTAGGTTTTAGGTGAGACCGGGAGGTGATCCTATCCTAGTTGTCTTTAGTTTCTTGCAATTCCAAGTCATAGTTAACTCAATTAGATTACTCCTCTACATCTTCGGGTGTATTGTGATTAGAGAGACCGGGAGGTGATCGAGTCATTTGAGTACCTTTACATTCTTAGTTAGGTGAGACCGGGAGGTGATCCGAGCTAGATAGCCAGTGTTTTATTCTTTAGGATTCTTTGGGGTGTGTTGGTGAGACCGGGAGGAGATCTAGCACGTCTTAGGGTTTCTTAAGTTATCTTTAGAATCTGGTAAGCCATTCAGTTTTTCATTACCGAGAGTTGTGAGTTTTCATGTAGAATTCTTGACCTAGGTAGTTGTCTTCCTATCCTGATATTTTCCTCATTGATCTTCGCTGTCTATTTATCCTTATTTATTTTATTTTACTTTATTTTAATTAATTATTAACAACCCAAAAATCATATTTAAAACCAATTTTGTTAAGTCTTAGTTGAGTCTGGTTTTGTTTTCTATTAGTGTCCTGTGGGTTCGATACTCAGACTTACTTAGTATGTACTGCATTGATAGGTACACTTGCCTGTCGTGTGGTCTAGTTTAGTTGAGTCTGTTTTATATTACTAGGTGTCTAGGTAGTTTATATTTTTAGACCATACATAGCACATCAGTCTTCCACTACAAAAGTGGACATCTTACACTACGAAAGTGGACGCAAGTTTTCTTAATTATACATAAACTTCGGAGAATGTTCTTTTCTTAGTATGCAACAGTTAAGTTTATTATACATGAGCAATTCTATTTTTGGTAGATTGTTTTCTTGAATCCAATTTTCTATACCTAACAATCAACAAAATTAGCAAACTTTAACAACCTAAGAAGTCAGTAATTCAAAAAACAGATATGATCTACAACTAATAGATAACTTAATATACATTTAAATTTGATAAACAACAAAAAGGTATATTAAAAAACATGTTTATCACACCAAGAATCTAAAAAAATGTAATAATAACAGTTCAAAGTAACATACCTCTCTGTCAACAAATAGGAAATATAGTTCATTGTCGCGATTATTTAGAGTCCATTTTCGGATAACACGAATGCACAGTGGTGGTGCTGCCTCACCCGGACGAAGAGATCCAATGTTAAAAGTCTCCATTTCATGCAAGCTATTGCAAGTAAAAGAAAAGTCAGAATTTGTCTACATGTAAGAAGGTCCATGCACAAGAAAAGAACCATTCATTGTATGAACGAAAAAACTTTTTATCTTGTTAAAATATAATACTCAAAACACCAACACTATATAAACACTCAATAACCCAAACACATGAACCACATTACTGAACATCCCTTTTCTTAAAAATCTAAAGTAACATACATGTTATGTTACATATAAAACATTATACTGTATTATCAACGACCTTGTGACCTCACAAATGTCGCCTAATGCGTATAGTCAGCTGCATATAGTAACTTAATCATTTCCACATATCGCCTAATGCATATAGTCAACTACATATACTAAGTTAATCATTTCTACATACAAACAATTTATATAACTGAAACACAAATCGTAAATGTTGCCTAACGTGTATAGTCAGCTGCATATACTAACCTAATCATTTCCACATATCGCCTAATGCGTATAGTTAGCTACAATCATTTCGGCATCAAAACGCTAATGTCGCCAACTGTGTATTAGTAATGTTGCCTAATGCATATAGTCCAATAACCCATACACATGAACCACGCCCGCGACTTACTAAAATAACCCTAAATAAAACCTTAATCTGTCCTCTCTAAAAAAACGTTATTTCAAAAAAAAAAAAAAAAAACACTTAACGCGAAAACGTACACAAAAACTATACGACCTGTAAACAATAACACAAAATCAAAATCAAAACCAGTCTTACACACTAACAATAATGTTTGCCTGAGTTAACACAAAAAGTTACCAACATTAAATAGTTCTGCAAATTTTGTAATCTTACGTGACTTTAAAAATTCTAGACAACCTTACTGCTCAAAAACCCTCTGAACTTTTACTCATCAAAACCAATTGTGCATGCAAACCCAAAAAAATACTTCTATGTCAAACAGGTTACTGAATCATCACCATTGTCGTAACAAATCTAAAAAAATGATTGAATTTTTTTTTCTACAACAATAAAACCAAAAAACAACAAAACATTGTCCATGCAAACAACCTACAAAATCTACTTTCAAATGACCTTTTTTTTTACTAAAATAAACACCTTTCTTTCTGCATTTCACTGTTTGAAGAACAACACCGATACAATGCGAAAAAAAACCCAGAAGAATACTCGTTTACACACACATTCTGAACAACAAACAACTTTTGAAAAATCCACATAAAACACCACATTTTCGACAAAAAGTAACAACAGGAAATTTTGAACTTCGACACAACATGCGAATCTAAAATCACCACCATTGCTTCGAAAGTATACCTTATCTACAGGTCTGTTATCGTACAATCAGGAAAAGTATCAGCTTTTGTGAAAAAAAAAACAATTTTGAAGAAACCGGCTTATATATACAAATCCTTTGTAGGTGGAACAATGAATCAACATATATTAAACGTGGGCAGGCTTGCAAGATAACACGTGTAAACCACGTTTGAATTTTTTTTTTAATAGAAAAAAAGCCTAGCGACAGGAATCGAACTGGCGAACCACATAACACAAAACACCACCCAACCAACTGCACCAGAATTTCGTTTGTTACAAATACCAAACACGTTGATATATATATAAGCTTTTTAAAACGATAGAGTTGCTATTCATCAACATCCACAAATTAACATATAGGATAATTTTATATTAAATAAGTCTAAATATCTATACATGTTTGGATTTACTAAAGGGATAGCCCCTACCACAATGAACATTGACATATTCAAGAGCATGTATATAAGGTATGTGAGTTATCTATTAATTAACTATATTTGGATTTGGAGATATTATGTATTTAGAATTAATTATATAAAGGGGTTGTAACTTAACTGTATCAAGGTGTGTTGGTGATTACACGTCATCAACATCATTTTAGTGAAATTGAGTAGACGCTTGTATTAGCGGATCTTGAACTGCGTTTTTAATAAAACCAGGGAGCTGTGCCCACCCTGGCCCAAAATAAAATCTATCGATGCACATTTGTTAGAGTATATTACACTTTCTAGCACTTAGGAACCTTGGATGAGTCATGGGCAATGCCTGGTGGTACCTAAACTGTCATGAATTAAAAACCTACAACGTGTGTAATAAGGTGTTTCTTGACAACTAGTTGGTTAAACTAGACTCTTGGTGAATAATGATTATATATTTATGAGCATGTTACAAAAACACAGTGAAATCAAGAACAAAAGATCACAGTACTCTACGATTTTATTGAACGGACTTTATGAATACAAGAATTGAATAATGAAACAAAAGATTACAATCTAATTGGAAAACCCCGCTTTATATTACACAAGCCCTAGATCAGCTTCCAACTAACTATAACAACCATAGTTTCAGATTGACACACATAACCCTTGAGAAACTATCACTTATTCGTTTTTAGATAAAACATATTAACTATTGCATATTGTCAACACTGCCCCCCCAACTTTATTTGACCTCTGTTAACCTTTAATTTTAGCTTCCTTTTCTAACAATCATCAACTAAGTCACAATTAAAATCACCCAAACTCAAAGAATTCACACAAAAACTGAATTTTGGACCAAGCAAAGCCTTAGTCATCACATCTGTAGGATTTTCTTGAGTACTGACCCATTTTACCTTAACTTCCTTTGAATTGATCACATCCCTGATTAAAAAAAACAACTTCACATTGATGTATTGGTCCTTTCATAAAAAAAAAAACTATTCTTTGACATTTGTACTACACATGCATTATCACAATAAAACCACCACACTATCCAACTATATACCAAGATCTAAAACTATGCCCCTCAGCCATAATGATTCTTTTATTCCTTCAGTTAAGGCAACAAACTATGCCTCAATAGTGGACAATGTCACACCCTCAAATTCCACTTGCGGGGTTTTACCGCGAGGCGCGTGACATACCAGGATCCAAGTCAACGGTCACAACAAACGACAACTATATGCAATGAAAAGTTACGTAGAAATACCAACCACGCAGTTTATAAGTTCAAAGTTGATATTCCCAAATGATCTTGTTTAAGCCTTGAATTGATATAAATATAGAGACGGGTGAATTTGAGCCAAGAACAAACAACTAATATAAGAAAGATAGATAGATATTGGATTGAACAAAGAGAACTTTCATTGAATGTAATAAACAAATAACAAGATAATCACCCACCCCGGGTGAGCTCCCCGGGGTGGTGATGTATTGTGAAACACACCTGGTTAATATGTTAATTTTGTATATATTTTAGCTTTTATTGTGTACTTTTAGTCAGTCTTAGTTATTTATTATTGTGCATGTGTTTTGTAGGTGTTCCTGGAGAATGAGCTCGAAACGAAAGAATTTTAATCGAGACACGAACACTTAAGAGTAGGTGTTCATGGACGTTGGGGCGTAGACGAGAAATTTTGGCCAAGCCAAGAACACCCGGAGCGAGATTAGAGTATACTACTACTACTACTACTACTACTAATAATAATAATAATAATAATAATAATAATAATAATAATAATAATAATAATAATAATAATAATAATAATAATAATAATACTTAAAAAGTAAAAGAAGTGAAACGTGACTTTTTGTCACGTGGCCCAAAGCGGCAAAAAGTCCAACAATTATGAAGGGTTATGAGTTTGGACGACAATTATTAGTTTTGGACGGCAATTATTGTTTTAGGGTAGAATTGTTCGAACCGCAATAGATTATTCTTTGTGTCGCACAACAGCTTCTAGGGAGGGCTGAATTTCGAGAGCTTCATACAACACAAAGATTATTATTACGATGGAGGCTTCTACTCTAACCATGTGCGGCTAAACCCTTGGTGACTTTCCCCGGGTGAACGGTTTTAGTTTTCTTTTACATTAGACTAAGTTTATTTATGTTTGAATTGGTATATCTTGACCACTTGTGTTTGAGTTGTTGAAACGTTTATTTATATTTGAATTATTTATCTTTTACCAAACGTATTGGCAATTTCTTGCATTGTTAGCGGGGTGGTAATTGGTGGGTAATTGAGATTTTTGAGCGGACAATTAGGTTGTACGGTTATTATTAAAAACTGTCCTTAGTTGTTAATTCAACTCATAAATCCCAAGGCCATGTCTATGTGGTGTTCTAATAATTAAACTAAGTTTATGTTAAAGTCTATACCTGGATCCCGGGTGAAGGTTACTTTTCCTTAATTTGATAACTCTTTAATTTTTATTTGTTTACTCATTTTTAATCAACCAAAAATTCCAACTCAAGATTAATATTTTATTAATTTAATTTTCAAACTTATACTGACCACGCGTTCCCTGTGGAGACGACCTTACTTACCCGTACTAGTATAGGTATTTAAGTTATAAATACACGTTGCCGGGGAACACGTGCGCTTAGTTTAGTTTTCTTGTTACTTTCGTTTTTCTCGCAAAAAAAAAAAAAAAAAACCCAAAAATATTTTACTTTTCTAGTATTTTATTTTATTTTTCTTGTTTAGTTTGGTATTACGCAAAGATCTTTGTTTGTCTGTGTGCAGGTGACTTAAAATTTTATGCATCATACACGTCGTTCAGGAAAGACTTCACCGCTAATTTTTGATCCTGAAATTGAGAAAACAGCTAGAAAGAACCGGACACTGCATCAGAAAAAATTGGTCCAAGTGAATTAGCAGAAATAGAGACATCATCAACAAATATGAGTAATCACAGTAATCTTGCCAACCAGGATAACCAGCAACCACCACAACAAAATCCCTTACCAAATATGCCAGTACCACCCTTTCCACAATTTAACCAACCTCCACCAGATCAACCACCAGCTCAACCATTTAACCCAGCACCACAAAATATTCCACCACAGCCTAACCCACTTCGGGTTGTTCATAGAGATCGTTTAGGAACCCAATCCACTCACCTGAACCGAGAGCCACATCCACATAGGGCGGACAGTATTTTCAATGAACATAATTTTCGAGGCAGAGTAGATGAATGGGATGATGGGGAATATCAAGAAGGTGACGATAATGGTCAGGAGTGGACTGATGAGGAAGATTATGGGGAGAATCAAAGAGGTCAGTATGATCTACCACTGAACAGGGATCAAGTTGGACTCAGGTATCAAAACCCACATAGGATGAACAGGGCACCAATGAACCCTCCTCACAGGCAAAGACGTCCACGAGTACAAGATCATCACGTTAGAGGAGTGGACAGTCATTTCAGGCCTCAGATAGCACCGAGCTCGTCACCTATAGTTACGCCCGTAGCTCGTGGAGGTAGAACATTTGAAGCTAAGCCTCACCTTTTGAACATGCTTCCCACCTTTCACGGGAAGGGTAGTGAGGAGCCATATGCGCATATTGCAGATTTTGAGGCAGTTTGTGGAATGATTGGGGGTCATGGGTTTACACCAGATCAGGTAAAGTTGGTGTTGTTTCAGTTCTCATTGAAGGATGCTGCACGTAATTGGTTTACATCTTTACCATATGCAAGTATCTATGACTGGGAGGAGTTACAACAACAGTTTCTTGAAGAATATTACACTCCTCAGAGGACTAGTGAGGCCAGAGCAGCCATTAGAGAGTTCCAACAATTACCAGGTGAGTTGTTTTATGAAGCGTGGAAGAGGTTTAATCAGTTGCTTAGAAATTGTCCTCATCACGGTATTCAAAGATGGGAGTTAATTACTGCGTTTCATGATGGGTTGTCTAGTGATGATATCAGGGATATTAAGGCTACCACTGGGGGTACCTTTTTAAGAAATCATGTTGATGTAGATTGGGATTATCTAGAGACAGTAGCTGCGGACTCCAAGAGACAAGCTTAGTCTGACCGGAAGAAAAAGCATTCAATAACCAAACCAGCCAGTACGAGTGTCACAAGTGCCAGGGTAGCTCGGTTAGAGAAAGAAAAAGAAGCTTTAGAGCGCCAATTGGCGAGTTTAAAAGGTTTTGGAGGAAAAGACACACTACATGCAGCTCAGTCTTATCCAGTATGTAAGGTGTGCAGTGAACTGGGCCATTCTGCACAGGATTGTCCAGATATGTACAGAGCAGCTCAAGAACAGGTAAACATGGTCTATGGTCAGGGGGGACAGTCATACCAGAACAGACCGCTTGGGTACAATAATCAGAACCAAGGGGGTTATAATAGAGGAAATCAGAGAAATTACCAGCAGGGTTTTGATCAGGGCAAAGCGGGTAATCAGTCTAGTGGGTCAACTAATGAAGTTCTAGAGATGCTGAAGCAGATCAGGAAGGAACAAGAGTTGCAAGCTAAAGCATACCAGACCTTGGAAACACAAGTGACTCAGCTAGCATCAGAGATGGCTCAGAATAGGAGAGACACAGGTAAGCTTCCTAGTGACACCAACCTCAACCCACAACATCAGCAAGCAGGTTCTAAAACTACTAGAACTGCACAAATTAATGCTGTAAGTCTTCTCTCTACTGATGTTAGTGATGTGTCAGAAAATGGTGGTGACCAGGGTAAAATTTCACAAACTAAAACTGAAATGAAAAATCTTAAAAAGAGGTTTTGTGAAAAGTATTTTAATGAAAACCCCACTGAGTCCAAGGATAAGTGTGGGGGAGTTAAGGTTGTCCCCTTCCCATTGGCTTTAGCGAAGCCAAATTTAACATCAGGTTTGGGTAAACAAGGTCCACCTAAACTCCAAGATCCGGGAGCGCCCCTTATTTCAATCCAAATTGGGGATATTAGCATTGATCGGGCACTCCTAGATCTTGGAGCTTGTGTCAGCATCCTCCCGGGCCACTTATATGACCAGTTTGACTTTGGTCCTTTAAAGAAAGTCCACACCACCATGGTGTTGGCTGATCAAAAGCCTATACAGCCTAGGGGAATGTTGACTAATGTCACAGTGAAGGTGGAAGGTTGCCAGTACCCAGTTGACTTCTTGGTTTTAGATAGTGAGCCGAATGAGAAAAATACAAAGTCTACAGTCATTTTGGGTAGACCATTCCTAGCCACTGTTCATGCTATCATTAATTGTGCTAGTGGATTGGTCACTATGAGGTTTGGGAAAAAGGAGTTGGGTTTTAATGTGTTTTCCAATCTAACTACTAATCAATCCGAGGAGGAGTGTTTTATGATTAACAGGATCGAGGTAGCAGATGAAGACGACACAAGAAAAAGAAGGAAAAAGAAAGCCAAGAAGCCACCTGAAATTGATAAAGAGAAGCATAGGCTGGCATTGTTTGGACCAATCTGGAGGACTGTGGATGATCTACCTGAGTGCTGGAGGAGCACATACCTTGAGGCATTGGGACGCAAACATCCCACTAGACCACCATGAGTAGATATGTCGGGTATGTTTACTTGTAGAGTTTGTATAGTTGTGTGGAATATTACAGGTACGTTTTTTATTTTATTTTTAGAGTTTGAGTCTGTTTTTGTTTTTTTTTTCTGGGAATGTTTGGAGATTAACTTTGCAATCAGATAACCTCGCCTGTACTCAATCTCCATTCAGGCGGGATAGATCTGTACATCATCGATGTATCAGGCATCCAAGAATTTTATGTTTTTATTTTTCTTTTGAGTCTTAGTTTCAGGTTTGTTTATCGGCCGCGAATGAAATGCTATACGGTTCGATTGGGAGGAACTGCAGGGACCCATACACGCACGACCTAAATCCAGGGGAGTCTGTTCCTTTTTATTAGTGTTGCACATTTTTTTTTATTTCTACTTTATTTTATTCCTAGCTCACATTGAGGACAATGTGTCGTTCAAGTGTGGGGGTGGGGAAACTTCGTTTTTATTCTTCGTTTTTATTTATTTTTGAGTCTTAAAAAAAAAAATTGAAAATTGAAAATGCCTTGAAAATTGTTCTTAAAAAGCACTCTAATCAGACATAAAGCAGCTATTTCAGTACATACCGGTTGTTTCTTGATTGTTTTGGCAGTAGATCCTTAGTCATGGTCTTATTTGTGGAAAAGTAATATGAACCGTTTTCAGCAGGTATTTTTATGGAAAAAAGTTTAGAATTGCCTGACTAGGTTTAAGAAGCTATTGGTAATAAATGCATGCACACATCGGTAACCCATTTCCCCACTTCTGTGAGATCTTGAGCCTACTAGATGATAGATTGACTTATATATATATATTTTTCATTTGTTGAGAGTAGGCCAGATGTTTCTCTGTTGCAGAACTTGTGTGATTTGATACATGCTGAGGTTGTAGACTATATATGCACGTACATGATAAAGGCAATCTAGGATTTCCCTTTTTCTTTGGATACCCACTTATTGTCTTGTGTTCACCCGTTTAACCAAATATTACCCTTAGTAGCCATGTTGAGCCTACACCCTTTCGACTGTTAAACCTATAAAGTTACCCAAATTGACCCGTTAGCCGTTGAAAAAAAAATTGATGACATCCATTGTGTTATATGTTTGTGTTTATGTGTTTGAGTTCTATTAAGTGTTGAAAAAAAAATATGTATATATATGTGAAAAAAAATTAATAAAAAAAAGAAAAAAAAAGAATGAAAAAAAAAAAAGAGAGAAAAAAAAAACGAAATTAGAAGTATTATTATGGTCAGAATACGATCAAAGTTGTGTTTATTTGTGTGTATTGTGAGAATAAGGATTGTCAGTCATGTAGAACCCTTTCTTTTGAGCCACTTTCTAACCAAATCTATCCTACCTTTACCCTAAGCCCAAAACCCGTAAGTCCTTTAGATATGTGCATTGTCTATAATTGAAGTGTGATTGTTATACAAGCCTATGAAAACAGGGTTGCATACTTGGTTTTTGAGTGACTAATTCTAGCGCATTACATGCTAGTCCAGATATTAAACCGAGTGGAGTGAACATTGTGAGGGGTGTGTTGCATGAAAATAAAAACCGGAAGCATGTTAGATTTAGTCGGGTAAATTCTGTTTTTAAATGGAAATCAATTTGACTTGCTGAATTAACACATCTAATGCTGATCTGTAAATGGGGTATGACTTTGGACCTTAGCTAAGGTATGATGGGGCGACTGGGGTGCTAGTCTGTGATAATGTCTTGAGCAGAGTATATATATAATTTTTTCGAGACGAAAAAAGATAAGTGTGGGGGTGTGATGTATTGTGAAACACACCTGGTTAATATGTTAATTTTGTATATATTTTAGTCTTTTATTGTGTACTTTTAGTCAGTCTTAGTTATTTATTATTGTGCATGTGTTTTGTAGGTGTTCCTGGAGAATGAGCTCGAAACGAAAGAATTTTAATCGAGACACGAACACTTAAGAGTAGGTGTTCATGGACGTTGGGGCGTAGACGAGAAATTTTGGCCAAGCCAAGAACACCCGGAGCGAGATTAGAGTATACTACTACTACTACTACTACTACTACTAATAATAATAATAATAATAATAATAATAATAATAATAATAATAATAATAATAATAATAATAATAATAATAATAATACTTAAAAAGTAAAAGAAGTGAAACGTGACTTTTTGTCACGCGGCCCAAAGCGGCAAAAAGTCCAACAATTATGAAGGATTATGAGTTTGGACGACAATTATTAGTTTTGGACGGCAATTATTGTTTTAGGGTAGAATTGTTCGAACCGCAATAGATTATTCTTTGTGTCGCACAGCAGCTTCTAGGGAGGGCTGAATTTCGAGAGCTTCATACAAAACAAAGATTATTATTACGATGGAGGCTTCTACTCTAACCATGTGCGGCTAAACCCTTGGTGACTTTCCCCGGGTGAACGGTTTTAGTTTTCTTTTACATTAGACTAAGTTTATTTATGTTTGAATTGGTATATCTTGACCACTTGTGTTTGAGTTGTTGAAACGTTTATTTATATTTGAATTATTTATCTTTTACCAAACGTATTGGCAATTTCTTGCATTGTTAGCGGGGTGGTAATTGGTGGGTAATTGATATTTTTGAGCGGACAATTAGGTTGTACGGTTATTATTAAAAACTTTCCTTAGTTGTTAATTCAACTCATAAATCCCAAGGCCATGTCTATGTGGTGTTCTAATAATTAAACTAAGTTTATGTTAAAGTCTATACCTGGATCCGGGGTGAAAGTTACTTTTCCTTAATTTAATAACTCTTTAATTTTTATTTGTTTACTCATTTTTAATCAACCAAAAATTCCAACTCAAGATTAATATTTTATTAATTTAATTTTCAAACTTATACTGACCACGCGTTCCCTGTGGAGACGACCTTACTTACCCGTACTAGTATAGGTATTTAAGTTATAAATACTTGTTTTTGATTAGCCCACGACAGCTACATCAGGTGGTGGCTCCAAATGCCCACCCTTCTATGGTGTCTAGTATCCTATTTATAGATCCTGAGCCTTGTCCTCCAAACAAGCCGCCACTTGCTTGGAAAACTACAAAATGTGTGAGTACTTGGCTGAGTACTTGACTAAGTGCTCAGTGTGAGTACTTGACTAAGTGCTCAGCCCACTGTGTGAGCATTTGGAAAACTTGCTTGTAATTGATAACATCATTCTCTAATTTGACCCAACAATATTCCCCCGAGAATAATGCTATCAATTCTTCATATGATCCTTATTGATATATTTGACACTGTCTTCGAATCTTCACAAATCGGCTAAACACCCAAAATCTTTCATTGTTCTTTTCCCCCGCAAATATAGACCCTCCTAATTAATTCGAGACTAAAACTCAATCAGCAACTTCCACTCCGTGTGAGCACTTGGCTGAGTACTTGCCTAAGTGCTCAGGGATGACACACACAAGTATGCAGCATCCATACAGCTCTGCTAGAATAAGACAATCATGCACAACTCCCAAAAGGAATAATCATTATCCAATCATTGTAAACCCTAGGAGTCACAAATGCTCATCAGCTGCCATCTTATTTCTTCATACAAGTGCTCAAAATTCATCCACGAACAAGTACTCAACATTCAAGATATGAAACAAGTACTCAAGATATGAAACAAGTACTCAACATTCAAGCATAAGTGCGCAGAATTGAAGCAAAAGTGCTCAAAATTGAAGCATAAGTGCTCAAAGTTCATCCACGAACAAGTACTCAACATTCAAGATATGAAACAAGTACTCAAGATATGAAACAAGTACTCAAGATATGAAACAAGTACTCAACATTCAAGCATAAGTGCGCAGAATTCATTCACACGTGAACTGAAAATTCATTTAAACACCATATTCAGCAACTGTTTTACGTCTCGGCGGGTTTCGGTTGAAGATCCAATCAAAACAAGCCTCAAACGAGCCAACCGTGGCTCTGATACCAATTGATATTCCCAAATGATCTTGTTTAAGCCTTGAATTGATATAAATATAGAGACGTGTGAATTTGAGCCAAGAACAAACAACTAATATAAGAAAGATAGATAGATATTGGATTGAACAAAGAGAACTTTCATTGAATGTAATAAACAAATAACAAGATAATCACCCACCCCGGGTGAGCTCCCCGGGGTGGTGGCTCAAAATGCCCACCCTTCTATGGTGTCTAGTATCCTATTTATAGATCCTGAGCCTTGTCCTCCAAACAAGCTGCCACTTGCTTGGAAAACTACTAAAATGTGTGAGTACTTGGCTGAGTACTTGACTAAGTGCTTAGTGTGAGTACTTGACTAAGTGCTCATCCCATTGTGTGAGCACTTGGAAAACTTACTTGTAATTGATAACATCATTCTCTAATTTGACCCAACAAAAGTAAAGTAGACAATGACAGCGAAAGCTTAAAATGTTTACAAAACCAATGTCCAAAAGTATGAATGCAAACACAACCCGGTTTGCTTATAAATGCAAGATTAGACGCAGTGCGACTCTAGTGCGCCTAAGACTCCCTGCTACCTTAGCGACCTGAGAAAACATGCGAAGTTAGACAACACATACAGTGCCGGTGAGTCACAGAGATAAAGTTTGTAAAAGTTTGCCATAAAGTAAACCACACCCAACAATCCTTACATCTATACCTGATGCTAGCTAGACATCTTACATTATACTATAGTGTCGTGAACCACTGCTGACAAATAAGAATGCCTCAAACCCATCACCGGTTCATCACCCGGTGCCGTAAGATATAGGACAAATATGCACCTGCCACCGACCTCCAGTCGGTCCGAGTGGGGCTTGCCAGGCCCAATAGATCTATTCATACTTTCCCGCTATGTACCCACATATTAATGGTTCACTAATACACGAGAGGACTTTACTGATGAAATAAGAGTCACTAAGTATCCATGTGATATAATGTAATATGTTGGTCTAAAAGTTAGAAAGTTTGTAGCGCATGTTTCTCCCCAGAATGTTCCGAAAACAGTAAAGAATGGGGTTGTGACACTCACCTTAGTTTGCGTTCTTGAAATAAGAATAAAGATAAGCCTTGATAGTCCCAAATACTGGCGATCTATCAATAAAGTTTGTATAAGAGTTTTGACTAACAACCCTAAGGTTAACTAGTCCCCGATTGTCCAGATCATGACTAAGTAAGTTTAAAAGCGTGTTTGACTGTTTAACCGACACACTAGACCGACTCAACATCCCGTTGGTGACCCATTACACAAACAAATCAAGTACGCATAGATTACAAGTAAGGTTCAAGCATAACATACTTAGTTTGCATCAAGAATCGCACATACGAAGTAGTTGGGTCGAATGAGGGAAGAAATAAGTTTGGTTCAACCCATTTTAGGTTCCTTCGAACCCAATATAAGTTCATGCATCCTAAAACAAGATCATTCGACCTTAACACATGTTCATTCGACCTTAACATGTGTTAATTCAACCTAAATCAAGCTCGTTCGACCAAACTGATGCACATTCGACCATAGGAGAGCTAGGTTCGACCCTGGGGAGCTACCTTCGACCCCACGAAGGTCGAATGTACTCCCAGGTTCGACCCTATCAGTTCAATTTTCCTAAAACGCATTAAAAACATCCGAAAACATCACGAAACATCATGAAACACAACAGTCAAGTATGAATAACATATCCCC